>PITA01000177.1:0-133003 GCA_004023965.1 Spilogale gracilis
TTTTTTTTTAAAGATTTTATTTATTTATTTGCCAGAGAGAAACACAGCGAGAGACGGAACACAAGCAGGGGGAGTGAAAGAGGGAGAAGCAGGCTTCCCGCCGAGCAGGGAGCCCGATGTGGGGCTTGATCCCGGGTCTCTGGGATCATGACCTGAGCCGAAGGCAGTCGCTTAACCAACTGAGCCACCCAGGCGCCCCAAGGATTTTCTTTCTTGAATTGAAAGTATATAGGATTATTGGTGCATTAATTAAATGAGTGATTTGTGGAGCCAGAAAATATTGGTATAATAAATGCAAGCATTTTAACTTGGTAATAATCTAACATAAAGGCGAAACAGTTTTATTTTTTTATTTTATATTTTTTAAAGATTTTATTTATTTTACAGAGGGAAACACAGCTAGAGAGGGAACATAAGCAAAGGGAGTGAGAGAGGGAGAAGCAGGCTTCCCTCAGAGCAGGGAGCCTGAGGTGGGATTCCATCTAGGGACTCCAGGATCCTGACCTGAGCCCAAGGCAGACGCTTAATGACTGAGTCAACCAGGCAACCAAGAGTTTTATTATACTGTCAGCATTCAGTTAAAAAAAAAAAAAAGAAACTCTGAAACATGAAGATTTTAGTTAATTCAGTATACTATTCCACATGTTATGTGTATAAATATGTCATCACAACTTGGGGCAGAGAACATTATTTATTTTGGGGGATTGCCCAAATCCTTCAAATGCCAAGTAGTCCTTGCATTCTCAGTTTCTCACATGCACATATTCTCTGTTGCCCTTGCTGAAGGCTATAGTGTCACAGGAATCATGGTGAACGAAGCCAAAAATTGAGGGATTTTAGATCAATGATTCTGGAGATAGTCTAATTAGATCTGAAGAGCTTGTTAAAAATGCATATTCAAAAAATAAAAAAATTAAAAAAGCATATTCTAGGATTTAGACTCATGGAATTATTTGATATTAAATTGCCCTTTGAAACTACTTCTGAGTTGTAGGAAGGACAATCTAAAAAGAATATAGTCACTTAACATACTGAAACAAAAGGGAAAGCTTAAAAATTTCAGGAAGTCCTCCCTTGCTCAGCCTCAAATTTGCCATAAAAGGGAAATATACTTTTTCATTTTGCTGTATCTTTGATCCAAATCTCCTAGTCTAGAATTCTGCTCAGGAAGACAGTTATGTCCAGAAAAGAGAAAAAATACTCTTTATGTTAATCTTAATTTTCTCCTGTGCCATAGGGTTCCTGTATCTTGGTTTTAGAAACCCTGGCTATTATCTAGTATATCCAGGAACTAATACATTCCTGGACTTGAACTGAGAACTAGCCTCGCTCTAACTTTCCACCTCTCCTGTGGGAAAATGTGCTGTAATTCAAGAACAACACACATGCAAATTCTTGAAACTTCATGAGTTTTGGCTTGCTTATATTTAGGTACTAATGAAAAGGATTATATTTTAACATTTACTGCAATAACTACATTTATTTTTCAAAGACCTGGCAGAGTTTCATAATAAAATGGTTTATTCTAAACATACTTTTAATACTCTAAAAAGAATAAGGTTTACAAAAATCATTGTTATGTGTGTTTATTATACAGTAACAAGTTTTAGTATTTCACTTGTTTGATAGACACAATTTCAAGCACTTAAGTGTGTGTTGTGATGTGTAAATAGAATAAGTTCTTTGTCCTGGGCACCTGGGTGGCTCAGTGGGTTAAAGCCTCTGCCTTCAGCTCAGGTCATGATCCCAGGGTCCTGGGATCAAGGCCCGCATCCAGCTCTCTGCTCCAGGGAGCCGGTTTCCTGGGCTCTCTCTGTCTGCCTTTCTGCCTACTTGTGATCTCTCTCTCTGTCAAATAAATAAATAAAATCTTAAAAAAAAATTCTTTGTCCTAAAGCTGCTTTTGGATTTGTTAGATAAATAAAATGCCTACTTAGAAACATTAAAATGTAAATCATCTTGAACAAGATTAATTTCATAATATGACTGCTTTAAAGAAGATCTAGTAAAACCTATGGAATAGTTAACCAACTGAAATTTAGGTTGGAATGACCACAGAAGACTGTAAAGTTACATGAGAACATAAAATTCACTGCTATCTTTAATTAAGAAGGAAAAGAAAAAACAAAAAAGAACTCTGAAATCGTTCTACCACGTTTGCCCAAAATATTCAAATCCTTTTTTAAAATTTTTCCATAGATCATAGACTAGTCAAGATCATAAGATATCTTCAATGAAGAATACTCTGTTAATTAGCTTAACAGTGATATTCTGTGATGCTGAAAGTCTGTTCTGTACCTACTCTTCTAATTGAGCAGCATTTCCATGCAGAATCCCTACCACATTGCTTCCTGCTTGCCTTTTCAAGAAAAAGGTTCTATATCTCCATTTAGACAATTAGCAGAAGGGACTTGGAATGAATAATTGGTAAAATGTTCCAAGTTGGAAATAATTTCCTCCTGTAAAACGTTGTTTCATTATTGGAAGTGTACATATGAACAATGAGAAAAATTGTTTTAATATGATGATTTTATAATGAATTTGATGAAAAATGTTTTGATTAAAAAAACAGCAACTATATGATACCACCCTGAACTAGTCTGCTTTAGTTTTTTAAGGTTATTCTTTTTGTATGGAATAAATCAAACCTTATATTTATTATGTCTTTCTTCCCCTGTGTGTTCATGTAAGTGCAAATTATTCCTTCACAGAAAATATTGTAGTAACTAAAATAGAATTGTGCTATTTTGTTTGTTTTGGTAAGCCATTTCTCCTTAGAAGAAAGAAAAGTGTTGATGACATTTTTTCATTGCTCTTTTTCTTTCTACTCTGTCAGATCAGTATGCATTCTGTCGATATATGATTGACATGTTTGTCCATGGGGACTTAAAACCAGGTATTCGAAATAATTTTTATACTTGTCTGTTTTAATAGTCTTTGTTTCTAAGATTGTTGGCTTTTTTATGTACTAAACTGTATTTTCATTTTAAAAAATTACCTAATGCACGTGCAGATCTAAAATAAAACTAGTAAAAAGCAGAAGTAATAACTGGCATTAGGGCTTTTAATTTTACTTTCTATTACTGCATGGCCTATTGCAAATGAAGTCAGTTGAAAGCCAAAACTAAAAAGCTAATATCTTTATATACAAAAAATGTTAATATCTTTAATAATATCTTGGAGTGAAGAAGTGAATCATCTTATTTCATTTCTGGTAAACCTATGAGACCTAAGATAATAAAAGTATCGCTTTTTTTTTTTTTTAGTTGTGAAAAATATTCATATTAAGTCCATCATAATTCAAATATTTAATTTGTTTCAAAAAATGTTTTTTTCTCACAAGAACAAGAGTTAGCCACTCCAGAGATCTACTATTAATGGAGATGATCAACCTTGGAGTTAATAGTCAACACAATGGAGAAATATTTTTCTTGAAAGCAATTTATCTGTCATCTCTCCTTTTTTTAATTGTTGCCCAGAGTTTAGCCAGGGATTCTTTACTAATATCTTAATTAATAATGAATAACTTGATTGCTTGTAGTAGACCTTTTGCAGATTTAAAGACTGAATAGTACTGTTATGTTTGGGGAAAACAAATCTAAGAAGATGGTATTGTTAAGGAAGGAGCTAATTTATGTTAAGATAATTGAAGCTGATTGTTTAAAACAAACTATATATTGACTCTAAACTATTTTTATGGAGATCTCTGCAAAGTGTATAACTACATTTATGCATGTAGTGGCAAATGGGCATATCATATTTAAAACAATCATGTATAACACATGTAGGTCCTAAAAAATTTGAAGATCATGAGAATTTTGGCTTGCCAGAAAATTTAGTTAATTCTAGTAACTTATTCAAGTTAATTTCCACCCCTCCTTCTCTTCTTCATTTTCTTAATTTTTTTACTCTTCTTTTTTTTACTTTCTTACTGAGTTGAAAACTGAAATGAGAGAGAAAACACTGAAAAATACGGTGACTCACTTGGGTGATGACTCACTTGGTAAAAATGCTAACGTATGTGTATGACCTCTAGTAAAATTAGATGGAAACATTCAGGAAAGTAGTTTAATATAGTGAAAAACAAGGGCTTTGGACACACATTCAGATAAAATTATTGACCCCATCCTTTTGTAGCATTGGCTCTTCAGCAAAACATTGAACTCCACATAATCTTCAGTATCCTTACATTGAGGTCACAGTAACAACCTTGCAGATTCATTAACAAACCATCCAAGTAGATGCACAATATACTAGTATAACTTTGTCATTTAAATCATTCAATATAATACAGCTTGTTGGGTGAATACTCCACATGAGGGAAATAACATTGAGGAGTCTCAGTCTATATACATCATTAAGTCAATTTTAGGTAACAGATTTGCTGACCAATTTATTTAATGGTGATAGTTAAAGAAAGTTATATTCTACACATATTTTGCTTTAAAGTGATTAATAGTTTACTTTTATCCACCATGAATCTATATTCTAATGAGCATAAATTTTTAAATTCCATTGTTTTAGGAAAATAATGTGCTCTTTGTGCTCCCCAATTTTTTCAGAGAGCTACTAACTGATCATAAAATACTAGTTCTAAGACAATCACAGGACAGAGAGAACTCTACATTGTCAAACTCAATAAGGGAAGCTAAGAGTTTAATAGTCACAAAGCTAATAATTTCTTTCCAAAAATTCAACAACAGATCAAGATAAGAAAGAACAGTGAAAACATCTCTGCACGAGTTAAGGAGAATTCTGCTATTGACCATTCAGGGAGAGCTCTTCTAAAGTCCTATGTAAACATTTTCTAAACAGTCATGAGTTCAGACCTATAGCACTATCGAATATTCTAAGTCCTGGAAATCATTTCCAAATGCTATAGATTAGATTTCTTAATATCATGTATTACCTTTGTAGTTGCCTTCCTAATTTATTTTATCTATCTACAATCATGATTTTGCAGGCTGATTGCTATAATGTCTAAGAAATTAAAGAATATGTAGATCAGTATTTCTGGAGAAATACTGTATTTCAGCATTTCGGGGGTGGAAAGGAAGAAGCTGGAGAAGGGAAACTTGTATGGTAAGCCTACTGTTTCATGTAGCAAATTCTATGAAACTTCATAGGTGTACAGAAGAAATATTTATATTACCTTTCTTGGTGAAATAATACATAAGATGGAGTAAGAAAACACTAAATATGGTCTGGATTTTGAAAAATAAGAAATGGGAAAAAAGATTTATCTGGGTGTATTAATTTAGAGAAAATGCAAGTGATGACTTTGATTCTGACAATTAGAATAAAACAATTCCTGCCAAGTTTATTGCTCTGCATGTATCCAGTATTTATAAAACATTTGTGCTTCCATCTGTTTCTGTTTGGGCTTAGTAGAACACCTGTTATTGTTTAGCTAGAGTTCATTATTAATTATTGGTAATGAGTTTTTTAAACTATAAGTTGATTTTTCCCTTTGGGATAAAGGTCTTCCTTTGTATAATGTTGCCACACCCTCAAAAGTAGCCCAAATCACAGCTGAGATTTGCAAAATCTGACTAATAAATGTACTGACACCATTACATAATCCCAAGTTTTGTCTTTTTTCTCCCATTAAATAAAATACTTCTAATAAAGATAGTCTTAACACTTTTTTTTTTAGCTAAGATATACCTGAAAATGACCTGAATTGCTCTTTTTGAAACTGAGGTGAATATGCACAATCTTATGGTCAGTAACAATCCCAACCTCATTTATAGGGAACTTCTTAATAAGCCAGCATAAAGTGAAAGAATCATGTCATTTTGTAATATCTAAATAAAATTCTATATTTACTCTATATTTACTCACTCACATTAAGTTGAAAAATTAAGAAAATTCTATTTAAACCTAGAAAGTGAATATATGCTACTAAGACTGGACCTGTGGACATCTGGAGCAGATGTATATGTACCATGTATAATTTTAGGGGTATTATTGAGACTGAAGTGCCCCCTTCTCTAGAAATATTCTCTCTGCTGCTCTTAAATGATCTAACAATGCTGCCATTAGATATCTTGATTGTGTACATGGTCAATGTTATGGAACATGTTTTGAATAGTCCCTAACCTGTCTTAGGGAAGAGAGGGGGAAGGAAGGAGAGGGGGGGAGGCGGGAATGGAGAGAGATGGATCCTGTTCTCCTAAGGTTGCTGTCCTGAAGCTTATGATTCACACTTTTTTAAGGTTAATATCTAGTTGTCAACTTCTTATGTCAACTTCTTATAAGAGAATTATGAAAACTGGTCAAAGCAGACATCAGTAGCTACATAGAGACTCAATCTATGGTGTTTCATATATTTGTTTTGGTTTTGCGTTTATAAATTGATAGTACTGATGATCAAGATAAATGACTCTAGATTTATTTATCTTTATCAACCTTCCAGTAACTCCAATTTCCTTTTCAATACTTCACTACTAAGCACATTTTTCTTAAGTGATAGCCATACTCATAATTTCATTCATTTATGTAGACTCTAAAAGAACCTTCATGATCTTGTTAGGCATTTTCACATTTCCTCTTCATCAAGGTCCCCCTGGGCAAAATGGATTGCATGTGTTGCTGGGCAAAGTCAAGTGAGTTAGCAAGAGGTAAATTTCAATAAGGAAAAAAATTACATGGCTCACAGACGTCTTTATATTTACCACAGATAAGAAAATCGATCTTTTCAGTACTGCAGCGAGGCCTCGTATGCTTTTGCTTAGTCATTTTAACACTTTCTTCACCTTTTGATTTCTGTATAAAAAAATCATAATCATAAAGCCATTGTTACTAAAGTTCAATACAAGTTAAAGTTTATCCCTTAGAAGTCATCCCAACCATTGAAATTCTAGCTGCTCTCGGACTTTTACTTGAGCCAAAAATTTATGTCAAGGTAATTTATTCCACTTTCTGTCTCATTTCCTCTCTTAAAATTGAAGGTATTCATCTATCTTCTCTGACTATAATAAGGTGTTCTTTAGCAGCTTGTATTCCAGTTCTATGGGTTTTAAGTCCACAGCCAGAGAGAGCCTCAAGGAATAAGCTGGTACTCTCATCTTTATTAAGATCCTTTTCTTGAACTTCAGTTGTGCCTAAGTGCATTTTTGGTTTGATCCTGCTGAGAAGAGGTCAAATGTAATTGCATTATAGTCACTGTTATTTAGTGGTTTAATCTAATGTATTTCAGAGCTCAATTGGCTATAATGGAAAAGACTAGGTAAGATTCAGCCTTGCTTTACTTTTCTCTAAAAACTACGGTTCCATGAAAACATACTCATTTTAGTTTCAAACATCTAATTATTTTCACAAAGTAAAAGCTTTAGGAGTTTTTATGTTAACTCCATAAATATTTGTTGAATTCCCTCAGCAAGTTGATAGTCCAGAAAAGAGATAAGACATGGATGGCATAAATAACTTTATAACCAAGGATAAGTTGATAAGTATGCAATAGAGACTTAAAAATGTACATACTAATCTCAGTATACTAGGAACAATGGTTATCTCCACTTACCACTTGGACCTCTTAATGTTTTTTAATATTTTAAATTATTTAAAATGACTTATTGAAGTAAGAATAAAGGGATAGTGAAAACTCTGATAAGAACTTAAACATAGCAAACTAAAAGTTTATTTCATCAGTTTCCTGATTTTGAAGGTATATATACTCCCAACTGGAAACATCTACATAAAGGAACTAACTTCCCACCAATTATCATTCATAAACCTGCAATATAGGCATTAATAGATACAAGTTCCAGATTTCAAACATATCTTTAATAGTCTCTAGCATAACATTACTTTTGGTTCTTTCAGAATTTACATTATCAAAATGCAGCAGCTGAGTTTTTGAAATCTTTGAGACTCATAATTTCATTGAAAAATAACATTGTCTCCATCCCATAACTGTGAGACATTTTTTGATTAATAAACATTATTTAGAATGATAAATCCAATGACTTTTAATGCATACATTATTGATTTTATTCTGATACCTGCCTTTACTTTTCTTTAGCATTTGTCCACTTAAAAATCAAAAATTTTTTCACATAGATTTTTATAAAAGATGCGAAAGTACTATAACATACCCTTCTAACAAAATGAGATAGGCTAGGTTCTTGCCACAAAATACTGCATGATAAAGTCCTCTGGTTGAATGACTAACTGGATCAGAATACCATATTTCCTTTTTTCCTCCATTCAAGGAAATGAATTGTTCACTCATTGATTCTTGAGAAAATTCATTGTTATCTGAAAATCCACAGTCTGAGATTTCACTTGAGTGATCAATTTCAATTTCACCTTAATCGTTAAAGTTTAGCCTACTGTCACCTCTCTTTTTGCATTCTTGTCTTCTGATTCATCTAATAACTGAAGTATCTTTGCTTGTCAGTTTTCTTCTCTTTGTAGTTATGGATAAAAAATAGAACTTCTAAGTTGTAAACTGTTCAGTGAAACTAAAAGTAGACATAAGAATGTTTCCAGATTTCTTTTGTACCTTCTCAAGTGATGCTGCATTACTTTAGTCACAACAATAAGGAAACTGAATGATGATAAGATAATGATGGTTTATTTTGCAATTGCATCATCGTCCCAGGCAACTCTATAATTTTTTTTTAGTTTTTCTTATTATTTTAGTCATTTGTGGTATTGTGGGGAATAATTGATGAGTAATAATGAAATACTCCTAAGCTGATGAAAGAGAAATGTTCAAGAGAGGGTGGAAAAAATAAGATCATATACATCCAATCATGTGTCCTGGATTTTTAAAGTTGTCCAATGGTGCCACATGGTAATTACAAGTTAGAATGAGTTTTAAAAATAATTTTATAACTTTATTTATAAAAATATATTTTATAACTTTATTCTGTTTAAAATTTTTTTCTTTGTTCTTTGGAAGACGTATAAGAAAAAATAAGATAAGTCCCCACAAGTAGTTGCAATTGCTCAAAATCAAACCAAACCAAAACTCAAAAATAATAATTAGCTTCTATAGACCCTAAAAGCATACTGAGAATCAGTGGCGAGAACATAAATGTGAAGATCACACAGCCAGGATGTAAATACTTTCCTTGTGTTTAAAAAAATTTTTGAGGCTTAATTTTTTATTAAAATGTATTTCTTAAGGCTTTTAAATGATGAAATAAGAAAGTATATGCTCATGTCCTCTCCCCACGTTTCTGCTTTCTCTTTTACTATGGAAATTTACTGCAAAAAGATACTGCTTTTAGTGTGAAAAAATGGGAGAAGATGTTATGGAGGAGGAGAAGTTGAAATGGGTCTTAAAACATTCACTGTTGAACTATATCTATATGAATAAAGATAAAGATAAAAAGACTGAAGGGCTAACACTTTAGGCACAGAATCACACTACCTTGAAATATTCTTTTGTGACTACCAGATGTTGAGTATTTATTCTCTGCTAGTTTCTTAAGGTAATCTTATTTAATCTTTATAAGACCTTAGGTGGAGTATATCATCATCCTTGTTTTGCAGAGCAGAGAATCGAGGTAGAAAGAATTGAAGTGTTTTGTTCAAGCCAAATACAGTACAGACAGGGATTCATACCAAGCCTAATTCTAAAGCCCAAAACTCCCTGCTTTTTTAGGCATAGGTGGAGAACAGCAAGTGATTCACTTCACTTGACACTCAGGGAACCTAGAAAGAGAAACAGAATTGGAAACATTTGTGCAAGAAGGATTAGAGGGAATGGAATTAGAAAGTCCAGGTAAGATATGTTCAGGGAGAGAAAGTGAAGATTGATCTTGGGAGATGTGATTAAGAGAATTAAGATGATTTTAGAGATATCACAGAGGTAAAATCATGGCCTTTTTTAAAGTCAGAAATACCAAAAGAGAGGAAAGTAAGATTTTTCAGAGGTTGTTGGCCTGAAAAACCAAAATCAACCACCACCACAACAACAAAACCCTAAATAGGAAGTAAAGGAAGAGGATGGGTCAAAACTCATGGGAGTGGAAGGGCTGGAGAGGAGATTTGGAACTCATTTCCTGTTCTTAAAGCCGCAGATGGTATTCAGTTGCAAAAGAGGAACATGTGAAAATTCTTATCCGAACATCATTTGTTAAGCTACTAAATACCAAGGTTCATGCCAGGTACTCCCACACATGTTACTCATTAAATTCTCACAACAACTGCTGAAGTTATATGCAGTTAGATAACCAAGTGTGGAGTTTTGGGGAGAGGTTAATAGTGGGAATGAAGTTGCCAAAAGAGTGAATGAAATGAGTCAATGTACAAATAATTGAATACCTTCTGTACCCTCAGCAGTCCCAGACCAAACACAGAAGGGGAGGTAAGAACACTAAAGGGTGATCTCTAATTTTAACAAGTGGAGTGGATGAGTATTTGAAAGAGAAAAAGAAACTAATACATGATAGAAAAAGGTTAAAGTTGGGAGTTAGATTAATAATACTGACTAAATGTTACAAATTTCAGAGAGACATCTGTGATTCCTGATAGCAGGGGAGACAACAGGCATCTAGAACTTGAAAGATGGATAGTATTTGACTAAGTGCTAAGGAATACACAGCCTTTGCTTTGGATATGATTGGAAGAGAAAGCAAACGGGGATGTGACACGGCAGTGCATGTGAAATTGATGTGTTTGTGTGACAATGAGGATATCAGAGTGACAACAAGATAAATGAAGAGGAGAAAACATCAGCCAAGTGAGAAGTGATAGGTTTGTAGTGGCATTACAGATGCTTGGTCAGTCAGGCAAAGCTGAACCTTGGCGTGGAAGAGAGTCTGAAAAGTTTTAAATAGAAAAATGACATAAACCAGCATTTCAGGGAGTGTGATCAGGCAGCATCTGCTTAAGGGATTGGAAATGGAATAAAGTTTATGAACTATTGCTAAAGCTGATGAACCTAAAACATGTTTTTAAAGGAAGAAAGGACAAATTTACTAAGTCATTGTTCCTATAGGTGGTGATGGGAACTGTGTATAAGTATTTTAAGAAATCAATGTTGCAACTCAAAAGTCTATAAACTATTTTGACAAAGTTCACACACGTGGTAGAAATGTAAATGAGGTTCAGACATAAAAGAGAAGAGTGAAGTATTTGTGAGTATTTACTAACAACACAGTGGAGTAAGAAAAGTGCTAGAACTGACCTGTTCATAATCTGAAAAGGAGCGATAATTTCCTTTCCTTCTTTGGTTGATTTTTGTTGTTTTGCATTATTTTATTTTGATTCTTTGGAGGTAGCCATCCAGCCATCGAATGCATGGCCATTTCAGGCAATGAAGTCAGGTAGTTAGGCACAGACACTCCAGAGCCAGGAGGCATGGCTTCAATTCTAGGCCCTGCCAGTTGCTTGAAGTATGACTTCATCAAATTAATCAATCTTTAGGCCTTCATGTCCTCCTCTGTCAAATGAGGCTGATAAGATCATGGCAAAATACATTAGCAGATGGTCAAAGTGCACTTAAGTGTCCGGGGCACTCTGAATGTCAGCTCTTCTTTAGTCACTGAGCACATATCTCTGAGTTGTTACAAGCAGAATTTTGTTAGGGCAAGGAAAACATTTTTTCAGATCCTCATCAACACATAATATAACACCAATTTTTGCCCATTATAGCTACCCAATGTCTCTGGCCTTAGTTCTACTACCTACATCATGTGGACAACAATACATAATTTATGGTATTATGTTGAGAATCATATGAAAAATCTTTCATTATATGCATAGAATGAGTTTGATTTAAATGTATTTTAGGTGAGTTCTAAGGACTATGCTAGAATATATAGATAAAGCACTGAGCAAATATGCCTGGTATTTACTTCTTCTTTAACATGGGCTAATAGACATTACTTTTTAGGGTTAATATACAGATTAATTCCTGCTTTGACACGAACATTGAAAAGACTACCTGATAATGAGCATAAGAAGCACTATTTAAGTGTATAGCGGTGGTGGGTGTGGTGTTTATGTCCACATACAGCAAAACTGTGATTTCCTACTCACCACTCTCTATATCTTTCTATTTAATGGTCATATATCATTATCACTCTCTCCTTAGCAAGTCTTTCTTTTCTACCTTATATATACTTTTAGGAAACATTTGCTTTTAAATCCCTACTGTTTCATACTTTGCCAGATCCATGATATGTTTACTGAATTGAATTCATGATGCCTAATATTTATCTCAATGAAAAAAATTATTGATGATCATCCTAGAGAAGCCCTCTTTATTCATTCCCAGAAATAATCTTGTTATTTAAAAAGATGACAGGTTTCTAAACATTGCAAATAGGCCCCGCGTAAAGTTCTTTAAAGGAGTTATTGGTAGTATCTCTAGAGACAGAGGCCTAGAATTAACAGAGACTGGTTTGCAGCATCCATCTGTAAGCTCCAGGCAGCATAAAGAATTAGAGTGAGGTGGTAGAAGAAAAGGGGAGAAATTCTACACTTATTACAGATGTGCATAGTTTGTGGACCTGGCTTATCCCCATGAGGGTTGCATCTGATTATCTGAAGTCAGCAGAAGTTGTTTGAGCTAAATGTATTAGATTTTCATATTTGTCACAATCAATCCACAAAACATTCTTGTCACTGTAAATAGCTGGTCTGTGCCCAGAAATGGATCTGAGCACTTCTGAGTGGCTGCGATTCCTCTAATGCGGCTTTACTCTCTGAAGCAGCTTCATTGTGATAAAGGGACTGTAGGTGTGGAGAGAAAGCTAGTAAATAAAAAGACTGCGGTCCTCCTAATAACGAGTTATATGGCTTCACTTCTCCGTGTCCTTTTAAAGAGAACAAAATGAAGGCCTGTTTCATTTTTCTTACATTCTGATTTTTCACATTTTTCTTACCCTTTTGAATGCAGAGCTAGATTTTAGAGGAGTATCTTTGGTGTGAAGGAACTTTGATTCAAGGATCGTTTTGGTCTAGCCTTGTCACTGTTAATGGCATGAACTTGCTGTCAGACAAAAATAAATTCCTCCTCAGGTAGCCTACTGAGACTATTCAATGCATGTTCTAAAATAGTCTGAAAAAGGAACAAATAATACAGAGTCATTTGAATTGCTGCATGAAAAGCAAGGAAAATTAAGGCTTAATCAAAGAATTATCAAACTAATTAGGTGTTATTTATTAATGTGTCATGTCTTGTAATAATCTTATCTGTCAGTTCATATGCAAGAGTGCAGATTAAAAAAGCATTTCAGTAATTATGTGAATATATTCCCCTCCTGCTATTCTGAGTTTCACTTGGGATGCCCAATAGACAAAGAATGGAGAATCTGTGACTTTCTAACCATTCAAATGAATATGTAGTTCTTATCACTTGTCTAAAACAGGCCTTAATTTAAACATGGAAATAATAAATATGCCGCATACCTATTTTGATATAACTAATTGTGAACTACGAAGTTTGATATAACTGCTTTCAGAGAGACTGAGATGATAGACAAAGAGTCCTCATACATAGCCTTTTTTTCCTGTACTGAAATGTTTGTGCAAGATAAAGACGATGATGAATTTTGCAATATTCACCTTAATGTTACCAATTTCAACATTTTGATGTTCAACATTTGCCTAGCATTTTCAAATCAGTTCTATGACTGCTGTTCTAGCATCTGGTATATTTTACGTTTGGGTTTTCTAAAATAGTTGATGTTTACACAAAATAGTCCTGTCTTACCACATAGTAGTAATAATTATACCACATTTGAAGATAACATCTTTTGCCTATTTATATACTCATCAACATCCTAGTTGATATGCTCAAAGTCATTCTATTAATCAATCTCCTAACAGTTATACTAAATCCGTGGTGTGTACTCAATATCAGTGGTCGTAACAGAAGATTCAAAGCAGGAATTAACAATCTAGTCAGATCATTACAAGGAAAGCAATGAACAGTATAAACAGCTAGGGGAGAAAAGTGGAGAAGATAGCAGTTAAGTACTAAATCGTATCAGCAGATTATACTCACTATAAATGTCTAAAGAGGAGAGGGCCACAGAGGTTAGGATAAGCTTTTTAACAGTGTAGTCCTGGTATTTGTTCAATACTTTCCTTCAGCCTCATTGTGGTTTTTATTATTAATTGCTTATAATGAGTTTATTACTTGTTTTTATTTAGATAGTCAAGTTTTTCATTCTCAGAAGGGTAGAATAGTCATATAACTATTGTACTCTTTATTAACAACAAGTAAGAAATCAGCACAAGGTAAAAACTGAACAAACAACTCATCATATGGATGGCTATCCACAGGTCTGGGCATCCCTTTCAAATTAGACCCTGTTATCCCTTAGTGTCTATCCTTCATCATTCACAATTATTTTTATCACACCTCTTAAATGCCCACTACTCTATTTTATTCAATATTTCTGCTTCATGGTTGACATGGAGCTTTCCCGAAAGAAAAACTGTCACCTACAAATCACTTTCTATTGTAACCATCACAGTGTTTAGGTAATGAGCATGTGTTTAGTGGCTAAGACTTGTGTTTAACAGTTAGAATCTCTTACAGAGAGTGAGAGAGGATAGATATTAAAAAAGAATCAATATTGTCATATTGGAACATCCTGTAAAAAATAACCTGATGATTTAATACTCTTATAAAATATTGCATAAGATGTAAATGTTTTCCATTTTCCATTATTCATGATGGGATTATATTAATGATGATTTTCTCCCAGAGGAATATTATTTTTTTGTATAATTATAAATAGCCTCTTGGCAGACATTGGATAAGCAGTGCATATTGTTTTAAATGACAAAATAGTATCAATTATGCACAATTTAAAACAGGAAGAGAAATTGGATGATTCCCAAATGTGTCATTCAAGGAAGAATATATTTGTGAATTTAATTGTGGTGTTAAGCCTATTAAACAATAATTATTAACTTGTTACCATTTGTCCTTTATCTATCAAGTGCAAGTATTGAAATATTAAAGTTTATGTTATATGCCTATAGTTGAAAAGGTGTGGAGTTTTATCATCTTTTTTAAAGCACCCAGTAGAGAATTCGCTGCTAAAACAAAATGACAAATCCTTTGTCTCCTTCTGAGGTGAATTCCAAAACTAGAAGGTCTTTTTTTAATTGGCTCCATAATTCATCCTCAGGCTTTTCACATCTCTTCGAATTGCTTGTGAACGTGGAATATTTGCATGTATCAGAGACAATTAACAAAAAAAGAAAAAGAAGAAGAAGGAGAAAGAAAGAAATTTTCCCACAGGTGGAGACAAAGCATAGGGCAGTCACAACATCTGTTCCCTTTGCCAAGTCTTGTGTGGTGTGGAAATAGCTAGACAGGTTGAAAAGTTCCAAATTGATTTTATTTTATATGAATAAGATCCCTGTATAAAAGAAAAGCAACACTGTTTGTTTGTTTCAAATGCCATGCAATAGGTTTAAAAAGTATCTCTCTGCATTTGAGGACAAGGAGAAAGGAAAGTTACAAAGAGCCTTGATTAACATGGCTTACCCAGAGTCAAAGGAAAGCTCAGTCATACACATACTTTCCTGCAGCTATCTACTTTTTAAGGATTTTTGAGGATGATCAGAGATGATGATGATGATGACAAGACTGATGAAGACAATGGAAAGATTTACCACTTACCGAATCCTAATGGTATGCCTGGCCAGGAGCTGTGCTGAACTCTGGACATAGATCATCTCATTGAGTTCTTATCAAAACCTAGGAGTTGGGTTATAATTTTCCTATTTCATAGATTAAGGAATTGAACCAAGAGGAAGTTTCAGAATTTGCTTGGATGGCTGGATATTATCTCTAGTAACAGGAAGAATTGTAAATATATTTTAAAGTGGGGGGTAGTGCCTCTTAAGTCTTTCTTTTTTCCTTTACTTTGTTTTCTAAGTGTTATAATTTAAGAAAAACTCACAATATCTTTTCCCATATAATGCAAATTTGTCATGTGCTCCTAAAAGTCCTCAGTACAGCTGCCAAAGAAAGCAGGCTATCTGTTGGTTACTTTCAAATGTCTTGGTTGGTTGGTCAGTGAAAGGAATCTAGTATAGAAACCCCAGGCAGAGGGCACTGTGACTTAATACTCAAGAGCACAAATGGCTTGTCACCAAAATTACTGGAGGAATCTTGGATATTGTTTATTTTTAAATTTCCTGGTGTTCTATTAAGCTGGCCATAGGCCTGATAAAATATTATGCAGCTCCACAATTAAATTTTTAAGCATATTTTATTCTTAATTGTTAGTATGACAGCAAATTAAGATGGAGGACAACATAGAATAAATTTATTTCTAAGGTTGTTGGTGGGTCCTGAAGTTATTGAGAGTGAAAACAACAGATTAGAGCAGTTCAAGAATTGATTTAGCAATCAACTGTGCCAGCTGCTCTCTGTCAATAACCTCTCTGGTAGAATCCTGAAGTCAAACAACCAGAAAAGACAGGAGACAGAAGGAGCCATTATTTGTTCATCATATTTAGATAGTTTACAAAATGTCAAGCCTCCTATCTCTTAAGAAGTGAATTTGTTATGCTATTTGTAAAATATTTTAATACGATCTGTAAATGTAATGATTTTGTCTTAGGAGCCATCTTTTATCCTCATTTTTTTTGTTACTCATATTCCCAATGATCAATAATTTGGGATGACTTGATTTTCCATCTTTGAGTAAATCTTTGAGTGTGTTGGGTCTCTGAAAACTAATACTGAATATAAGACCTGAACTATTACATTTAGACTTGGAAGCTATGACGTATTAAATGTACTCATATTTAGATATAGGCTATGTTATAATTACCTGGTTGGTAAACAATAACATTATTAGAACTGATTCTAATCAGTTATCAATTATTAACCACAATCGCACATTAAATTAAATGAATAATAGCCCATTATTTGTTAGTCAGTATGTTAATGTGTGAGGGAGGAAGCGCATGCCTAAGGAAACCTGAGATTTTAACTCAATTTGATTTTAACTCAAAATTTTACTGAAATTTTGTTATTGATCTTGAAAGCTATGCATTTTTGGTTCTAATTCATTATGTACTTAAAATTCACACATAAATACAATATTTTAAATATTTGCCATTGAAAAAAGTTGATTTTTTAAAGATTAACTAAAGCATATCATTTATTTAGATCCCTTTAATATTTTTTCAGCTTTAGAGATAATTGACATATCAATTATAATTATACAATATGGTGATTTGCCATGTGTATATATTGTGAAATGATTACCCCAATAAGTTAACATCCATTTGCTTACAGAGTTATATTTACATCTTTTTCTTATGAAGCAAACCCTTAAGATCTAATCTCTTAGCAATTTATATGCAATACTATAGTCACCATGCTTTACATTACACTCTGGGGACTTATTTATCTTATAATTGGAAGCTTGTACTTTTAGGCTAACCTTACTCATTTTACCTACCCTTTATCCCTGCCACCTCTGGCAAACACCAATTTGTTCTCTGTATCTATAAATTCTATAATGTTAGATTCCACACATGAGATCATATGGTATTTGTCTTTCTCAGTCGGCCTTACCCCACTCAGCATAACACCCTCCAGGTTGATCCATATTGCCACAAATGGCAGAATTTTCCTCTTTTTATAACTGAGTAATATTCCATTCTATTTCTATAGATGATAGATCAATAGATAGATTCCAGTTCCAATATATACATATACATTTTCTTTATTCATCTGTTGATAGATAATTGGATGGTTTTCATATGTTGGCCATTATAAATAATAGTGGAGAAAGTTGATTTCTAGATGAGCCATTTTTATCCTATAGCTTCTCCAACTACTCCACACCTTAGAAGATAGGCATTCCCATTTTGGTATTGAAGGTTAGATATTTTTGACACTGGAAAACAGCATGTCAAACCTAACTTGAATTCACTATAACTTTGAATATTGAATTAACATAACCAGTGGTCAAAAACGTGTATTTTTTTGTACATTAGGTCACCTTCAAATGCAACAAGATTTAAAATGTCCATTAATAATATCACTTTACTATAATACAGACCACTGCATTTAAGATCTGTTTTTTAATTATTATAAAGTAATATCAGTGACTATAGAATTCTAAAGCATAATATAACAACATAAATGCCTGTAATTAATTGAAATAATTTAGCACTTACTATTATTCTAAATGTTGTTATATATTTTGTTCATCCTTTGTCTCTATACTATTTCTAAAATAAATGCAAAACAGAAAGACAACATGCTGCTGAGCAAAGAGCGGCACTGACACTCTGCCTACATGGGTCCTACTTATAAGTCACTTGGGTGAATTTAGCAAGTTGTTCAGCTTTAGATTTCAATGTTTGGCACTAAAATACCATTCAAGTTACCTCTACAAGTACCGAAATATTTTGGGTTGAAAAACTCCTCAGTGGATAACTTGTATAGTTTTCTTTCCACTTAAGGGGACCTGTAGATATTCAGAATATATTGCAAGTATTAAATCTTGATTGAATGACTTAATGAAGCTACTTTTCCTCATCCTTGGGGTTTAGCTCACTTTTTTCTCACTAGCAATGGTTAAACAAATTAATGTTCCGCTTTCAAGGAAAGATTGTTGTTCCATTCATAAATAGGTAAAGATTCTCACAGAACGAAAATGCTTTGGTCTACAACCACAATGATTCAAAAACAAGCAAACAAACAAATAAATAAATAAGTAAAATTTCATTATTTTGTTGGAGGTATTTTGTTCTCAATCAGGAGCTAAAAAAACTATTGTTCAGTCTGTTCGTAGGCAAACGTTCTGGAAAGAGTGTGACAGAGTAACATTTCGGGACATTTACTGATTCATTTAGTTAATCATTCATTTTTCTCCTTTAAGTATTCATTTTCCTTTCCCAAGTATATATTGCTGTTCCAAATTCTGTCCTTAAGTTGCTCAAAGTCTAGTGAAGATTAGAAAAAAATGGGGGACGGAGTGATGGGGAGGATTGAGAATCAGAAGATAAAGTGCATTCTGGCTGCTCTGGGAACATATGGAGCTGGGAGGGGTGGGTATGGAAGGGAACCAAGGAGGTGATAAAATAGCTAAGTTTTGAGGAATCACTAGAATAAACCCAGTTCTAGGACATTTCATCAGTGAGAATTTACAATCCCAGAGATATCTGATTAGATAGCAAGTAGGATATTTGCATTCTAAGTGCATGAGTGCATACCAAGTTTTTATTACTTTTAATTGAGACTGCAGTCCATCTAACTTGCCTCATTAATCTCTTTCCCTTCCATCTTTGACCTTTGCACTAAAAGAAAAGCGTATAATTCATTTTACCTATTTGTCACCTTCTTCCTCCTTTTCTCTGCCCCTTGGTTGACTTTGTTTGCAAATATGTTTTGCTGTGGGTTTCAAAGACATACGGTCTAGATAACTAGAAGAATTAAGAAAAGAGAAGAAAGAGTAATTCTGAAAATTTGAAAGCCTCTCACTTGGAAGTCTATCTAGAATTGTGGAAATGAGATCAGGTAACAAAAAGATTGATTTAAGTAGTGAGCCTTTTTGATGGGCCCCTGAGGTCGATTTAGCATCTAATTAAGCTTAAACATAGCACAACCACTGAGGAAAACTATAAAAATTTTTATAGTATGAAGTAAGTAGTTACAGATATTTCAAGTGTTATGGATCATTGATGATAATTGACAACTGGCATTTATCTTGACCTTCTGAATAGATATTAAATAAATAGAAAAATAACATGGAGTGGAAAAAAACCTTAATCTTAAATTGGATCTTCTTTCAATGCATGATTTACACTATTTAAGCTATTTACACTTCCAGGGACCATTTTTTCCATCTGAAAAACCAGAGTGTTTGGAATAGTTGATTCCAAAGGTCTCTCCTACACTCCAAAATTCTAGGATCATGATTCTGTGCCTCTGTTTTTGTTAGGTCCCAAACACCAGATTTTCCATCTTAATCAAGGTATAAGGATAAATAGAACAATGATATGATCTTGAATCAATCTCATTTCCTTTCTTCAGTTGTTCCATGGAAAATTATTTCTATTTCATAAATTGGAGATAAAGAGGAAAAAAACAAGAATATTACCTTTATCATTTTTAATCAAAAGAATGTATGAAATATGCATTTGGCTACTATTCCATGCTTTCCATCAAAGTGAATATGCAAATACATAGCACATGGAAATATTAGGGAAGCTTTTTATCAGGATGCAAAGAAACCTTTCCAGTAGAAACATTTTGGCCTGAAGGAGGTTCTTTGATCTGAGAAGTTGAAGCTTTTGGTGTTTTAAAACTCATAGTACGGTTGTGTAGCCAATTTACACTAAGTATTCCATTTGCTTAAAACTTTTCTAAAATCATGAAAAAAAACCTGATAATTACCAATGAGATATATTATTGGAATAACCCAATAAAGTAACTGCAGCTTCTACTTCAGTGTCTTCTACACAAGACCTCTGGAAAAATTGAAAACCATATAATTCAAGTGACAACAATGACTAAGCAGTTACTCCATAAACAGCACCCAGCTGGGTAAGTGGAAAATTCTTTGCCCTTATCTGGGTGTTCTTATTTGTTCCCAGAAGCTCCAGGGAAATAATTTCTTTCCCTCACTTCCTACGTTAAATTCATTTAATAAGTCCTATTGGGTTTATGTCAAAATGTACTCTGAATCCATCCACTTACGTATAGCTTCTGTCTTTTTCATTGATCGTATATTAAAAAACGCCACCCATTACTCTGAATAGCATTCCTTATTACTCTTTCTTGGTGTATTTTTGATAGGATACTTATTTCCATCTTACTTACTTGTTATTTTTTCTCTGTCCACTAGAATCTCAGCCCCATGAAATGGGTGATGTCTCTGTTGTTCACTGTTAAAACTCCATATCCAAGGAAAGTGCCTGGTACTCAGTAGGCATTCAATAAATAATACTTGCTGCATTAATGATAGAACCTCAGCCCACCTAATCCAACCCCATGTCACTTCCTTACCTGTGTTATTTCAAGAGTCTCCTCCTGATCTCTTGCTACCTGTCACATCTTTTTCTCTCCGATGTTTTTGTTCACACAGCAGCTTAGTAATCTTTTAAAAACCTACATGCCATGATAAAACCCTACAAAAGCTTACCACTGCCCTTAGGACAAATCTAAACTCACTGGAACAGCCTGGAAGACTGATATGAGCTTGTCTCTATTCTCCATCACCAATGACCTTTAAGCAAGCCAGGCTCGTCTCTAGTTTAGGCTTTTCATCTTGCTTTACCATGTCAAGAATCTTTTTATTAGAGATCTTCCTGAAGTTTGCCCCATTGTATTCAAGCCTGAGCTGGAGTGTGTTCCCCGTAAAGGCAGGGTCACTTCCTTTATTTTGCATTTGTACAGTTTGTATACTTACTTATAGACCCCCGTTCTGGTTCCCCCACCCCAAGACAGCATGCCCTAGGCTGGAGCTGCAACCGCCCAGGAAAGAGTTGGCTCTTCATTTTGCACTAAGCAGGTTTTCCTGGTCAAACCTTACTGCAATGGACTGCACACACTCAGAAAGGACACATTTTTCTAATTTGCACAAAGCTTCATAGGTTCATGGAATCCTGTTCCATGGTAACCCTACTCTTTCTCTTCCCTTTAGCATGATCTCTTTCCCAAAGGTATTGTTTGGGAAGATCTGAAATTATGCCTTGTTTGTTTTTGCCTGTCTCCCTCCATCTCTAACATATGCTCCTTAACAACAGGGTCTTTCTTTGTCTTTTCACTGTGCTCCCCCAGTGATTTCATTTGTGCTCTGATGTCCATGAACACTCATAATAACTCAGCTGGAGCAGAGATTATTGTTCTCTAAGTCCTTGAAACAACTGAGACCTAAGTTAAGAGTACCCTCTCCCCAAGCCCAGGTACAAGGGATGCACAGTGGCTTTGCAGAATTTAGCAATTCATGAGTGGCAGGTACAAAGATGCCTGTGTTGGAGTAAACACCTCCTTGATCCACTCACCTCCTTCAAACTCTTCAACTTTTTCATGTGGTTCCTTACTGGTGAGAACCTCATTTCACAGGCAAATTCATAAACCTAGTAAGGGTCTAAAATTTTTGTTTTAACAGATTGGATGGGGAAAGGAAGGAATGGTTGACACCCCAAATCTTTCTGATCCCCTCCTAAAACTACATGGCAAGGGAAAGACACTTGGTAAGGAGACCTGGAGACCAAAATGCCCCTATCTTAATAAAGGACACTAGCACAATCACACAGCCTAAGATATAAAACCATATTTAATTCTACTATTTATTCAATTCCAAACTTTAAAAAATGTTGTTCCACATTTTATAAAAATACTCAATCTAGGAACCTTATGTAATGCATATAACTAATGTTATTGCTTTAGCAAACTTATCCATCATTTTCTTACTAAATTCAGATCTCCCCACTTCAGTGTTAGTCATAGATTCACAACCGATTTTTATGAAACTGAAAGAACAAATAGGAATCTGTAATTATTTTGCACATTGTATTTTGTCAAAATGTAAGTGAATTTTAACTCCATGGTCATTTATTAAAATGACACCTTCTCTATCCCAGAATCTATCACCATTCATTGTTGGCAGTACAGAGGCCTTCTAAAGAGTTTATGATCTTCTCGAGATACTCCAGAAGAATGCAATAGTGGCTTAAGGAATTAAATATCTATCAGGCATTAGAGAAAAACATCTCCTCAACATTTGTTTCAAGATTTAGAGGGTATGCTTTAGTTGTATAGTCATGTTGCAGGGAATATCCTTTGATAAAGAAACCAGATGAATTAAATTTTAGTATAGTGAGTTGTTTTTTACCTCATGTTATCTGAATTCAGCTCCTAGCCTCCTACTTGACTTGAGATTCTGAGCAACTCCATTCATCATTTCTAACAGTGTAAAGAAAACATTGGTAACGTAGATCATTAGAAGGAATGCACATTGCCTACTATCCCCAGTGGAATTTGACTAAACCAAAAACAATCAAATTGACTCGTGTGAGAAAAAACGCAGAACAATAAAATATTGGCAGCTTACAAACATGCCATTCAGGTATTATGGAAATAAGCCAGCCCAAATCACTCGAGAAACAAAAGTAAAGCCAATTCACTATGTTCGCATGTCAGAGGGATTTTCAGGAAATAGCTTGTAAAATGAAGGGCACCTTTAGAGTTCCAGCATAAATTTCAACAACCTAAATTGTTCCTTCAGAGTATAACAGTCCTCAGGAATTCCAAAGGATTATATTCTTAATAAAATTGCAAGCTTCTTTCCTGTAAATGAGTTCTGCTATTTCTGTCATGTTTAATTTTATCTGTTGTTATGTCTTTTTTATGTATGCAAAGTCTGTTTCAAGTCATCTTGTGTATTTAGATGCTACGTAAATTATAGATTCATTGTTGAAAAATTAGTATTTTGAAAAAAAAGGAAAAAAAGAAAAAGTAGTATTTTGAGTATTTACTGTGTGTTAGAGGCTGCATCACTTAATCCCTATAACAGCACTAAAAACTCTCCTCATTTTATAAAGGCCCGAAACTGAGGTTTGGATATTTCGTGAGATTTTCAAGTTTACTCAGATGGTAAGTGATAAAGCTGAAAGTCTCACATATACAAACTCTCACCATTAGACTTTAAACACAAAGTCTTGGGGCGCCTGGGTGGCTCAGTTGGTTGAGCGACTGCCTTCGGCTCAGGTCATGATCCCGGAGATCCGGGATCGAGTCCCACATCGGGCTCCCTGCTTGGCGGGAAACCTGCTTCTCCCTCTCTCACTCCCCCTGCTTGTGTTCCCTCTCTGGCTGTGTTTCTCTCTGTCAAATAAATAAAATCTTTAAAAAACAAAACAAAACACAAAGTTTTTCTACGAAATAGCACTCTTTATTATAAAATCCTACTATTAGTGTAATATTATATTAGCATAATTTATTATATATTATTCATATATAAAATGGCCTCTGATTCCAATATTCTCTGACATTATTTGAACATGAAAGATTTTTCTTTAAGTCATGCATCATGCTCAAAGATGGCATATCTGATTTATTTGGGTGCTCCTTATAACAACAGAAATTTGTTCTGCGCTAATAATTCCCCTGCCAGGGTGACTTAGAGCTGTCACTATGGAGGCAAGAAGACTTCTGGCTTTTTCTTTCTCTTTTTCTTTGGTCCCGCTTCCCCACTGTGTTCATTGCCTCACAATGACCCAGTCAGCCATTGCAGGGAGCCTAATAGAGTTGAGTATAGTCGTAGAGAATTTCTATTATAAACTGGATATTGCACTTTCTGCTGCAGAAGGCTCAAGTTTGTTTTAGGAGTCCTCCAAACTTTGGCATCCGTGCCTTGCTTGCACCAGGTTCTCTCTGTGTGGAATCCCTTCCTCTTCTCATTTCTTTACCCAGAAAACCCATTTCAGGTCTTTAAATACAGGTTACAGTGGATTTCCTCCAGGGTTCTTTCTGCAACATGCCCTCTGTATACATTATTTCCCACCATCACACTGTAGTAGAGCTATCTATTATAATGATCTAAGCCTGTTTTAGTCAGTGTATTGGGAACCTCTTGAAGGCAGGGCTGGAGTTTAATGTTCTTGGTATTGGCACATAGGAAGTGCTCACTAAAATGTTTTTAAAATAAAATAATGACTTTATAGTTCCTCCAGGAAAATCTAAAAATATTTTAGAGTATAAATTATGACTAATTTCTCTGGAAAGAATTTCATTTTGAAATAAGTTTCTAAAAAGCTTATCAAGACTATAAAGGATTGTGATTCTTGCATCATCAGTGTTCATGAAAGTGTATGACAGGGGAAAGTGGTTTAGATTGAACAGGAACCATTCCATGAAGGTACTTTTGAAAGCCTCAGGGTTTGGAAACAATTGATTTATATTCCTGACCATTTGTATTCATAAGTTTTACTCATTTAGTTAACTCTGTTCTAAATCTAGACTATCCCTAAATTTAAGAGGTACAAAATATCAACCTACCTTAGAAATCGTTTTTCAAGAACAGCTCTCCAGCAAGACTTGGGAATGGACATTGACAAGTACATATGCCTTTGACTTACAAAGAAGGTGGAGACTCAGTATAGAAGCTTCATGCCTCTGTCCCACCTGCAGTCATGGACCCTCTTATAATAGATGACCCTTTTCTGGTCTTAGCTGTCTGAAGGAGGCTTTAAGCACCTCACATCTGGAATCGTCATGGAAATTCAGCTCCACTTTTTTGTTGCTGAATAGCCTGAAAACCTGTTCACTTTAGTTTTCAAGCCATACACCTACATCCTAAGGATCTTGTGAAGATTAAAAAACTTAACGTATCAAAACTGATTGGGATTGTTCTAGACATAGAGTTAGCAGTATATAAATGTTAGCTAGGGAAAAATCATGGAGATCAAACTTTTTTAAGAGTGCCCAGACTCACCTTTTCTTTGCACACTGAAAGAGGAACTTACATGTTGCAATGTTTCTATCAAATCTTTGCTCTCAGGAGGAAAAAAATTGATAATAATATGGATTGACACTTTTCTAGGTATATGGTCTGCATGTTATGAAACATAACATGTGGTTTTATGCATACTTGAACATGCTCAAGAATCAAGCTGGATAGATCTAACAGCTATAAGGAGATCCTCTAATGAGTTGAGACTAACCTGTGTTTGACATGAGGGCCTGGGCTGCTTCCCTTCTCACCATCACAGAACATGGTGTGTGTGCCACTCCAAACGCTCTGCTTGCTAATCCACAACCTACCAGAGCAAACTAACTCTGACAAATTCTAAAAAAGGAAAACTTCCAGTAAGCAGGCAGGTCTGCTGACATTTGATAATATCTAGTTGTCAGTGAGATTTCTAGAAGGTGCCTATGCCCACGTCAATTCCTGAGTTTAAAAGAAACACACGGCAGAAATGTGTGGAATGAAAATTAATGATAAACCATTTTGCAAGCCTTTCATAGGGGATCATATGTTAGTTAATGTTTACAGTTCATGGCCTGGATGGTTTTGGTTAATTAAAGAAATCACTTGGGATAAGGAAGCACTCAGAAACGATTGTGGGTTTTTATACAGTTCATAATAAGCCCAGAGACTTGAGGGAGCCTTTCAAGACTCTATAAAACTGAATATATTTTCCCTTTGGTCCATTATTTACTTAACTGCCGGTCATTTATTTTGGCAGGAGAAAATGTACCTGTTCAATATCAAAAGGCCCATGAATTTTAACCTTCTTTTATTATCCTATTATATCATTTGAGAATTTTTAGTTAAATGAAAATCATGGTGATTTTTCTCTATATTAGGAGTCCTCTCAGCTTCCGTGATTTTTAGTTCCCATAATTTAAGGTGCATATTGAAAATAAATTGCTTTATTTGATTGCATGTAGATTTTCCATTAATGAAGTCCAGTAGATATATTTAACATTGTATATACATCTAAGAAAAGTAATATATTCAGAAATGGCTCTGAAGATAATGGAACCTGTGTATGTATCCACTTAAAGATCTACCTAATAACACTTTCCTTATTGCATAATGATATGAATTTATACTTTGGATTATGAATTATGCATGTTGGGGACAGATCTAGCTATTTTTGTCGTGGATATTAAACTTGTTAATACTTTTCTTTTCAATGCCTACTCCTACATTGTGTGCACAGGACAAAGCCCAGCCTTCCCACCTCCACTACCAACAGAACAAGCTTCTAGACCCACTCTGGCATCACCTCCTCTTGAAGGCAAGTATTTTGTTTTTCCTAAGGTCTTCTGTATTGTAGATAAAATAGAATGTAGAGAAATAAAATAGTAACAGCAGAAACAACAAAATCCATATTTTCTCAAGTAGTTTTAGTATGTCTAAGCCGCAGGTTACTTTTCCTGAAATTGAAACTCGCTGCTTTTTGGAAAACTAAAAATTTCCTCTTAAGATTTTATTTTGGTAACTATCAGCTTCCAGAAGGATGACCAGCTTCATACCCTGGAAATCAGTGCAGAAAGTACAGGAACAAATGGATAAGGATGTGCCTTGCAATTCTTGAAATTTTACTGCAACTCGACCAATTTAGTGTCTTAAGACTCTGGTGTTAGCGCTTTTGAGTTTGAATTTGAGTTTCATCTCTTACCATTTGAGTAAATTTTTGGAAGTTACTTGAATTCACTCTTGATGAGTTTTGTCATCTATAACATGGGTCAAGAATAGTACTCATCTCACAGAGTTAGCGTGAAGATAAAATGGTGTGTGTGTGTGTGTGCGTGTGTGTGTGTGTACAACAGTTTACAAGTGCTTTATAAAATTAGTAACTGTTACTACTGCTAGTAATTAGTTCTTCAAAATACAATGCTTCAGGACTGGCAAAATTAGAAGAAGGAAATGTCATCATAATTAGTTTACTAGAAATTCAAAATCATTCGTCTTTACTTATATTACCAATGAAGAATTGGCATATGCAAAGCCATGGAGGCGAGAAAGAAAGGAATTTGGTCCAGAGAAGCGTAAGTAGTTCAGTATGGAGAGAAAAAAGGCATGGAGAGGGTCTGGGAGAGCTCACAGGAAGGTGTGCAAAAGTCAGGTTGTGATGTGCCTTGTAGGCTAAGCTTGGGATTTATTTGTATCTTTAAATTTTTATTATAGAACATTGACTAGAAGTTAAACCTGCAATATACTCAGGCTGCAGGTACATTTATCAGCATTTTCTATTCTGGCCTATCCAAACTTTCTCTTCTTTCCTTTCTTTCTTCCTTTTTTTTCTCATTGTGTTTTTATTTCTTTTGCAAGTCTCTAACATCATGCTATTTCACCAAGCTAAGGAATTTGTATTTCCTTTTATAAAATTTGTGACACATTTACATGGTTCAAAATTTAAAAGTTACAGAAATTATATAAGGTAGAAAATCTCCCGCCTGGCCCTATGCACCAACTCCCCAGTTCTCCTTACAGGAAACCAATGTTCTTTCTTTCCCGAGAGATTCTGTGCATATACAACAACAAAGATTTCCTTCTCAACTAGGAAATTTTAATGTTTTTTCTGTAGAAGACAAGGAATTCCCCATGGATGGGATAGACACGCTCATTTTAAAAGATCAGTTAGACTGCCATCCTGGTGGACTAGACAGGTGACATATGATTGGCTACAGACACTTGAGAAAAAAGTTCAACCAAGTTGCAAAGCAGGAACTAAATACTGGTATAATGGATGGAGAAAAGTGAATAGATCAGAAGAGTATATGGAAAGAGAATCAGTAGGTCAAAGTATCTGATTAATTAGGATGCTGAGATACAAGAAGTGATAAGAGTGACTCCAGCTTTCTGAATTAGATATCCAGGTAGACAGTTATGCCATTCATTAAGACAGGAAACCACTGAAATGAAGCAGGCCTGGGGAGGAGAAGCAGGAAGGTGGTCAGGACAGACTGGGACATTTACAGTTTCCCATGGGACATCCACGTAGAAGTACTGAGCAGGCCATTATAAATTGACATATGGAACTCAAGAAAATATGATATGGCTGTTACCTGGAATTATATATGTATAATATAATATGTATATGTAACCCATCCTCTCCTCTGTTCTTTATGTGTCTTCTATCCCCCACACCCCATTCCCAAATGAATCTCCAATAATAAAGAAGAAATGTCTGAGAAGTTCAGTTCATTTCATGTATCCTCCAAACCTCTCTTACAAAGGGGACCAGGGCATTTTTAATCATTTCTGGTTACTTAGAGAGATGGTGGGAACCCCGTGTCTTTAAAAACAGCATAGTAATTTATAGCCCATGCTCTGGAATCACACATACCTGGATCCAATTTCTGGTTCTGCCATTTTCTATCTGGATGAATTTAAATGTGATAACTATAGTTTTAGCCTCTTTATTGGTAAAATACTGAACTTGTATTACCTATCACAGAGAGGTATTGTAAAGACAGAATAAAACTATAGTGACTGCAGTTTTTATTACTGTGTTTGATATTAGTGAACTTAGGAAATTCTTCTTTCATTGCATTTTATTGAGTTAACACAACTTTTCACAAACAATGGTTTGCAGATCACCAGCACCAATATCAACTGTGAAGCTTGTTAAAAATTCATATTCCTGCCATATCTTAGCTCTAGTGAATCAGATTCTCTGGCAATTCAGAGAGGGAAAAAAAATCTCTATTTTTAACCAGGTCCTCAGTTGAGTCTTCCATACATTAAATTCTGAGAACCTTTAGTTTATGTTCATGTGTAAAAAAAAAAACTTTACAGA
Source organism: Spilogale gracilis (assembly GCA_004023965.1). Taxonomy (NCBI): domain Eukaryota; kingdom Metazoa; phylum Chordata; class Mammalia; order Carnivora; family Mephitidae; genus Spilogale; species Spilogale gracilis. The sequence continues at coordinate 29,218 of PITA01000177.1, forward strand.
TCCAACCAATTGTTTTATACCAAACACCTGAAATTCTTAGCCTTTTCCAAATATCTTTTCTCCATTTTATCTAAATTAAATTAAAATAATTAAATTAAATTTAAATAAATATACTCTAATTAATTTTAATGTGTGCATAATTTATTTAATAATTAATTATTTATAAATAAATAAATAGATAGATAGATAAATTTGATCTGAGTGCCTTGGTGAGAGAAGCATTATCCGATTGACAACAGACCCAATGATCCTTTTTGGCTGTATATTTATGTTTCACATAGTCAATGGCCAGGGAAGAATTTGGGTAGCTGATCAGGTGATGTTTTCTTAGGTTGTGTTCTGACATCACCATGTTCTATGTACTTTAGAACATACACTTATAGCTCTTCTCTCTTCAACTCATGTTTTAGAATATTATATTTTCTACTTATATGTATTTTACTTTTGATACTTCAAAACCTGTAATGTAGACATTATTAATGATTAGCAAAGGTAGGCTTGGAGTTTATTTATTCTTGCTAAGTTAGTAAATAGCAGGTCTGGGATTGCAGCCCTGAATTTCTAGTTCTATGCCCAACACTCTTTCTAGAATATTACAATGCAGACATCAGTGTTTGTAGATCTACCTTCATGTCTTCTAAGACATCAACAAGTTTTAGAGATGAAGACATAAAGTTTTGTGCTTTAGATTTCATGCAATTCTGCAACAGAAATGTCATGCTCTGATCTCAGGATAGAGTACCCTAGAAATGCTTCTCAAAATGTAATATGCACACAAAACACCTAGGAATCTTGTGAAAATGTAGGTTTGAATTCAGTAGGTCAAGGGTGGGGCCTGAGACTCTGCATTTTCTTACCAAGCTCCCACGGACTGCTGATGCTGTTTGTGCAGGACTACATCTCAGTAGCAAATTCTTAGGTGATTTAGAGGGAGGTGGAGATCAACTGAGTATTTCTAAAAATTCTTTTCATTTACTATTAGTCGCATGAATGTCTTATAATTGGCCAGATGTTCTACAGAATTGCTAAAATGCCACTCATGGAGAAATTCTGACTGCTATTTGTCTAGAAAAGAACAGTAGTTTTCAAGCCAAGTACCTAAACATTCTAGAAAGACTTACAAGAGAGCAAGAGAAATGCCAGTGGGAAAGGGGGGAGGGAGGTTACGTTATACTTGCAAATTATAATAACCTGTTGCATAAAGTATGTAAAGTATTTTGATTTGGCCAGCTACACAATGTAATGAATTAATAGTTGCAGATTTTAATAAAAACCCATATCATCTATAAGTCAGTGCTATATCAATATCAGGAATGCACTTGGTCATTAGAGAACACAATTTAATGTAAAGTACATGTAAAATCTTGTTCCAAGACTTCAAATCAGTAACACTTCTTCAATATTTAGAGAACAGTCCGGCACTAGTCCAAGGTTTGAAACTTTTGTGTCCCATCCCAAACTGCTACAGGCACATTTTATTTGTCCCACAGAGATGTTTTATTTACTAATTTTAAGTGCAGTCATCTTGAATAAGGGGAGCTTCCTACTGTCTTCATCAACTTCCAGGCATCTGCTTCACCCATTCACTCACTTGGCTCCGGAAATTTCTGTGTGGTAATTCCATGAAGACAGTTTCCTTTTGCTATAACAATTTCTTAAGCTCCTGATCAACCCTTGATGTCTGCAAAAGCTGCCAAGACAAGACGCCACAGACTGGGTGACTTAAATAACAGGAAGTTACGTTCTCACAGTCCAAAGCAGAGATCCATGATGGTTGGGTTCTGGAAAGTCGTCCCGACTTGCAGATGTCTGCTTCTTGCTATGTTCACATGGTGAAGTGGGAGTGCTGGTGGCCCTTCCTCATCTTAGAATGACACGGTTCTATGACATCAGGGTTCCACCCTTATGACCTCATTTAAGCTTAATTGCTTACTTAATTACTTACCCAATCACATGTGCCTTAGTGTTTCAAAATACGGATTTCAAGAAGGCACAATTCGGTCCATAGTACTTGGTAACCTCTAAGCCTAGTTATAGTAAAGCAGCTTAAATGTTTATTTCATACAATTAGAGTTGTCTAAATATTTGAATACTCAATGGTCTGCGTTTTGCCTATCTATTGTATGTGGTTTTATACCAGCATAAATTCCCAACTTGCATCATCTTGATATTGATAAGAGTCAGATATTTTTTTAAATGTCTTAACTGGACTCCAATATAACTGACTCATCCTGAAAATAATAAAACAAAAGGAGGAATCTCATCAGTGGAAACTACTATATATCGCTTACCTAGCTAGTAAGCAGATTATTAAGAAAAAAATTTTAGAATCCAGTTGAGAGAGAGAGAGAGAGGGAGACATCAGACTCACATTTCATTTGGCATTTGGACTATAAGAGCTTACGATACTGGAGATAATTTGACACAAAACTGACAAGTGACTCTCTCATTGCCCCAATGTTACCACAGGACAAGGGAGAGCCTATAAATAATAGTTTCCCCTTAAGTTTCATTGGATTCTAATTCTGTTGTTGTTGCAAGATAGACATAAATCAAGCAACTTCAATTCCCCAATTTGAGGCAGATTTTGATAGATTATTCAAGTGTTTGACTCCATTTTATCTCTTACTAGAGGTTCCTACACCAAGTAGTAAATGTTTTGCCTATTGGTCTGTCACTTGGAAAAGGATGTGTCATTTGTAAAGTGGGACACCTACGTTTCTACTGTTATATTTAAAGAGCTATTTAATTTGACATTTCACCCTGGAACCCAATGCTATGTTTCAGTGAATAGCATAAAAACATTGCAAGATTACAAGGCTTTTGCTTGTACCTCCTTTCAGTTCCCAGAGAGGGAGTTTTCACACCGCGGACTCGCACTGAGCAGCTTCCCAAGGAGGCCACGTTATCAGACGGTGCTGAGATCATGGGCTTTGTCAGGGCGTGCAGATGTGCTGCCTGTGACTTCATTAACATAATTGATTAGGAGCTAGGACATATTTAGTATTAATCAAGCTGTTCTTAATGAGGCTGATTATGCACAGTCCTTGATGCACTATTTTAGTCTGGAACTTCCTTAGGACCAAGTTGCAAGAAAATGGCATTATGAGAAAAAGGAACTTCCTTATGGCATTGAAGTGTGCTTTTAGATTTGAGGAATACAAATATAACAGGTCAAAACATAGGAATTGAAACATATTTGGCATTTTTTTTGTTTTCAAAAAGTAGAGCTTATGTATAGACTGGATTATTAAGTGTATTCACGGGACACTGGAAACAATTTACAATTTTATCACCAGATTTTGAAAACTGTGGACCTTGTTATGAGTGAAACTGCTTTCACATCTGTGGAGCCCTTAAAAGCTTATTGGTGTGTTCATGGCACTTAAAACAAAGAAAATGAGTTTCTCACAGCACTCAACTCCTTCTTGGATAGGTTGGTGTGCTTCTTATGTCTGGCGATTTGTCTCACGCCTTGAAGTTGTAGCTTGTTTTCCTTCAGTTTCACTCCTCTCCTCACTTCACATGCTTTGCACATCATAATGAAGTCTTTATTGCTTTAAATATTTCGGTATGAAGACTAATTGTGTTATTCAATAACTTGTTTCCTTTGACCCTACTGTATTTTTTAGAATATATTTGGCCATGGAAAATTGGTTTCAATTACATTAAACATTTATCTTTTTTTTTTAATAGATATCTAACAACCACCTCATGTAATCATTTTGGGCATTGTCAATTTGTATTTAATTATGGACATAATTTTAAAAGGACCAACTTAAACATAATATTAATTCTCACATTCTTTCTAAAAAGTATTACATTTTGTGACAGAATTCCCATAGCTATTAAGAGCTCCGTTGGGGTGAAAAGCCTGCAAATTCCAAGAGTCGCTTAGTTAACCATTTATTTTATTAAGGGAGCTGATCTATTGAGTTCTTCCTCTGAATGCAATGGCAGCTATTATATTAATATTACAGGTTATTCTTACTTTTAGCATGAGAGCCACTTTATCATCCAGTGTTTATCAGAACTGTATTTCTCAGGAAGGATTCGCCCCTCACTGCTCTCAAACAGAATCCCCATCCCATCACCAGAAACAGCTGCTTCATGAAATCTTGTATGAGCACCGTTACCAGATATGATCCCATTATTTTTTAATCAACAATGAGGAAAGACATTTTTTCTTTCCCCCTACTTAACATAGACATCCCCCTAAAATATCATGTTTTTTTGTTGTCATTGTTCTCTGAAGAATAGCAGACTTCCACCCACATGAAAATTCCTGGACCTTTAGTGTAAAATTGCCACAACTTTTCTATTGTGACAAATATGTGGACAGAAGTTATTGTGATCCCTTGCTAAGTATATATCTTCTCCTTAAATTACTTATTTTTAAAAAAAGTATTTACTTATTTGAGAGAGAGAGCTCAAGCATGAGTGGGGAGAGGGGGAGAGGGGAGATGGAAAGGGAGAGAGAATCTCTAGCAGACTTCCCACTGAGTTGGGAGCCTGACAGGGGCTGGATCCCAGGACCCTGAGATCATGACCTGAGCCGAAACCAAGAGTCAGACATTTAACCAATAAAACACCCAGGTGCCCCTCCTTAAATTACTTTTAATATTCTATTATAAACATATAATTTGCATAATAGAGCCAAATATAAGGTGAATAAATACTGTATACCCTATCATCTTCTTGAATAAATATACAATTGGTACTTAGTATGGCAATTGTATATAATATTATAAATGCCATCTCCCATATGTGGGAAAAAGAGCTGTAGAGAAAGACCAAGGACTTAGCTTCTAATCTCAGCTTTGATACTAGTCAGTTGTATGATCTTTGACAGATGGGTCTCCAATTCTTCACCTGTAAAGTGTGGGACCAGAATTTGGATGGTCTCTTGAGTTCCCTTCTGCTCCCACCCAGAGATTTCAAGCTTACTGTTTTCAGGCTGGTGGGTAGGTAATAAACTGCCTGAAAAGCAAAGGGAAGACTGCATGGATTTGCGTAGTGATTAAATAGCTACCATGAATAGGTACAGTATGGTTGTGGTCTGGACAGAGATGTCTAGTTGTTGGGGTGACCAAGCATGCCCCTAGGCAGTGAAGAATACTATGAAGCATTATTTACTGATGTACAAAAGTGAGTTGTACAGATTGTAAAGGCTGTAAAAGTTAGGAGGAAGATGAGATATGAGTGAGGCAAGCCATGCAATGAAATCACAAGACTTGCACTGGGCCATAAAGAGTGAGTTGGTACGATTTCTGTAGAGAAGAAAGGAGCATTATAAGAAACTTATTATAAGATTATTTCGTACTATAGGATGCATCCGAGGACAATGTTCTACAGGAGCTAGTAATGTTTTATTTACAATTCTATTAAGCCAAGAACTTTATCACCTTAGCTCCTCAGTGAGATATCTCCTGAGAAGCAAAGAGCATAAAATAATAAAATAGAAATTTGGCCCCAGTTCTTATTCCATTAACTCTATGACACAATAAATTTTATTGAACTTTTGGCCGATATAATATTTTTCTTTGTTTTGTGGTGAAATAAACCTATATCTTTCAACAACTTTTAATGGAATTGACCTTTAGTTATAAATTTTGATAAAATATATAAACCAAATTACCTTCACTACTTATTTAACTTAGAAAGTTGCTAATACAACTGAATGAAATAATGTATATAACGACTTAGCAGATTTTCTTTTTTATTAAAGATTTTATTTATTTATGTATTTGAGAAAAAGAGAGAGCATAAGCTGGGGGGTGGGTGGGAAGGAGCAGAAGGAGGGGATAAAACAGACTCCCCACAGAGCAGGGAGCCTAACCAGAGGCTCCATCCCAGGACCCCAAGGTCATGACCTGAGCCAAAGGCAGATGCTTAACCAACTGAGCCACCCAAGCTCCCCAACTTAGTACATTTTCTAGTGCAGTTATGTACTCAATCATTAGTTGCTATTATTATTATCATTTTTTAATCATGAAAGTGCTGCAATATGTATAATAAATCCTTAAATTTTATGATAGTTTTTAAATTGGTCTCTACAGAAGATAGTAAGGTAATTGCATTAATGACATTGGTCAGTATATGTGAAACTCTAGATAATGTCTTAATACAGGCCTCAGGTCATATCCTGAAGAGTTCTGCATACAAAGCTAAAGATTTTACACCCCCTCAATGGACTGCAGGAGGCTACTAAAGCAATTGAGCAAAGGAGAAGTATGATCAGATTTTCATTTTAGATTATTGTGTTAGCTATAGAAACAATGGATGGCTGAGGGGTGAGAATTGGGGATACGGAGATGAGACAATTATAGGAACTTACTGCTCATGGGGGGAAAATTATGCTACTTTTCTTTTAAACAATCCCACTTAACCCTCAAACAACACCAAGCAGTGAATATGATTTCACATCATTTTAGAATTTAGAAAAGATCAGAAAAATCAAGTAAATTGCCCAAGAGAACACAGCTATAACAGTGATATACACCTGACCTTCAAACTATGTGGAGGTCAGGAGTACAGCCGGCCTTCCCCTTGTGGCCGAAAATCTGTGTATAACTTGACCTTGTGAAAATTTAACCACAAATAACCTAGTGTTGACTGGAAACCTTATTGACACATAAACAGTTGATAAGGCATATTTTACATGTATTATTTACTGTATTCCTAAACTAGAGAAAAGAAAAATATTAAGAAATTCATGAGAGAAAATATATTTTCGATACTATACTGTATTTATTAAAAGAAAAAATCCACATGTAAATGGACCCATGCAGTTCAAACCTCTGTTGTTCAAGGGTCAGCTGTAATTGGAATTGGAAGCCAGGTGTTGCATATCCAGGTTTAGTCCATTTCCATTATCTTAGATTAGCAATTAGGTGCTAGGGCTGAGTATGATTGCTACTCTGACCTGAGTAAATTAATGACATTAAGAATAAAAACAGGTTTCGGGCACCTGGGTGGCTCAGTGGGTTAAAGCCTCTGCCTTCGGCTCAGGTCATGATCTCAGGGTCCGGGGATCGAGGCCCACATCGGGCACTCTGCTGGGCAGGGAGCCTGCTTCCTCCTCTCTCTCTGCCTGCCTCTTTGCCTATTTGTGATCTCTCTCTCTGTCAAATAAATAAATAAATAAAGAGTAAGAACAGGTTTGGGAGAGATAATGAGCTCAGTTTGGGGCTTGCTGAATATATCCAGATCCCATCAAAATGAGTGATTAAGACTGTTTAATGAATGTAGTATTTATAAAGGTTTTTGCAGAATTACGGTGAAGAATCCCAGGGTTAGCAAAAACAGGGAGCGTTTATCCATCTGAGGCCTGAAGAGGTACAGGGATGGAGTGGTTTACAAAACCAAAGGCCTTATAACTCTAAGACAGAGATGCCCAATCAGAGCTATGTCCTTCATTAGGGGAACACACCATCAAAACTCTGTAAAATGATGTGTGTAATATCCTCAATGAGCCTGGGAGGGAGTTGGTAAATAACTCTTTTTTTCCTGCTCTATTGTCTCTTGATGTTGCTTCCACAAGCCAAAACAAAAAACAAAAAACAAAAACAAATTTAGAACACAAGGGACTTAGTTAACACAGTTCATAAAGATCAGGGTGGAGCTTGGATCTGGATTAAAAAAGAAGACTATGCCACCTGCCAGACAGCAAGCTCAGCTCCGTTCATACAAACGGTTATTTCCGGTGGACCACTGAATGTAGAGTCTGGAGTCTACAAATGAGGAGATATAGATATTGGTGTCATAAACTTAAGCCCAAAGCACCATTTCCTGAAGCCCATTATGCAGATCTCTAGTTGCATGATATTCTTGGATGAAAAAATTTTCATGTTATATACCCTTTTCATTCACAATGTGCAATAGTATATTAAGGATCTCATACATGAATCATGGTTATGGAAAATGTTAACATATTTGAAATTCTTATTTTGATATTATTTTAGATTTATAGAACAGTTGTAAAGATAATACAGAGCTTCTTGTATGCCTTTCAACAAGCTTCTTCCAATGTTCACATTTTCCATAACCATGGTTCATCTACCAAAACTAACAAATTAACTTAGTTACAACACTGTTTATTCAACTTTCACCTTCCAATGACTTGACAAAGATTCTTTAAAAAATGATTAATTACATATGTGATGGATGAACAAATATTAACATAGATATTCTCAGTTTTTCTCCTCCACCTTAATGTGTAAGGAGTATTGTAGGGTTACCTGGTCAGGTCCCAAGTATTTGTGTTCTGCTCAGAACATGCTGGGAAAGCAGAAGTATTGGAAGGAATCCAAAGAATTAAATGTATTCATGTTGAAACAGAAAGGGTTAGTCCTCAGAAGAAAATAAAAGATTTGGACCATAAGAAAAGAGGTCAAGGGGCACCTGGGTGGCTCATAGGTTAAGCAGCTTCCTTAGGGTAAGGTCATGATCCCAGGGTCCTGGGATGGAGCCTCACTTCCTGTTCCTTGCTGGGCAGGGAGCCTGCTTCTCCCTCTCCCTCTGCCTGCTGTTCTGCCTAGCTGTGCTCTCTTTTTAGCTCTCTGTCAAATGAATGCATAAAATCGTTTCTGGGGGGAGGGAGAGCCAGTGTTTATTTTTATTATTTTTTTATTTTTTCCACAACCCAGCCACTCTAGCTCTCTCCCTCCATGAAGAAAATCTTAACAAAAACAAAAACAAACAAACAAAAAGAAGTCCAGAGAAACAAATAGGAGAGAAACAAATAGGAGATACAATATGAGCTAGAGGAAGTTTTTAGTGGGCTTTTGGGGAAGAGCTGACATGGGACGGTTGGAAAGCTTGAATAAAAGAATGAATCTTTAGACTGTCTTGCTTTGGGTTCTACAACATTAGCTATTTGAAAGATTTCAAGAAAGATTTAAATGTATCTTCAAAACTTCCTGGAATTTTGTTCTCCTTTTATTTTTTTAAACCTTCCTGGAACTTTAGACTCTTCTTTTAATTGGAACACTGTGCTAGGGTTGACCAAGAAGTAACATGGTTATATTTGAATTAGCATGTTAGAACCAGTGTAATTAACATTAGTATTGTGGAAAAGTAAGTAAGTCTTGATAACTGATTGTCAAATAAACTTTCTAAAAAAGATACTTAACTGGGGCACCTGGGTGACTCAGTAGGTTAAACATGTCTTTGGCTCAGGTCATGATCCCAGAGTCCCACGATCAAGCCCCCCATCTAGCCCCCTGCTCAGCGGGGAGTCAGCTTCTCCCTCTGCCCCTCACCCCAATTGTGCCCTTTCTCTCTCCCTCGTTCTCTCTCTCAAATACATAAATAACAACATAAAACGTTTTTAAAGAAAGAAACATAAAGCCAAACAGGTGGAAGAGGGTCAAGAAAAAGGGAAAGAAGAATGGAAAGAAATCTGAGTTTCCCATGGATCCTGAACTATAAATATACATTTTATATATATTTATTAGTAAATACATTTGTATATAAATATACATTATATATATTTATATGCAAATACATTTATATTTGATGTCTATCAAATATATTTCATAAGAAACTTGCATCTCTAAACTTAGAACTTTCCCCTTGTTATTTGGTTTTGATTCTCCATTATTGATTATTAAAAAGACTTTTTGTGAAAATCATTAACTTTTTCCTCTTGAGAGAAGTTTTTTCTCCCTGTCCACATCTGACAATATAGCTGGGGGGAGGGGTCTGTCTGATTTGCCCCTCCAGAAGCAGTATTTTCTCTGGAGATCCAAGGATAGCACCCACAATGCAAGAAACAGAAAAGGAGCCATCTGTTGACTAGAATCTGTTACTTGTTGTCTCAGGGTTTGCTCATAACTTTTATCAAGGTATTAAAAAAGTTTTTTCCCTGTATTTTACTCTATAAGGGACCAGACAGGAAATAACGATGACGTGGGTTGTGAATGTGAGTGAACATGATCTAATTGTAGCTTTCTTATTATGGAATTCTGATTAGAACCCTCCCACGCCAGCAAATTTTTCTTATGAAGCATTTTATAAAAAAAGAACTGGGTCTCTCCAAAGCTCTAATTTGTACCAGTTTTTCTTTATAAAACATTTATTTGTTATTTGTGTCAGTTTGACCTAAATGTTTCTTCCTAGTATAGGAACTTGTTACAATTTCAAAGGATATTTTGCTTCCTCTTTAGAACAAAGTGATTCTTTAAAGCCAGGTGGGTTTTAACCAAATGGAGTAGAGTCTTGGCAATTGCTCACATAATAAAGGGTAAGGGTTGCTCACTTCAGTTAGGTGTGCATTTTAAATGTTTTTAGTGCTTTTTTTTTTTGGACTTAATGTTTTTAACATTAAAATATAAAAATTTTTTGATCAACTAGAATAGACCTTATATGTGGACGGAGAAAACAAAAGGTTTTGTTACTTGTTAGGTATAGCTCATGAAAGATGATGAAATTTATGTATCCTGTGAGTTAAAATAAACTTGAATTCATAATATCCAGTGCTTATTACATCACATGCCCTCCTTAATGAAAAACAGGCCTGTACCTCTGAAAAAATGCAAAAAAATTTTTAAAAAATGCTTATTATTTAGTAAAAGAATGCAATCTGGAAATTTGTGTGTGATTCTAATTATATAGCATTCTGTAAAAGGCAAACTATGGAAATAGTAAAAGGATTAATGTTTGCCAGAGTACAGAATACTTCATTTTGGTTACAGTTTGCATTTCCCTAATGGCTAATAACGTTGAGTATCTTTTTCATGTTTATTAGACATTTGTGTATCATCTTTAACGATTTATTCTACTCTTTTAATGGAGTTGCTGTATTTTATTATTGAGTTTTAAGCTTTCTTATATATTCTCGATACAAATTCTTTCTAAGATACGTGATTTGAAAATAAAATAATAAAAATAAAATAAAATAAACCTGAATTCGACTTATTAAAACCATGACAACTTTAAAGTTGTTCTCTCAGCCAGGATACTTGTTTCCTTTTTAATATCGATGTCCATTAGGCATATGTTTTTTTAAAGATTTTATTTATTTAACAGAGAGAAATACAGCCAAAGAGGGAACACAAGCAGGGGGAGAGAGAGAGGGAGAAGCAGGCTTCCTGCCAAGCAAGGAGCCGGATGTGGGACTCAATCCCAGGTCTCCGGGATCATGACCTGAGCCAAAGGCAGTCACTTAACCAACTGAGCCACCCAGGCGCCCCAGGCATATTTTTTTTAATCAAAAGTTTTTGATTAAAAATCAGACTTGTACATGTGCCTAATATACCTAACATTTAGTAATTTTCAAGTCAAAATATTTTGTCAAGAACTATTATCTTTTTAATTTATGCAGTAAATCAAGTCCTAACTTCTCCATAAAAATGGCAGTATCTTTGAAATGGCACTATAAAGTATATATTTCAATTTTGAATCATAACCAGCTTTTTCTCTAAATATTGATGATTGCATCACAATAAGAAAAAAAAGTTCAATTTTCTGATGTTTCTGGGGACATTCTTGACATTCCAGATGTAATGGAGTACTTTTACAATCCATTTCCAAATACAGATAAATGTAAGAAAAAAATTAGGTGAAAATATGAAAAAACTAATCTTTTAGAAATAATATGGTATTGAAAATGGAAAGGTATTAGGAAAGAATCTTATATGCATGCTTTTCTTACCTTGATAGAAAACACACTGGAAATGTTTACAATAAGATCTTGCATAAACAATGATTCCACATAAAAATAAACTTTAAAAATGTTAAAAGAGAAAATGTTAAAAGAGTTCTTCCAAAGACTCCAAATGTCAGCAGCACAACAACAACAACAAAAAAATCAAAAACCAAAAACAAACAAACAAAAGACAACCAATAAAACAAAAGCAAAAAAAACACAAGGGAAACAACAAAATTGCAATTATACTCTATGAAGTGATAGATGTGTGGAGATAAATGTGTGGTGATGGAGAGCTTCTCACTTACTGAAGGTCAACAGATTCTGAGCACTTGCTTTCTGAAATGTAAAAGCATTGAGGGGAAAAATAAAAACCAGAGTCTTTCTGTCTCATCTCTTCCTTTCTCTCTCATACACAACACTCTGAGGCTACCTTTTCTCTTTCACTTCTAGATAGAAAAGTAGAAAAACTATATAGGTGCAGGGGTGCCTGGGTGGCTCAACTGCCTTTGGCTCAGGTCATGATCACGGAGACCTGGGATCGAGTCCCACATCGGGCTCCCTGTTCGGCGGGAGGCCTGCTTCTCCCTCTCTCACTCCCCCTGCTTGTGTTCCCTCTCTGGCTGTGTTTCTCTCTGTCAAATAAATAAAATCTTAATATATATATATATATATATATAAAATCTTAAAATATATATATTATATATATATATATGTGTGTGTGTGCAGCAACCTTCATCGATATAAATGTAACTCATTCAAAAGTAACCCACTTGCCTAAAACACTTTTATCATTTTTTTGAAAGGTTTGAGAGTAGTCCACCTTATCCATTTTAAATATCAAGTTTAATTAATGTAAGATACTTTTTTTTTGCAATTTGAAATGTATCAAAGAATGTATCTCTTTGCATTCCTTTTTGCCTATGAAATTCAAAAACAGATAAAAATTTTGGTTCTGTGTGCCTGGGTGGTTCAGTGGGTTAAAGCCTCTGCCTTTGGCTCAGGTCATGATCTCAGGGTCCTGGGATCGAGGCCCGCATCAGGCTCTCTGCACCTCAGGGAGCCTGATTCCTCCTCTTTCTCTGCCTGTGTCTCCTCCTGCTTGTGATCTCTCTCTCTCTCTGTCAAATAAGTAAATAAAATCTTAAAAAGAAAAAGAAAAAGAAAAAAGAATTGTGGTTCTGCGGGAGCACTTAGGCTGTGAGGGGGCTGAAAGCTGTTTGACAACATGCGGTAGAAGCAGGACCTTCTGTCCTGCCCGGGGTCCGTTTACTTCCAAGTGTCTGATAGAATATGTCTACCTCAAGTTTCATTTCCACTTGCAGCAGGGAGAATGGGGGTGCACTTATGCTTAGTTTGGAGCCCTTGTTTCATCATTTCCGGGATTTGGGAATTTGGGTAAGTGGCTCTTTGCTGAGCTAATTTTCTCACTGGTTACAGGATGTATAGACTTTTTACCCGAGAACCAAGTAAATGCTGACACCGGTTAAGGTCATGTGCTTTCATCTGCTAGTGAATTCCTCTCACCTTGAAAGAAGTAACCTTTCAACCAAAATTACATACTTTTTTTTTTTTTTTTTGCCTTGCTCTGACCACATAAAGTACTTATTGAGATCCCTTCTCTATAATCCTTTTGAGGCTTAATGAACTGTCATAGGGTCTCTTGAAAAAGTTCAGATTTACAGTGATCAGATCTAGAGTCCTCTGGGACATTTTGGTCATGAGTAGTGCTATATCACTAAGAGTTCTCAGTCAGTGTCTGAAGGACCCCGGTAGTCTCTTTGGTAGTGACACCTGCCACTCTCCGTCAGAGCCAGGCTCTGCAGACCATTTCAGACTCTGTCTGTGCTTACTTCCCCCAGAAGTAGCTTTTGCACTTTCACTTGGCCTTGGCTTTGGGCTTCCGTGATGGTTCCCTTAGATTCTACCTTGAATATCCTTCAAAGTCCTTATTGTGAACGATAAACTTTCCCGCTTCTTATTCGCATACCTAGCATTCCTGGAAGGAATTTTTTAAAACCGTGGACCTTGGCCAGGGGTTTGACTTAAGGGAAGATAAACATCTGTTGATTGAGAAAATTGTAATTTTAAGAGTCTCCCGGTAGTCACTGAACGGTTCTATTGAATTGCTGGTTGTGAAATGTTTATTCTAGTAGTTGATAATGAGAAGAGCTGGCTTCCAAGAATAATTCAGCTATCACTAAAGGAAAAGCCAAGGCAAAGATAATGGATTCAGGTTCTGACAGGCCAGTTTAGTTATGCCAGATAATTCGAGTGAAGTCCTTAATTTAGAGAGCTTTGCTGCCATAGCAACCTAATTACAATGTAAGGTGAGGTATTCCTACCACCATTCTATAACATTATATTTCTTCAAGAGTCCCAAATAAAATTCAGAGGAAGAAAACAAAGAAAAAAGAACAAGAATATTTGTATTGAATTCTTTTACTTTCTTCATTTTCTTCCTTACAATATGATCACAAAGTCCAGGGGGGCACATAACACCACCTAGCAACAGCCAAATTTCCTCTTGAAACAGAGCTCAGCATCATATAATTTCTCTACTTGGAGTCTCTCAGTGGTCTCTTATCTTACAGTAAAATGGGACCATCATACCATGAGCAACAGAGTCTATGCTCAAGGCCTTGGAAGATATTTTTCCTCTGCAGCAAAAATCTCCTCGATAGCCAAAACTCTCCCAATTTTTTAACACTCTCTTCAAATCTCACCCATTTGGAAAGATTTACCCTTCTTCCTTAAAAAAACAAAACAAAATGAAACAAAAACAAATGCTACCTTCCATCCTCTCATTCTCCAATCCTCTGAGACAAGCTCTTTTTTCCTGACCCTTATCACCACCGGCCACCCTGTACACATATTCTATATATGTGAAAAACACAACACACATATTTATTAAAGCCTTCAAAATGGACTTTTCTCTGGATTTAACATTTTTTTAAGCCAGAGCAAAGCCAGAGAACATACAGTAGCTACTTACAAAGCAAAAGCTTTCTAAATTACCTGCTCCCAGCGAAATTGAGAAATAAAGGCAAGAAGAACCATGTTTCATTTGGAGAATGAAGGAATTAATGGGTGGAGAGAGGTCTAAACACTCTACTCATCCTACTGTCTTTAGGCAAAAGAGTAAGTCATAGGTGCACAAGGCAGCAGATACTAATTACAGTGAAACCGACACTGGGATCGTGTCTTCATTCCATACAGCACCCCTTTGTAATATGTTAAATCCAACTGATTTCCTTTTCTCCTGAAGTTTCTCAACATAAATTATTCCAGACACAGCCTACCTTCATACAGAAAAATAAGAATTAGTGTGCATTTACTAATAGATCAATAAATGACCTATCTAGAGAAATTAGCAAACATTATATGTGGCCAGACTTTTATTGTTTCTAACATATCATAACAGCTACTCACTGCCGACATTATTTCGTGAACATCCCCCCGGTCTAGGCACTTCAGCTCAGTGTCTCCATTCCTCACAACAAGGCAGCAAAGTACATTTTATTAGTCCCGTCTTTCAAATGAGGACAACGGAATTTCGTGTGTCATCGTGCATAGCTCAATTTTCCGCACCAGAAAGGGTCAGAGGCAGAATTGAGACCAAGGTCACTCCCGCTAGCACCCGTGCTTTCTCTCTTGCCTCGTGCTTCTGTAAGATAACAGTGGAAAATGCTAATAATCCCTGGTGTCAGTGAACTTATCTGCTGGTGTGAAGTATCCCATGATCATGGTATGAGTGGGGTTCCAAGCCAACGTCTGCCACTCTAAAGAAATAAGGTGACAGTGACAAGATGTGTTGGAGCACATTGTTTTATAAGAAACACGCCTTTATTTACCTGAGTGGAATCAAGGATACAACAATCCTGGCCAGAGAGGGTTAGAAGAAGAGCCCCTAGCTGACATGTAAAATTTAGATAATCTCTACAGTAGAAAAGAAAAGAGGAGACTAACAAAACGTAAGATGAAAAATTAAACATTTGCATTTGTTTTCCTGTTTTACTGGGAACAGGCATTTTAGAAAGCTTCGTGATTCTAATTAACTATTGTTCGTTCTCTGGCTTTGAGATGGCATAAAAACATTTTAAAGCAAGAGAAAAGCCCATTGTAAGGGCTCAGAAAGTAAAAAGTAAGTCATTTAATTTTTCTTTCATCTGATGTTAATTTATGCAGACACTAATAACATATTTGTGGCTCAGAGCTGCTCATTGTGGAGAGGATTTCTCTCTCCACCAGCCTTCCCTGTGATCCCTGCCACATAGAGCCATCATTTCAGGGCGTATGACACTTTTGCCAAAGAAAGGCAGTTCACGTGCTATAGACATATTTAATTGCTACCCCTGTGAAAGCCAATGGTATTAAATGTCCTAACTCTTCTCTAGCTGCCACAAACAAAACAGAAAACAATTTGGGGAAGAGGGTGAGGAGGAAATTAAATACTTGCGTGCATAGCGGGTGGAAAGGGGAGAGTATTGTTGACTCTTGGGGAAGGAGAATTTTCATAAAAGCAATGTGGGCTACTTTTATTTCTAAGCAGGATATAATTAAATTGTTGTGCCTTTTCTAATTCCACTAATTCCACTGCTGCCAAATCACCTATAGAATAGAGACAATAGTGCTTGAAGAAATGCAGAATCTTCAGACATTGATGTTTTAAATGAATTTACCTTGAATAAAGTAAACCCCATAATGACAGCTTAAAGGTCTAATTCATAAAAATGTTATTAAAGTACATTATTTATACCTGCTTTTTGGGGACTTCAACTCTTATTCATGATTCTCTCAGTGTATGGCCATAATCATAGGCAGAGTGTAAATGGAAGCTCTAATTCAATCTGAACTAAGACAAGGATACTGTATCACTACAATAAAATTCCAGCTATATTAATTTAAAGGGTAGGATTTATTGCACAAGAGTACCCTTTTTAAAAAAAATGAAAAGAACGTCTCATCTTATGACCTCGAATATCTACTTTCCTTCTGAAGTTCAATATAAGATTAACTAATTGGCATGAACTTTTAAATGAAATATTTATTCGTCTGCATTATGAAACTGAGACTTGGATCCTGAGTTGTGATCTTTTGTGACTCTAGCGTTGATGTCTGAACTCTAGCGTTGATGTCTGATGTGGGCTAAGAAATATTTACAAGCAATCTGTATTTTCATTAGCCCATTTTCTGGCACAAACATTTAACAAACGCCAATTCAATTGTCTGGCATATGCATTTTTTTTAGATAAGATGGACAATTCCCTGCTATGTAAATTTTCTCTCAGACAAAATGAAAGTAATGATACTTAAATCCAATGTATCCTTATTCTGAATTTGAAACACAATTTACATATTTAATATGCATAAACCTTTAGTTTATGTGGGACTAACAAAGTGGGACTCAATTGGCTTGTTTCTAACTCTGGAACTATCAGAATTGGACTTCTTGACTTTCTCCTTTTGACTGGATGAGTTGTAATGGTACACCCCAGACACATTTAGACAGAGTGTGAATATATTCCTCCCTACAACATGAGCTTATCTCTAGAAGTCATGAGAAGGGGTTCTTTATAAATTATACTTCTAACACTGAAAGTGTTGTCTTTGATCTTGTAAGTAAAAAAAATCTCTATACCTAAGGGAATGAATTAATTCCTATATTTAATAAGATGCAGTCATTAGTAGACAACTTCAGTGTTCACACTAGAACTATGCATTGAATTTCTTCAGCATAGGAACAATCTCATAATAGTTCTGGGAAATGAAAATCTTTGAGAGCTTGGCATCTATACTTGTGATGAGAGACAAGTGACAGAGAGAAAGGTATTTCAGATGCAAGGTATACAGCGCTACTAACTGAGGATAAAAATTAGTTGATTTCCATCATTAAGCCTACCCAAACCTAAAAACACTGAATATTCCATTTCAACAACTCTGTACCTCTATAGGACTTTGTTTTTGAAATGAGTACACTTACCGGAACCATGTCCAGGGATATTCAGCTGTTTCATAGTTACGGTGAGGCACTTGAGGTTCCCGCTGCTGTCAGACTAAAACTTTCAGATCTCTGAAAAAGAAATCTTCCAAAGAGAAGTCTAGAGGCACCACATGCTGTTCTCTGTTGCACCCAGAATTTCTGCAACCTCTGGGTGCAAAAACCTGAGCATCCTCATTGATAGAACCACTCAGAAAGGGCAGTGGAAGTTTGGTCCCCAACATACTGCCAGATAGATGTCACCAGACTCCAAACGTCTGCTGACAAGAAGCAGGTTCAAAAAACAGTTAAATCAAAATAGGTATCATTGATGGCCTTAGTGTCTTATTTCTAATGACATTGAACATGCAAAAAGAAAACAGAAAAAGAATTCTTTTAGCTTACCTGCGGTATCTTTCCTCAGAAATAAGGTTTTAATGTCATATGTTACTATCTTACTTTAGGCACCAAACAATTGCTTGGTTTGGAAAGCTCAAACTATCTCGTTCATTATTTATAAACAATATTAACAGCCTACAATTTTATGCATTTACTGTGAGCCAGGCACTGTGCAAAGGGCTTTGTAAACATTAGCTCACTTTGAGGGGAGTACTATTATTTTACAAATGAGGAAAATAAGGCTTAGTGAGATTAAATCACTTGCTCAAAGTCACAAAGCTTTCTGGAGGCAGAACTAACCTAACAGTAAGGCTTCATTCCAATCTTGGTTTTTCTTTTGTACTAAATTTTCTTCTCTAGATAAAGAAGAGGAAAAGAAGAAAGCTGAGAAGAAAGTGACTGCTGATACAAAAAAGAAAGGTAAGTAATTTAAAAACTAACCCAGAAGTCAGTTAGTATTCCTTTACAGTGCCACTGGCAAAGCTCTCGTTTTCTAGGAAAGAATGAATAATAATTAATAATTTTATTGTTATTGTCATTAACAAACATTCTTGAGACTTGTAAAAATTCCACATAAAGTTGAAATTGATAAATATTTAAAAAGAAAAGTCATGCCTTAACACTTTTTACAAATTGTTACTGACAGAGTTTTTTTCTTCCTTGGATGTGGTGCTCAATTCTCTCTAATCCAGGGCTTCATTGACGGCAAATACAAATATGAGCTTTCCTATTCATTCAGTTAAATAAAAAGTGTCTCTCAAAAGGACAACTACTGAATGTATGGGGGAAAACACTAGTTGGTTTGCTGTATCTTGTCACTTGTTTAGAGGATTGTTTTCGAATAGCATGTCTGAAGTCCCATGTGAGGTCCAGAGATTTCTGAGTTTCTGACGTTTCCGGTGGCCCAGGAGCCCAGAGAACTTTCTATATATTCCTTTTAATGTCTTTCAGGAAAACTATTGAATTAACCATAATTAATGACATTTATTGTTTCCATTATCATGAGAATTTTTTTTTAAAGATTTTATTTATTTGGCAGAGAGAAACACAGCCAGAGAGGGAACACAAGCAAGGGGAGTGAGAAAGAGAGAAGCAGGCTTGAGAGAGGGAGAAACAGGCTTCCTGCCGAGCAGGGAGCCCAATGTGGGACTCGATCCCAGGTCTCTGGGATCATGACCTGAGCCGAAGGCAGTCGCTTAACCAACTGAGCCACCCAGGCGCCCTGAGAATTTTTTTTTTTTTAACTTAGTGAAAATGTTTCCCTTCCTGAGCCACTATTCTGTAATGAAGGTGCTAGTTTACTCATGTTTGGCACTGATTTCGGATTACTCTGTAGAAGATGTGTTGGATGCCATGACAGCAGTCATGTGTGCTCTGACATATATGAGAATTAGCCAGATAGACGCCTCTAATTTTCTCATTTTACTACTAGAAAAAGAAGATGTCAAAAAGAAAACGGATAAGGACACTGCAATGGATGTAAAAAAAAAAGGTATTTGTCCTTTGTTTCCTTAGTCAGGTTATGTTCGCGATGCTTGTTCATGAGTGGATATTGGGGCAAGGTAAGCAATTGGACATAAGTACTTAAATCTCCCCTTGTTCAGTCCATCAAAGAAAACACTGCACTAGACAAAATTAAGCATGCAAGGAAGACTTTATTCAAGGCTGTTGTAATAGAGGAGAGAGGTCACAACTCATTGTGAACTCAATTTCACTGAAATAAAAAGCAGGAGGGTTTTTAAGAACTGCAAAGGGGTGGAGGGTTGTAAGCCATCTGTGTGTGCTAATTGGCTCACTCAAAGCAAAAGTAAACTTTTTCTTAACTTGATGACTTAATGACAAGAGTGTGGTTTTACAGCTTGGAGCACGATACCCCAAAGGAGTGAGATTCTTACTATCCCACAGAAACGGGGCGATTGGGGTACTATTGTTCTTGATGATCACATTTGAAAGGGATGGTTCCCTCATTTCTGAAAAAGGTTTCCTTGAGTTAGAAAACTGGAAAGAACCTTTTAAAAAGACACATCTCAAAGGAGCTGAGAAAGAATTTACAATGACTAGTTTTCTGAAGTAAACACTCTAAGAAAATGGAGGGCAGGAGCCTAGGGTCAGAAAGAAGCCTTTCCAAAATTTAGTGAAGCTGAGGAGAACTTTACGGCCACCATGGTGAAGACATAATGAAATTGAGAAGCGCTACATGGCATAATAACACCACTTTGCAAAGCTAAGAAGCTCAGAGAGAATAATGCAGCCCATTAAGAAACAGCACTGTTCAATAGCTTAGGTTTTTGCTTTATATTTAGGTGTGCTTTAATTCTTGTTCAAACATGAATGCTGGCTTCTATTCAGGTTAAGCTTAAGTCTATGTGAAAAAGATAGTTGTCTTATATCATGAGATATTATGGTTTGTTGTTAAGTGTTCTCACCCCAAATATTTCCTCCACTGGTGTCAGTAATGCTTGAAATTCCACCATTAGAGATATTCCATTCCTCTGAGTTATGAAGGAATTGTCCTCTATTAAAATGCAAATCTCCAAGGGCCTGTGTATACAAAGTAGCAAACTAATTCTTCTCAGTTATTAACACTTAAAGTGAATGAGATTTCCAGATCTTCTCTGTGTAATAATAGGCTGGAAACAATGCCCTAGAAAATGAGGCAGTAGGTAAGCTTCAAAGAAGGAGGTTGAAGAGAGAAATTCAAAGTAGGCCATTATGTGGAGAGAGCAGGATCGGATGGCATCAGTAAAAATCCTTTTTCTTCCTGGGAGTATAAAGCCGCTGCGGAGGGAAAGGTGGTGGTGAAGCATCCTGGAAAGGATGCCAAACTAGATACTTGAAAGTAGCAAATAGGAATTGCAGGAAACCCTCAACATCATGCTGTAAGCAGGGTAAAAAAACATTATAAATTATTAAAAGTTGCATGATGGTATATGACTCAAGAAATGCTCAGGTGGAGGGATCTGAGCTCCTTGCCAAATATTTTGCATTCAAATTTTTTTATTAAGGATATATTACTATAGAGTCTATTGTATTATTGAACACTCGTTCATTTTGATTTAAAACTTTCCTTATGTCCTTGGTGAAATATGGATCTTATCATAAGAAAGGGAAAATGCAATGATACTAAGAACTTGGTTGCTGGGGTCAGTCTATCTGTGCCATGATTGGGTGCTAAAGGGAAACAAATTTCTCCATTCTGGGACATCAGTTTTGCCAAGTATTTGCAGAAGGAAGTTTTGGATTGTAACCTTCAAAGTATTTTTTACCCGTTTGCAAATGCAAAATCAGAAAAATACTTTCGCTAAAACTCAGTGAAGTGTGTGGTTGTTGTTTTGGTTTGGTTTCAGTTTTTTAGGAGAAAAGTAATACACCTTTATGTAGAGTGAGTGATAGGAAAATCTGATATTTCTCTGCAACTGGGAGGCCTGTGTTATTAGCCCAGCAGTCATGTCAAAGTGAGGTTGTATACCATTGGCAAGAGAACTGCTTATGCCAATATCACTTTCCACGAGGTCAGAGTTCATTTGTTCACTTCCTATAAGGCCAGGGATCATGTGCTCATCCACAGAAACAGAGAACGAACTGGTTGGTTGCTCAGCGTTCCTGGGGAGGGCTACTCAACCAGTCTTGAAAAACAGCTTTGCCCTCCTTGGAACCAGTTTTTCGTGTGTGTGTGTGTGTGTGTGTGTGTGTGTGTGTGTGTGTGTTTGTCATTTTACTTTTGATGACACTGTTGGCCAAAATACTGTTGGCCCTTAAAAATTAGTTCAACTTCCTAATGGAACTATGTATAAATTGTTTGTTTACAAGCTCTTAACCCCCAGATACTCAAAATTGTTTGTGTACGGGTCTGTGTGAGAGAGGGACAGAGATTCAATCAATACTGGTTTTTAACTCTTGTTTCTTTTTAGAGTTTAATAATTCTCCAGCTGTATATTCATGTGAGAGGCTATAGGGTTTAAAAACAGCCAGTTTGAAATGTGAAAGTTGTAATTTCAAGAGATAATGAGAGAAATTGAAAATAACCTGAAATCTTGAAGAGCTGGGGCACATATGTCGTTTCTTCCTAAAATAGTTAGAAGAATATGTCAGAATGTATGATGCCACTACTGTAACCCCAAAGAGTAGAAAATTTATAAGGCATAATATATGACTAGATGCTTATGGGTTTTATTATGAGATTTTATTATATTAACTTTTATATTATTTACATTTATATAACATATCAAGTTACCTAATTATTGTATTGTTATTTTATTTTGTTACATTTATATATTGTAATTATGTAGATGCAAGTGAACTTAAGACTTAAATTCTATGATAAAGCAGCCTCTCCTGTCTGAAACTGATAAATCACACTTTACAAATGATCTATGCTAGGGAAAATGTGGGTGGGATTTTGCATGATATAAAATTGCCAGTTCACAAACTAATAATGGTTGAAACTGGGTAATAGGTGCATCAGAGTTCATTATAATAATCTCTGTTCTGTGTATATTTCACAAATTGTCCTGGTGAAAACAAATAGTTGCCAGTTAAAAATGCTGTATGAAATGCGGGGGGGAAAAGTCCCAGGATATTTTTACAATGTTATAAGGTATGTTTCACCCTGAATACCATGAAAAAAGCAATCAAGAGAGGAAATAAAAACTTTTAAAAACCATCTCCCTATGCTTATATCAGACTTGAGCACTAGATGTAACACACCACTCAAGTTAGGGCAAACGCAAGGGCTTCTGTAAAGGAGACTTGATGCGTAGCAGGTGGTGGGAGGCTGGGAAGAACTACAGTCAAGGGGCAGCTGATGAGGAAGCGGCTTCAGTCCCTGAAGCTGCCTCTTAACACCCACAGACTAGACCCTGGAAATATTGAGACCAGCCTTGGCAACTGACTCACATCCAAGTAGCCTTTGTCAAGACATTTCTGCTTTTCAGTCTCCTAAAGTATGTCTTATTGGTAGAATTATATCTACTGCAAATGAATAGAGAAGATGTGGGGTTTGGGCATTTCATTTTTTTCCAAGCAGAAGGAGGGTGAAATGGAAGCTAAAAGAGGCTATCCAAGGTCTCTACATAAAGATACAGACACAGTTTATGAGATAAAGCGCATATAATAAGAGAAGGTTTTTGAAGGTCTGAATTGTACAAAGATGGCTCAATTAAGCAGCATGATAAAAATGTGGCAATTTGAAGGACCCAGGAAACATACTTAAATTAGTTTGTGTCGTTCTTTACCTAAACCATAGATCAAAGAAGGATGGATATTCTTTCTGTCTTTACTTCACAAAATAACATTTTTGAAGACATATTGTCTTAGTGCTTGAGGAGATGATAATGGTTAAAAAAAACCAGTTGCTTCTCCTTGTAATGAAACAATTATAACTTGGAGAAAACATGTAGACCATCATAGAAATGGGTCAAAAGTGTGATTCATTTCTCTCAGATCAGCTTTTTGGAGTTATAAGTTATTTTACACTGTCTGGAGTTAAGTTCATTACCACCTTGTACTGTTTATGAGCCTATTAATTATGAAGATGATTTTGACATGATAACTGATAATGGCATAAAATGATGTTTCATCATCACACTCTGAAACATTTTTTTCCCCAAGAATTACCTGAACTAGAATATAAATTACAAGAAAGTTCCTGAAAAACCAGACTAGTTTTTCTGGAATAGCTGCTAGAAAAAAAGCAAATTCACTCATTCATTTATTCTTGCATACATTCTTGCAGGAAATATTCACCTAATGCCTACCAGCTACCAGCCACTGTACAAGGTGCTGAGTACTCAGAGGTAGATAAAGGAACATAGGCCCTAATGAAGCTTATAGTTTGATAAGGGAGGCACACAGTGAATTAGTGAACATAGTGTTCATAAGTACAACTTGGGGTAAGGCCCACAGAGGAAACAAAGTTGGGGTAATGGCAGAAAGCTAGGGAGCTATTTAAATAGATAAGCTTATTAGAGCAGGCTTTTCTAAGAGACAACATCTGAATTGGAATCTGATATATTAGAAGGATCCAGTCATTGATGTGTGCATCTTTATGTGATGTGTGAATGTGAATATGGTGTGTGTGTGTGTGTGTGTGTGTGTGTGTGTGTGTGTGGTGTGTGATATGCATACATGCAAATATGTCTGACAGGAAGTACAAGTGGTCAGAATTGCAAGGATATATGTAGGTGTTGTATTTATTAAAAGTGTAATAGAGAAAACACTTGAAGGGTGATAACAGTGTAAGAAAACATTATTATTTATGTTTTATACAAAGCATATACTCATTTTGACAATGGGTAAGAGGGAGAAAAGGGAAGAAGTGAGCCAGTTAAAAGATGGTATCATTTATTGACATGGGGAAGCCCATATGGGGAGCAGCTGTGATGGAAACCATCTAGAGTTTCTTCTTAAGTATGTTAAGTTTCAAGTGAATGTGACCTATCATTCACGTTCTGTATCAGGAACTATTTTAACTGTTTCATAATACTAACACATTCAATCTTCATAATAAGTGAATAAATAAACTGTTATAATCCTCATTATAAATTGAATAACCTAAGACACAGAGACGTTAAGTAACTTGCGTAGGGTTACACAGCTAGTAAATGTCAGGGTCAGGATTTTAACCCATATACTCTGAAGAAGCAGTCAGATGTATGGGTCTGGATCTCAGAGTGGATTCTGAAGTAAAACTCTAAATACAGAAATCCATATAGATCATAGTTATTGTGCTGGTAATAGATGAGATTACTCAGAGAGACTGTGTCAAAAGAAAAGGAGAGTGGAATATAGAATCAAGATCTGGGGAATTCCAACATGTAGAGATTACATAAGGGAACATGAAGCAAAAGAGCCTGAAAGGAATTGCTGGGGAGGTTAAAGGAAAAACAAAAAGTTCAGTATTAGAGATATTTCAGAAGTGGATGACTCAAGAATCACCAAGTCACAAACCTTGTGACTGTTACTTAGAAGCTGTGAAAGGAGGGCGGGAGAGATGAGGGCACCTCCTATGGAGTGAAAGAAGAAAGCTAGACTGCAATGGGGAGGAGGGAACGGAGTGGAAAGCAGCGACGGTTTTTTAATTATGTCTCTATGAAAAAGTAAAGACTCTTTTTTTGTCTTGTTTAGCTTTGTTTTGGGAGGTGAATTTAGAGCCTGTGGACATAAACACAGTGTGAGAGGTTGATGCTCAAAGAGATCATTTAGAATTCATTGTGTGATGGGCACATGGGTGAAAAAAACTATCTGCTTTTTTGGAGGTAACGCCACAGATGCTCCAGTAGTAAAAAGTTGGTGTTTTCAAGTTGGGAAGAATCTGTCTAGATTGCCTTATAAAAAGAAGCATGCATTTGCAAGACATACAATGTAAAACTAAGCCACTCTGGTGATAGAACTAAAACTCCATTAGTAAATATGGTCTGAATTGAAAGCCTCAGTTTCAGAAAAAGACATATCAAAATGTCCTTGATGCTCGCTGACTGGTAAAAGGTAAGTTTATGAGAGATGCTTTAATGTTTTTAAAGAATCATTCATTCATAAAAAAAAAATCACAAACTCATAAGGCTTGTGATGTTTTCAATAATACAATCCTATCTATTTCCATAGCATATTTTCACTTATATTTTGGGGCAAATACAATTAAGTTCTGCACAAACTAAAAGCTTTGGACTATTTGATTTCATTTCTCTAGATGAGTCTACTTTTGTCATTGAGAAATTGTAAATAATACCTTACAGAAGCATATAGCTTTGAATATGTCATTAAATTTTATGCCTACCAGACATAGAAGAGCATCTATTTTACTTTATGAATCTTTTGTAACAGATTGCTCTAGCTACTAGAGCTGAAAATAATTTACATGGCTGATTACAGACCACTAAAATAAATTTATATGTAATTAAAAGTAACTTCCTTGAAATATTTATAGGTGCAGATATCACTGGGTAAGATAATAAGCATAGTATCTTTCATATGCTTTCACTGTTAAGTTTTAATTTAAAAGAGCAAATTTCTATTTTCCAGACTCATATTTTGAGATGATTATTGTAGATTTTTATGCTCACTCTATCTCTTCCTCCCTATTTGAAAAGTACTTGGTTTTAGAAAGTTATCCTATATTTGAATTTTGTATTTTGCACATATGTATTTGGGACGGATTTGACAAATATATCATCTGAGTATTATTTGTTAAACACTTTGAAACCTAGACTATTTTTTTTTCCAGAGTTCTATGAATTTTGTAGCAATCCACCAGTTAATATCAAGTTACAAAGAAAAACATACTTCACACACATTTGAGTGATATCAAGGCAGTTATAGTAATGCACAGTCTAAATGAAATTATTAAAAAATTTGTTGAGGCAAGTAAATAATGGGAAATCTGGCTCAAATAGACTGGTCTAATTAGTAATTCCCAGCCTTCACTTAGGGGTGCTCTGTAATTATAAGGCAACAGTATATGCCTTTCAAGTTAACATTTTGTTCCCATATAGATTAGGTTGCAAATCTGAGTTGAGATGATGGCAGCTTGACTATATTAAAAACATTTACAATGCCTGAATTGCCTTAAAGGCAAAAGAATATATTTTCAAGTGTTTTGTAATCACAGAAATGTAAGACAATAGTTGCTTATTCTCTAGAGGGCAAAGGATTTTGTATGGAACAATACAGGAACGTCTGCTGACTTGTTGCTTAATAGGATAGCTTTGATCACCTCTTTTATCACATCTGGATTAGCCGCGTAGGAACTGAACTGCCTCAGAGAAGGTGAGAGAGAAGTGATATCATGTGGTGCTGTGGGATCTCTGGAGATAATCCTCCACGTTTTAGCTTTTCGTTTGAACAATACATAAATGTGTTTGGGTGCAATGCTAACATGAAGCAAAGGCATTTCGATTTAAAAAAAAGAATTTAAAATACATCTTAAACCTCAGAAAGAGAAAAATTTATATTAAAGCATATTAGGCCTGGCAAAAAGGGACTGGTGTATGAGTAACTAATTTCAATCTTCTTAATACTTGCTATGGAGAATCAGAAGTATCCTCCCAGTGAAGACAGAAAGAAAATAAGCCCTAAATTTGAGTTGTGTTGCATTTTTGAAGTACTTTCAAAAGGGAGGATTAAGATACATATGAGAAAAATGTCGGTAGATAGCTATAAGTATTTCTTCTCTGTTTGCATGGACATATTGATATTTTTTAAGTATTTCCTGTACCTATATTATATAAATTATTTTAAACTACAGTTTATATTCAGGATGTATTATTTTCTGAGAAAATAAGAAACAAAATAATTTAACATCAAAACAAAGTGGTCTCTTGCAAATGTCATAAATTTAATTTTTTTTCAATTATTTATTTATTTATTTATTTTTTATTGTTACTTAAGTTTTTTTTCCTAGTGTTCCAAGATTCATTCCCCATTCCCCACACCCAGTGCTCCACACAATAGGTGCCCCCAGTACCCACAACCAGGCTCTCTCATCCCTCCACCCCCTCCCTCCAAGTCCCTCAGTTTGTTTCTGTGTCTAAAGTCTCTGTTGTCAATAAGAAGATTAGGCAGAGTGGTATAGGAAGTAATATATCAATTAAAAATAAGCTTTTTTTATTAGAAAATATGGAGAGATTTTGACCAGTTTTTTTGGGAATTACATAGCCTGAGTTTTCCTTGTGATCTGAGTAAACATTTAAGTATATAGATATGAAATATCTACTAATTTTTAAAAATTGTATGTTCTTCAAGTCTATAAGATTATTTATTCTTTGAAAGTAAAGCTTAAAAGCATTAAAATGATATTTCCTTCAAGTTCAGCTTCTCCCAGTTTACCAAAAGCATACTTTCGAAATAGCGTAGCAAATTGTGCCAATATGTATTCTTTTTATCAACAGCATTTGTGAAGTAGTAACAGTTAAATGTATTCACTGTTTTCTCATTTAATCCTTACAACTCTTGAGAAGGAGGATATAATGGCCATTTTAGAGAACTCAGAATTGGAGCAGTTAAGGAACTTGGCCATGATTACCAGTTAGTAAAGGCAGTAGGAGTTCACCAAAGAAATCCCACTGACTTTTGCAACACTCAAATATTTTTTTGCCAACTCTAGGAAATGATTACTGTGAATTGCTTTAGTATCTTTGCCCCTCATTAGTTTGAGGTCATGTTGCAGACAGGCATAAGCAACGAGGAAAGAAATAAAGAGGCTATATTTTGAGTCTAAGTCTTTTTCTTATAGAAATCCTGCTTTTCTTCCTTCAGTCACTCAACAAGTATTTACTAAAGGCATAATATTGGCAAGGAAATCTGCTAAATATTGGAGATAGATCAGTGTAACAGACAAGGCATACTTGTTCTTAAAGACCTTGGAAAAGAGGACAATAATTAGACATTTATAATGTACTGTGAGCACTCCTGCAATAGGCTGGACACAAGAACTCATGCTCAGAGCAAGGCATGAGTATGGAAACTATGTCTCTTTCCTGGTAGGTTGCCCATTAGACATTTATAACAGGAATGCCACAGACTTATGTCATTAGGCATTTGACCTAGACGCATTTAACATATTTTTAAACGGGATGGAGATTGGAGCACATAAAATTTTAACAGGGCTTTATCACTGAGGATACTTGCTTTCACAAGCGGCAGGCCATTTAAAATAGAGAATTTATTTATTTATCCAATTACAGTTCTAGAGTAAACTCTCTTCAAGGTTAGCTTGACCCAAGGGTAAAATGATATCATCCAAATGAGATTTATCTATCCATTTTTTAGACTGTGATTCCTTGATATTGGCTCAAATGATTGCAAATTGGCCATATCAGGTTCTGCTTGCTCTACATCTTCTCTTGCTTATGTCCTATGGGAAAAAGAATAGGTTGGCTTCCTGAGAGCTCAAACAGAAAAACTGATTTGAATAAAGCTGGTCCAATGATCCCATTCCTGAACTAACCTTTGTGGTGAGAAAGAAGCAATAATCTGTCTTAGGTTAGGGTTAGTTCCTATCCCTTGAGCAGAACAAATGAACTCTGTCCAAGATATTTGGACTGAAATTTGGGGAGGGGGGGGAGGTTAATTCCCTTAGAGCTAAATTAGTGTAATAAAATCACAATAAAATGGAGTCATCACTACATAGGAAAGCAAAACATAAAATAAAACCTGAGAGTGCTCTTCAAGAATCTATTTCTAGGTAGGGGAAATATATGTGATTTTAATTTTTTACATTTATTTATAGAATAGAATAAAGGACAACTTTTTGTTGCCATCTCTGGGGAGAATACTTAAGTATTTTAGAAAAGTAACTCAACATAGAATAATATAGTGTGGAAAAGGAGCAAATGAAGTTGCAGATGTCATTAATTAAAATATTTTATCTAGAGAAAAAGAGTGAAATATTTCCACTGTACTTTGCATAAGAATCTTTGAATGTAATAAAATGAGAGACTTTAGAAAAGATCTTTGAAAACAAATTCGATTATATTCAGAAAAGAGTACTTTGGAACTATGAAATAGAAACAAGAAACCAGGGAGAACATCAAAGTCATATTAAAAACTTTGATGTACTCTCCTATTTAGGTGTAGACTTGTTCTTCATTACCTCTGAGAATTAGAACTCATTCGTCAAAGCTAGGGAAGACAATGTGGGATATTCAAGTCAACGTAAAGAGTCTTTTCAGGGTTACCAGGCTGGCTCAGTCGGAAGAGCGTGAGGCTTTTGATCTTGGAGCTGTGAGTTCAAGCCCTACCTTGGATGTAACGGGGATTATTAGATAAAATAAAATAAAATAAAATAAAATAGTAAAATAAATTAATAAAATAAAAAAATTTTAAAAAATGAAGTCAGTCAATGATGTCTACCATTCCAAGTATTCAAGCAGAAGAGGAGTAGGTATCTTTCTGGAATTTATGAATGGAAATCCTGTAAGAAGAATGATTATATTGAACTTAAGGAGATGGATCAGACTCAATTTTTTTCAAAATTAAACATCAGGCTAAGTGAAACTGATGTCCAGATTATTTAACCTTGTAAATGAAGGTTTTTGTTATCATGATTTAAAATTTGGCCATCTGTCAAACTCTCCTAATTGGTTAGTTGTAAAGAAATAAAAGTTTGGTTAAAAGTTGATTCCAGGAAGTGAGGTCATAGCAAATGGTGATTGTATATAACCTGAATTCACACTCTCCTGATTGCCTACAGTAACATAAAACATTATTCCAAATCTAGTCAAAGAATGTGGTACTGATGTCTACATAAACCCAGGACACTGAAAAAGGGAAATAAAATATATGATATATTTGAAATGATGATTACTTGTCCTCAGAGTAAAAATATCTTGAGATAGCTCAGTGGAAAAATTCCAGTGACAATAAACTTAAGGTAGGAGGGATAGTGTAACAGTTATTAATGGTGCAAAAGACAGGGAAAAAAAGGTTTCAGACAACAAAAGTGTTCAGGCTCAAAAATAAGAACTGGTTATGTGTTAGGAAATTTTCCTCTTTAATTGAAGGAGTCATGGAAGCATATATAATACTTCCCTAATTAAAAGAACTCTTTGTTTTCCACAAAATAATTTCAGTCTCAGAAAAAAGTATAACAATTGTGTTAGTCACGGCCCATATCCTGTTAGCTATATTAATCTTAGAATATAAGGTCACAAAGATGAACAAATGAAAAGGCTAATGCTAAAATACATCAGGAGCAGAGCAGACAAAAATAGGTTTCCTGAAAGATACCATGCAGATGTAGAGGTGGTTATATGCTCAAGTTATACAAATGAGAGGACAAAGGGAAAAAAAAACCACAAAAAACACCATGGAACTGAGTATGTGAAACAAGTCTACCAAGAGAATATGATGAAATACTTGGGCCCTCTATGCCCTAAAAATATGTGTAGGAATCAAAGTTCTTAGGAATTTATACTACTTCCTATTGTGCCTCACAGGCATCACAGGCTTGGTATATAGTGTTGAGTCAATGCTCAGTCTTTTGAAATGATGCTGCTCTGGGATTCTATCTCCTTTTAAGAATGGAATTCTAGGGGCGCCTGGGTGGCTCAGTTGGTTAAGCGACTGCCTTCGGCTCAGGTCATGATCCCGGAGACCCGGGATTGAGTCCCAGATCAGGCTCCCTGCTCAGCGGGAAGCCTGCTTCTCCCTCTCTCACTCCCCCTGCTTGTGTTCCCTCTCTGGCTGTGTTTCTCTCTGTCAAATAAATAAAATTAAAAAAAAAAAAAAAGAATGGAATTCTACTAGTTCACTCTCTTCTTTCTGAAACTATTGTTTCCAAACGTATCCCCTTGTCTCAACCTCCACCTATTTATCCTTCTTCTCTCTGAGCTGAATATCTTGCTTCCTAGTTCTCTAAGAAGGTAACAATTAGAAGAGAGCTGTCATGAGCTCTGACCATGGATTCTACTAACATACTTCATCTGTCTCTTTGTGTCCTTAGCTTTCTTGGCTGAATGCAATTTAGTAGTTAAAATGTTCCTACATATAGACAACCTTTGCGCTGGTGCATAATATGCTATCCTTCTCTGCTAACTCAGGAATGTTGGTTGCTCCAGCACTAAGTTTGACTTCTTAGGCTGGTCATTCTCCAGCAGCATACAACATGCTATCCCATCAATTATATATTAAAAAAAAAAAAAAGCCCTCCTGTTGATGGTACACTCCCCTTCATGCATTCCATCTCTTGGATCTCCTTTAGAACAAAATTCTTCATGAGCTGTCTACACAATCCTTTCAGTATTTCATGTACCTACTAAACTCAAGCTTTCATCCCCATATAATTCCTATTGAAGCCACTACTGACCTACACATCACCAAATCTGATTATGAATTCTTGGTTCTCAAGAGAGCATTTGACAGTTGATTGCTATTTGCTCGACTTCTTGGACCATAGTTTTTCCTTTTTTTAATGTCTCTGGTCATTTTTCCTTGGTCTCTTTTGCTGGGTTTCTCCCTTTCTTTTTGGGAAAGCACTCAGGGCTCAATTCTAAGTGTCTTCTCTTTCTCTGTACTTACTTCCTATGTGACCGCATACAGTCCCATGGTTTTAATACCAGCTTTGTGATAATGAATCCCAAGTGTCTCCAGCTCTAATGTCTATCTGAACGCCATACCCATTGCTTTGCCTAGTTCACATTTTCATTAAAATATAATTTAATGAAATTAAATAGATATCCCAAAATTAATATGGTTTTCAAAAAAACCCCACAAACTCAAATCTTCATATACATACACACACATATGCATTTGACAGTTGATTGCTTAGCTTTTTCTTCATAACAGTAAGTTATGATTCAGAATCACATTTGACTCATTTATTTCTCCTCCTCAACCTATTATTAAATCTTGTCACTCTCACTTTTGAAATATGTTTGGAAGCTGATCCTTTCCCATGATCTTTAAGAATCACACCAGTTTGGGGGGCCCCTGGGTGGCTCAGTTGGTTAAGCGACTGCCTTCGGCTCAGGTCATGATCCCAGAGACCCGGGATCGAGCCCCACATCGGGCTCCCTGCTCGGTGGGAAGCCTGCTTCTCCCTCTCTCACTCCCCCTGCTTGTGTTCCCTCTGTGGCTGTGTTTCTCTCTGTCAAATAAATAAAATATTAAAAAAAAATAATCACACCAGTTTGGGCACCATCATCTCTGGCCTCTATATGTAAGGTTACACTACAAAAACAACCACAACAACAAAAACCCTAAAATCTCCAGAAACTTTGGCAAAGTTTATTTCTTGTTTATGCTATGTGTCAAGAAAGAGGCTCTATTCATCATGACCACTCCGGAACCTGGGTCAACAGAGACCCTACCTTCACCTGCATCCGCATTACGGAGTTTTCTGCCTCACTCAGAGTAAAATCTAAGCTCTCCACAATGCTTTAAAAGGCTTCCATGAACCACTGGCTGAAGATAACTGCAGGGTAGCATTTCTCATGAAGCAAGGTCATTAAGTGAGTGTCTAACCACATGCCCTTGTCATTTTGAATGTGTTTGAACAATTTCTTTCATTTCCAATAGAACCTATAGTTTCAGCTTTTAGGTCTCACAAGTATGTGCGAATTTTAACTTACTGTTCCAACTGAATTTTAGCCTCACTCACATTTTATCAAAATGACAGCTATAATCAATGTGTGAGGTCTTTAGCTAGCAAGTGGTTTTAATAAAAACCACAGGCAAAAAGCTAATTAATGTATGAGTTATTCCTCCTTGTGAGTAGAGAACTTGTAAAAATATAGCACACATCAAAAGCCAAGATTTCAACTTTGTTATAAAATGGTTTCTAGGAAGGAATTTAGCCTTCATCAGAAGGATTGGATGTGTGAAAGTCAGCACAATGGAAGTAGACTGGAATAACCAATTAGGAATGGGAAAGGGAGGTAAGGAGTTAAACACTGAAGTTCAAGAGAGAGTTTTCATTCAGTTTGATGCATCAGTAATTCTAGGTGTAAAGTATCCTTGTGTGCCATTGAATTCACTTAAGTAGAGTGTATATGTATGGTCAATTAAAAACTCTATGTTCTTGCCTAATGAAAGACCATATTGACAAACAGTGGCAATAGAAAGTTAAAATCCTCCCGTCTGGTACTTCTCTGTTCTTCTCATCCTGCTCATTTGATGTATGGCTCCTCCCTTTAACTCCAGCCACATTGCTCAAGTGGGGGTTTAAATCTTGATCACTGATCCACCTGCCAATGACTGTAGTTGTGCTGGAGTCTTGCTCATAGACTTTTTAAAAAAGACAAAAGGAAGATATTCTTTTCTTGTTAGGTGGTTAAATTAAGTAATGAGAGCCCAGGAAATGTATTGGTCACATTAACAGCCTTGTTGTAACAGACAATCCTGAAAATAATGCTGACAGGTAGAAGCAGAGGAAAAGATGATGGCAGAATTTTAATGGGATTTCAAGCCTTGGATGCATGTATCCCTGGAAACCACCATCTACTTGACCTCTTGTAATTAGGTTACATCATTTAATTAATTCCTCTGTTTTTTCAAGTTAGTTTATGCAGGGATTCTATCATTTCCAACCTACGTGCTCATTACCAAATGAAACCTCCATACAGGTTTAGAATAGTTGTAGCAATTTAAAAACGATTAAATCATGGGAGTGGATAACAAATTATATCAGGATTTTGATGGATCTCACCTTGCTGCACAAATTCTTATCAGAAAAATAATCTTTTCTGATATTTATTCATAGATGCTTATTATATGGTATCCCAATTTAGAGAGCGAATTTATACACACACACACACACACACACACACACACACACACATTTTATTTATTCAGACTTAGGAATAAAACTGTATTTTTCAATTCAGGAGTTGGTTGCCAGAAAACATTATGGTACTATAATTTAAAAATTTTATGACTATAAGCAGGGTGACTCTCACTTATTTTATTTTATAAATAAAAGAGAAAACAAAACCGAAATGATTCTTTTAATTCTATTTGGAATTTAAACTTGCCTTTCTTTTTGACTTTCAATTTGAAAAGATGGCATTTTATAGCTGGAGTATAAAATTAACTACATGTTTATCTCTAAACTATTAATAAACACAGTGAGTCAGCCTGAGACAAATTGGAGATAACACAATATCCCATGGTGTTGTTACATTTATTAGCTTCTCTAGCTATTGTAGTTAGAAGGAACTCACTCTCCTTTCTGTTACATGGTAATTCATAATTAATTCTTGTTATACGTTTTTGCTATTTTTTTCTAACAGTCCCTTGAAAATACATATATTCTCTATTATAATTTGCAGTATCATTAGAAATCTAGCAAGTTTTAAAACTTATGATAATTGTCATTATTGTGATAAACAGAAGATAATTAGAGGAGTTTGTAATCCAGACCTTAGCCTTAGGTAGTTAAGTCCTGAAGACATTAAATGCTTCTTTCATTAACTCTAAGTCTTGTTACATAACTTTGCACAATTTTGTTCAACGACTTTATCTTAAATGACTCCTTGTGGAATTGTGAGCAATACTGATTTGCCATTGGAATCTTCATATGAAGATCATGAACACTTCATCCATTGTTTTAAAAATATCTGGAGTGCCCATTACTTTGTGGGGAACATATTAGATCTTTGATTCATCATGATGAATTCAATTCAAACTAATTATTAAAAAAAAAAAAGATTTACTATGTTACCTTGTTTGGGAGTCCAAGGGGAGGAATAAAAGTTATTATCATGGCTCTCGTTTTTGTTCTCTCTTTTCCCATCTCTCATCAACTTATTTTTTACCCACAGTCTCATTGTAATCTATACCTGTGGCAAGATTACTTTTGTTGCTCTGGAGAGAGGCTACATAGATTAGGTGGAAGAGGATGAAGAAAAGTCCAGGTAAAGCAGGGAGAGAGAGCAGCATGGGAAGAGTGGGAAATGAAATTTGAAGCCAGGTCCTGATCTATAGGTGGCTGACCATGATAACCTTTGAAGGCACATGCCATTTGGTTGATAGTAAAGAGCCATTGAAGATGTAAATGCAAGAGACTGACATGATCATATAAATGTTTAGAAATATTAACCTGCCAATATTTTGTTGCCAATTTTTGAGGAGAAAGAACAATAGAAACACTAGTTAGAAAGCTTTTTAAATTAATAGTATAGAGTTCGGATCTATTAAAATAGTGCTGATGAGAGGTAAGGAGGACTTGATCCAATGTTGTGTATTTGGAAGAGATAACCATTCCAAACTTTATAGAGAAAATTAACACAATTTGTGGAAGTTGAGATTCAGAGTAAGGAAAAGGAAAGTTTAGTATTTATTTAAATGAGTTTTTTGCAGATAAACTTCCCCAAAGAATTTTGAGATCTCACTGTTTCCTCATTTTTTAACTGAAAAACGTTGTTCATAAATAGATGCAAGAGAACCAGAGGAAGATGGATTTCTTCCTGTCATGATGACTTTTAATAACACACTTGTTTTCATGTTAGCATTTAAGATGTCTGATTAAGTTGATGCTAAATAATGTGTCAGGGCAAAGAATATTTCCTCTTTCCCATTTTTTTAACCAACAATTAAAGTTTTGTTTTATTAACATTTAATGGGGTTTTTATTTGTTAATCTGGTTGGCTCTAGGTTAGAAGAAATCAAAAAGTAAGAGACACCATATCTATTTTGGTCAACACCGAATATCTAGCACCTAGAATAATGCCAGTACAAAGCAGATATTGAATATGTTCAGTGAATAAATAAAGAAAGCATCTTCCATCAAAGGAGAAGCATTTTCAATTTTATTTCCTTTAAAAAGGATTTGCCTCCTGTCAGTGAAGTTTTCACATTCACTTTGTCTTTCTCTATTCACTTTTGTTCACTGTGGTCATGTGGAGAAAAGCTGAATATCGTATTCCCAGTCTCCTCTGCTGTATGTAGAGTCTTAATTAGCTTTTCAAACACATTGCAGATAAAACCTATTAATCCTCTGACCTTCACTGAATTCAAAAGTTTTTGTGTTAATTGTTTTGAGATAATAATAGACAATTTTTCTGTGAGAAAAGTCATGGCATCTCTTCAAGGAAAACAGTAGAACCAGGGAAATAATTTGAAAGGAAGCTTGTATCTGAGCTGTCATCCTTGACCATTGTTATGTGACAGATGAGAGTCACTTCTAAACTTATATGGAAACCATTTGTTTTCTTACAACTGTAATATCAGCCTTTAAAAAATGAATTCTACCCAAAGGTGGCAGAGATAGAAATTGGTCACTTGAAATAGTTGTCATTTTATGCAGGAAAAGCCAAAGGGGAAGGATCTAACAGTAATTGCCTACCTATTATAGTCCCAACACTTTGCCTGTTTTATCGCCTTAAAAGTTCAGAATTCCCCTTCAAATTAGATTTGATCATTCATGCCAACATTCATTTCTGCTTACAATGTTTCCGTCACTCAGATGCCGAAGATAAACTGATGAGATCACCACCCGCATTTCACAGATCCACAGACAGGATCACATAGGCATTTGTTCTCAAGAGTGTCATTCAATATGACAATGAATCATTATTTGAACTCTGTTCTCTCTGATACCAAACCCAGGGTCAAACCTTCAATCATCAGCAGCAGCTGGGAGGCAGGGGGAGCTTCGGCTTATCCAAGGTCCAGATGACCCACCTAACAGTTTACCTCTGTTGTGCTGGTCTAATGATTAGTCATATTCCACTCCGTTCTCATAGATATCCAGTATAGACAATTGCATCCCAGCTTTTGAAATCACTGTTTCCCAGAGATCCAGATACAATGTTGAAAGTCAGATACTATCACCTCCTCAGACATTATGATTCAGGTGGGGCCTACAGATTTGCATTTTAAAATGGTCCTGTGCTGCAGGTATATTAGTTGGCCAGGGCTGCCATAAAAAAATGCAGTAGAATGGGTGGCTTTAACAATAGAAATTTATTTCTCCTGCAACTGGAGGCTACCATTTGCAAGATCTGCGTGCCCAGCCAGGTAGGTTTCACTCTGAGGCTTCTGTTGGCTTTAGGTGGCCACAATCTCACTCAGTTTGTTCACATATCCTTTCTTTGGTATGTGCCCATGGAGAGAGAAAGCTCTCTAGTGTCTCTTCTTATAAGAGCACTAATCCTGTCAGATCCGGCCCCACTTTCATGACCTCATCTAATGCTTCTGAAGGCCCTCCTCTCCAAATACCAGCACATGGAGAATTAGGGCTTCAACATATGAATTTGGGGATGATGAAAACATTCAGTCCATAACACCAGATAAAAGAACTCCTCATTAAGCTTTATAAAGGAGGTAGCCATGAACACTGAAATAGAATCCTCTGCTGGGAGTCAGAAGCCTGGATGCAAGGTCTAATCCTGCTACAGATAGCAGACCTTGAGCAAGTCTCTCATCATATTAGGCATTGGCTTTTCCTTGAAAAATTGAGAGGTTGGAATAGCATGAGAGGCTATCTGCTGAGGTTGGGGACCAGTCTGGAGGAAGGAGTACCTTGGGAAAGGAGACTTTGTCAAACTACATGAGATTCCAGGAGGCTCTTCCATGGCAGTTGGATATGTGTGAAGAGGTGCCCCTTAGGGCACCAGTGTTGGTGATGGGGGAATGCCCATCAGCATAGCTTATGCTGGAACAGGAGGAAAAAGATTGGAAGCTTGGGTAAATGATCCTTACTTTCTCTTTCTAAATTTAAATATATTTTTTAAAAATTGTATGATTGATTTAGCAACTTCTTGATGAAATGACTGGTTTGTCAGTTGCTTAGTTTAACTACACACACATACACACACAATATGTGGACAACAGCTGAGGACATATTTGATGATGTGAGCACAAACTGGTTTTTTGAGTCTCTTTCCTACTGAGTTGCTGGAGGACAATAGTGTGAACATCCACCCTTCCTTGCCAGCTGGCTTGTATTCCTACATCAGGGAAATAACTGTCACACTTACCCTGCCCATTATGACAAGCTGCCTCTGGTCGAAATTATTACAGCATGTCCTTATTAGTGTCTGAATCCTGCTTCCATTTGTGCATTACACCTACCCAGTCCTGGATGAGTAATTTTACTTGTGAGAGCCAAATAAGCAAAATGTAGAATTAGCCTTAGACAAAAATAGGTGCTGTTATGAACGTGATTTAAGGGATGAAATGGTTCAGATCATCATCTCTGGTGTCTTTGCTTAAAAAGGCAGCTAGGAGGGCGCCTGGGTGGCTCAGTTGGTTAAGCAACTGCCTTCGGCTCAGGTCATGATCCCGGAGACCTGGGATCGAGTCCCACATCGGGCTCCCTGCTCGGCGGGAAGCCTGCTTCTCCCTCTCTCACTCCCCCTGCTTATCTTCCCTCTCTGGCTGTGTTTCTCTCTGTCAAATAAATAAAATATTAAAAAAAAAAAAAAAAAAAAAAAAGATTCAGAGACTTAAAAAAAAAAAAAAAAAAAGGCAGCTAGGAGGGTTATTGGTCTCAGAGGTGGAATATCACTGTTACTCTGTTGGAAGGAAAATGCTCCTTTGGCTACTTCTTTGTCTATAGGGCAAGTACTGTACTGGGAGAAAGCAGGGAGGTGGTACGGGCACTAGGCAGTTTGCCCTGGAAGGTATTAGGGTAGTCTTTTGCTTTTTGCCCCTTGCCAGCTCTCTTTTAGCATAGGTGGGATGCAAGTGCTTTGCCTTTGACACTGTGCATTTAAATGCCAGCCCCTGCAATTTATAGTACAAAAGGGCAAAAATACATAGGGGAATGAGGAAAAACATTCTTCTCTCTCATTGTCAAAAAGGTTGACCTTTTTGGTTTTGCTTTATATAGACGTAAAAGGAGCCTCTATGACCATATTTCCAATTGCAAAACAATACAAAAATAACTCCTCACACCATGTTATTTATATACATTTGTCCTAGCCTTCATGCATTAGAATATAAAGAATATTTGCATCCCTGAGCCTGAATATCAAAAGCCATTGTTATTTCAGTTAGTTGGAAGTAAAATCATATTGCATTCTGTGATTTTGGTGATAGGGTCAGAAAACATTAATATCCAAAGAAATATGTAATAATAAAATGATAAATTTTGTATATAAGAGTTTAGGTCAACAATACTTGAATTTGAAAGGTATGCTTAACATGCTTACCTTGTTAATTTAGAAAATTTTGTTTTATTATTTTTTTAAGGATTTGCTATTTATTTTAAAGATTGAGAAAGAGAAAGAGAGAGAGAGAGTCCATGGGGGAGAGGAAAAGGAGAGGGAAAGAATCTCCAATAGACTCCCCGTTGAGTGTGGAGCCCAGTGTGGGGCTCAATCTCAAAAACTTGAGATCATGACCTGAGCCAAAATCAAGAGTTGGACACTGAATCAACTGAGCCACCCAGACGCCCCTAGAAAATTTTAAATTGGTAATATATTGTAATAGCTCTTATGAAACAGGTATAAGAAGAAACATAAGACTGATAATGATGTTGGTGCTATGTGAATCTGCATTTTAAATCATCGGCAAATGCTTTATGGATTTCCTACTTTTCCCTAGATGTTCCTTCCTTCCTTCATTCACTCATTAATTCATTTGCTTATGGGAATACTTACTGAGTCTTACCATGAGAGTCACCCTTCTCGAAGCTAAGAATAATGATAAAAAGACCAAGTCCTCGCCCTTCACAAGCTCATAAAGAAAACAGACAATAAAGGGAGTGTGACATGGTGTCTGTGAGTGTTAAGTGCTGTGATGAATTGAGGGCAAGGCAGTAGGAGCTCTATTTTCCACAGGCCAGTCTAGCAGGGCTCTCTGAGGTGCTGCTCTCCGAGCAAAGATCTGAACGAAGTGAGGGCGTGCACTGCGCACACATGGGTGGAAAACGTTCCATGTAAAGGAAAGAGGAAATGTGAATGGCCCAAAGATCAAGGGACAGTGAAAGAAGCTGTATGACTGGAACAGCAAGAGGAAGGTCAGATTGGTAAGAGGCGAGGTCACTCAGAGCTGTGGAGATCTGCATTATAAAGGGTTTCATCCCAAATTGGATGGGGAGCTTTCAAAGGGTCCCAGTATGGATGAGTTTAAGCAATTACTTAAATAGGAAAAAGAAAATTAGAAGGAATGATACAAATATTCCTCATGTCCTCTGTGGGTTAGAAAAGCTGTTTAAAGTGCCTCTTGCCTTGTCCCCTTACTTGGAGTGACAGTACAGCCACTGAATTTTGCATGTAAGTCTTCTCTTCAGAAAAGGGAAAGGCTAGTGCCATCTGATGGCCAGACTTGTGAACATCATTCTCTATCTTAGAGTATTTAAAAAAACGAAAGCATTTAGGCCTTAATGTAAGAAAGCTTTCAGTGATGCTCATTGCCCTAGGTGATTTTATCTCTTAAGTACACCTAGAACAAGAATGAATTTTAAAACTCTGCTAAAATGCTGGCTGATGCTATTCTGTGCTTTGAACAATTTTTGAGTTTAGTCCAACAAATAGTTATTTTTGTCTATATATGTAATTCCATTCATGTAGTGAGTATTACCTAAATTCTTATTCATTTGAAATGAATCTAATGTCTATTCATCAATGAGGTACCATCTACCTTTTTCAAGGTGTACTCCCCTTGAGTCCAGAGGAAGACTATACCATATTATAAGTAGTCAATACATGATCATTATTTTTATCATTATTATGTGGTTTTTTTTTAGTACTGCTGGGTATGCTGAAGGTCATATTGTGTTTCGTGGAAAAGTTACCTATGAAAAACTAGCTTGTAGTGATGGTTTAGTCTGATTATTCAGGAGGCATTTGATTGAATACCTCCTCTGTAGTAAGCACTATTCTGGCATATCCCACAAACCTGTGCATTACTGAGAAGTATTGAAATTCCATGAGGGTAAGCCTCTGGGTGTTTAATTATTGTGTTTCTAGAGCCTAGGGAGGCATCTGGCACAGATTAGATAATCGATTAACACTTGCCAAATGAATGAATGAATGGAAAAATATTGAAATTATCTGGGCTTATCTCTTAGCTGTGTAACTATTTTTAAAAAAATGATTTAAGTTAAAGTTTCTGTATGTAGGTACAAGTAAAATGGAATGATATTCAAATTTATTTTATTGTCATTATATTTTTACTTAAGAGAATGATGTCAGTAGTAATGCTATCCTAGAGTAGTCATTTTTCAGCAACAATTAAAAGGTTCTTGCATTCCTACTTGTGAGCAGGATCCTTAAAAAGAGACAAATTTTGGCACAACCATTACACAAATCACTAAATGTGTATATATTGGCTTTTTCCTTATTATATACTGTATATCATTGTAAATTTAGTTCACATATATACTTCCTTATTTCCTATTCAACGAGCTAACTCTACCTCACATATTTTAATTCTCTAACTCACAGATATTTCCAAGTATTCCTGTAGAGCCTGCATATAATTTTTTAATAAGCCTATTTTGTGTTTTAGTCAAGTTTCAGTGGTTTCTAGAATTTTTTAAAACTCTATAAAAATGATTTTGTGACCTTAATGTTAACCTTGGTCCATATTTCAGAAAGTATCAGTAAAAGATGATTCACTAGGACTTGGGGGAAGTACGAATCATGAAGACCTAGCATAGTTTCACCAAAATTAAGACTTGAGAAATTATCTTTAATTCTTTATCATGTAGTAAACTCGAAGATCAGAAAAATCAGGTGCACAATGCATGTGTAGTGAAACTTTTGAAAAAGTGATTATAAGGGGGAGAATGAACTAAATACAAGGGACCACTAGTGATCCTGAAGATCTCTACTTACTGATGCCTAACAGTGTTGAGTTAACTTATTCGACCTGGCAGAGTCTCATGCTGTAGACAGGTTCACCATCTCCTGACAGTCTGGAGTTCATCATCCTTGAAAAAGAGGTTGACTTGTGGCACTACTGAATATTTCTTTGTTTGTAGGAAGCCCATTCATGATTTGTCAATGGTTTGTGACACATTTGCTGTCATAATAAGCCAGCACGTCTTCAGTGTCAATAAGATTTATAACAATTTTGTGTGGAAAAGAATGCTTGCTGGGACCTATTTGTACTTGCCACCTGGCTGTATCAAATATCACTCAGTGTTGAGTGCTTTCCTTACAATGTCCTACTTATTCTTACAGAATTTACATTTTTTTTGGGTTGTGAAGTCACCAATGCAATCTCACTAGAAAGAATTAATGCCTCTCCTTGAGTGCTTTAGTTACTCTTAAGTTGTAACTTTGAGTCATAGTACGCTACTGTTAAAAAATGCTCATTTAAAAATATTCATTATTTTCTGGTACTTCATCAAGTTATTAGTTCAGATATACTCCCAATTAGAGCGGTGCCCATAATTTGAGGGTTTGCTGTCAGGAAATACAGGTGTATATATAGATCTCTGCACTTGAAACATTTTTGAGAATCTCTTTAGGAGCAAATACAGGATGATATGTTCAAGCTTTGGCTCAGCAAGCTATTCCCTCCCGAGTCAGCAGTTTTACTCCCAAGACCCACTAGTTAGGAACCTAGGATGCTTATGTGATTATCATTACTTCTCCCATTGCCCTCAGCACAGAGAATTTGTTGAGCATTATGTGATAAAACCCCTTAAATGATGTTTTCACAGAATCTCATTGCTCAGGTTCTAAACTTTTTAAAAGACTTTTATTTTTTTAAGTCAGTTTCACCATTAAATACTATTTATTATCTTTTGATTTCTTATATTGCTTTTTTAAAAACCTATTTTCTCCATAATGTGATTTTCATTCCCAAACCCTACCTCTCCATCAAGTAAACATAGATTGTGCAATGCTTGAACAAAGAGTTGTTGGATGTTTCAGACATTTTTGGCATTCTAACCTATGGGAAGCTGTCAATTTAAATCAGGTAATTGCTAATGCCCCAATAATTTTCTTTATTTCTTTTTATGAGTTTTTTATCTTTTGTAAATTCTTATTTTTCTGGTATTTTTTTTAAAAAAACTGATACTATTTAACTTAAACTTTTAACATATTTATTACAAAATATCCATTCATGAAAGTTATGAAAACCTACATGTTAGAGTTTTGTAAGTTTTTAGCTGAACCCTTCTAAAAACTTTACATAATCTTTGGTAAAGACATATAATCAGCAATGATCAGGGTGCCTGGTGCTCAGTGCTTAAGCATCTACCTTTGGCTCTGGTCATGATCCCGGAGTTCCGGGATAGAGCCCTGCTTCGGGCTCCCTGCCTGGTGGGAAGCCTGCTTCTCCCTCTCTCTCCCTGCTTGTGTTCCCTCTCTAGCTGTGTTTCTCTCTGTCAAATAAATAAATAAAATCTTTTTTTAAAAAAGTATTAATCAGGTATCTTGTTTAAAGAATATCACGACCAAAAAGGATGCTTACAGCTTCATCAGGAAGCTATACCAAAATGACTGGAAGATTCTAAAACCGCCCCGAAATTAGATGACCTATTAACACCTACCAAATTAAACTTCTGTGTTGATAGAAATATCCCACATCTGTACTATTGAAAATGATAGTTACTAGCTACATGTGCCTTATAATATTTGGGAATGACCAGTGCTGTTGAGAAGCTGAATTCCTACTTTTATTTAGTTTTCTGTGTGAAAAGCCAGATATGGCTAGTGGTGCTATATTGACCAGGACAGCCTCCTCTTTAAATTCGGTATGCCCTTTCTTTGCCTCCCACCCTACTTCCTCATTTATCTGAGATCACAGACATAGAATATAAATTATAGTTTTAGTTAACACAGAAGT
Organism: Spilogale gracilis; assembly: GCA_004023965.1. NCBI lineage: Eukaryota > Metazoa > Chordata > Mammalia > Carnivora > Mephitidae > Spilogale > Spilogale gracilis. The sequence continues at coordinate 73,434 of PITA01000177.1, forward strand.
CAGTTAGGGTTCCTGTACTTCCTAAGAGTTGGGTACATTTCCATAGTGTGGTGTTAATCTGGCTTTTTGGGAGAAAATGATAGCACAGAGTTAGCATTTTCTCATTTCCATGGTGTAAATAATCCCACAATGGCCAATATGAAGCTATCAATGTGAAATGGATCAGCTGGAGAAATTCTGAAAATATACTGGGCTCTCATAAGCTGCTACAAACTGAATCTAATGTACATGTGCCCCATGAAAATCCAAAGCCTGCCCTTGTTTCCTTCAAAGTACCAGAGCTTTATATGCTCAAGATCACCTCTGGCTGTGAGCCCGGTTCCCACTTAATTTGTTCAGTTAGTCGGATGGCTTGTTAATCCTCCTCATGCTGTCCAACACTTTTCTTTCATTTCCACAAAATCCATTCACACAAACTACATATGTGAAGAGTTGAGTTTTAAAAAGGAGCTTATGGATGGAAGGGTACATGTCTGTGTTTTGGGGTAGAGATCATTGCATAACATTAGTGACAAATACAGATTCAATGTCAACTATCTGCTATTTAATATCCTTTGGACAGTCTCCAGTGCCCTTTCTCAGCTAGCCTCCAGTCGCCTGTCATCTCTCTAACTCTCATCTTTCTTTCTGCTCCCCTTATTCGTCCTCACCCACCTCCTCACTTTTCATGGCCCCCAGGAATTTCAAAAGTTCTCCCTAAGTCATGAAAAGTAATTCCCTTCTCTCCAGATGCTCCTCTTAATATCCCAAATAATCAAGTTGTATGAAGAGTTTCAACCTATGTTGTAAAGCATTTATTCATAAATTTGACGTTATTTATTAAATACCAACTTTGTGACAGGTACTCTTCTGGTTGTAAATATCAAATTTGGCCTTCTGTTACATTAGAATGGAGTGCAACTATTGTCAAAATGTCTATCAAAATGCTGAGATATGTTAGCAGCTGATATCATTTTATTATATTGTTAAAGCAAAGTTCAGAAACAGTAAGGGAAAGGAATAAAGGATATGAAGTTAGAGGATTAAGCCTTTTCATTTCTTTATTTCTTCTATTCTTCTTAATTATACATCCTATTCCTCCCAAACTACCTTTTCAATTATGATATTTATGACCGTCAGATATGTATAAACAATGATGAAACCCACTCTCATTTTAACAAAATTATACATAAATAACTGTAGTTTTAATTAGTGCAAACATATCTTTCCACTGACCTGTAATTGTTATTGTCACTGTTATAAATTCCCTAGCTGTATACTGTGCCTACACAGTAAATATGTGTAACATATTTTGATTTCAATGAATGAGAAACTACAATAAATAAAAATACAGTAAGTGTTGTAGTTTGGCTTAATATATTTTGGCTCATTTTGTTTCCTTGTTGGTCATTCTTTTAGTTTTCTGTGTAAGATTATTTAGTGATTTTGGCAAATACACAAGCAATATTTTTATTGCCCTGATGCTAGGTGCCTGTGGCAGAAGGAACTCATTATATTGTGTGGTACTGCATACACTTAGGCATAGAGACGTGTCTTATCAAGTCTCCCTCACACGTGCCATCTGCTCTTGGTCTCCACAGCTTCCGTTCTAGTCTGTCTACCTCTGGTCTGGAACACTGCTTTACTCTTCTCAGCTGGTCCTCCACCATCTGTAGCTCACAGTAACCACATGCTCTGCACTGTATGTCTCATTGACCGCTTATCTGATTATTTCACTGTCTAAACCTGTCCAAGCTTTGTCTAAATACTTTGTCTTTAAGATGAAATCCAAATGTAAGGGTTTCAGTGCCTTTCTTGATATGTCTCTAGTTTCATCTCTTGATAACCACTTTCCTGCACAAAATTACATCCATTCAGTTAAATCATCCATTTCTCATGCTTTTGGGTCTTTCAGAGGCTTCTTCCTTTTGAACCTTTACCTTCACTTCTCCATCTATTCGTTTTTGAATTACTTTTATTCACATGAAAACATCTAGTTCTTATTTTCATAATATCTGGTCCCTTCCTGCAACTCTGGGTAGGTAGATGGCCCCGGTCTCATGAGTTCCTATAATGAAGTATTCATACCCTGTAAAGGAGTATGGCCCACATACTGGGTATTTAATTGTGTCTCACTAGATCTGAGCTCTGTTTTGTTTGTTTGTTTGTTTTGCTCTGTTTTTTTAAATCACCTCTCTTTTAACTGACAGAGCTAGGCACAATGCAAAGTGAACATTATGCCTCTGTTCAAAATTAAGGTGTATTAAATACTGTCCATACCCAGAATTTGTTTCTCTGCTGGCATTCAAAAGCTACTGTGAAGGAAGCATACATTTGCAAGTGCCTATTATGCTCAAAGTATTGTGCTCGGTACTTTACATATGTCACCTCATTTAATCCTTACTGCAATTTGAGCCTTTGAAAACCTAAGCATACTCAAGGGTGTAAAAAGTAAATGGCAAAGCTGGGATTCAAAGCTTGACCTTTTTGAGTACAATATTTATGTTCTTTTCACCAATCTACATTGCTTTTGAGGGTCTATGAAAGCTGAATTGCTGGCGACTATCCATCTTGTTGACTGAACAGAAGAATATATGTTAGAGAGCCTTGCAAACTGAAAATATTCAACACAGGTACCATTGACAATAGGTACTCGATACGTATCTATTGACTGAATCACCAAGTGACCGGATAGTATTATTACTGTAATTAGTATTAGAGAAAAGAAAGGAATATATATTCTCTGCATTCTTAGGAGTAACATCACCTAATATATGCTCCTCGTTAATGAGTATTATATCAAAGAAGAGTTCTAACATCGCATGTTTCGGCAAAAATGAGTTAACAGATTCTTTCACTACTACAGAACTTCTGTCTGGAACATGTTAAATCATGTATAATTCTAGAAAGATAATATCTTGTATACAGTGCTTCTCAGAGTTCTTCAAACCTTGAATCTTTTTGTGAAGAAGACTATCTGTTGAACTACCATGGCATGGATCCTACTTTAAATTGTTATAAGTGACACGCAAAATCATTTTAATCACAGTGCCTGGGTGGTGCATTAGGTTAAGCATCTGACTCTTGTTTTAGGCTTAGATTGTAATCTCAGGGTTGTGAGATTGGCCCTGTGTCAGGTTCCATGCTCAGTGTGGAGTCTACTTGAGATTCTCTCTCCCTGTCTGCCCCTCCCTCTCATGCACGCTCTCTCTAAAATAAATAAATCTTTAAAAAAATCATTTTACTCATAAGAGAACATTACTCTTTTATTACATTACTCTTAAAAAATACATTCTACCATGCAAATTGAAACGAGGAGTGTGGATGGCTACTTCTGAAATTGTAAAATATAGAAATTAATTTTTATATATGGGCTGCAAAATCACTCATATTATTATTTTTACTTCTGTTAGACACAGAAATCAGAGTTGCCCACGTTATACTAAAGGATATAAAATATGACTTTTTATTCAAGTGATTATTTTACTATTATTCATACTGAGATGCTTCAATTCTATTCAGAGACTTTGACAATTGAATGTTGTACATATGATGAACAAAATAAACAACACTGAAGAGATGTGTATTAAACATTGGCAAGGTCTTATTCTAGGCATTTTCAATGTATTAACTTATGTATTAACAATGTGAAACCAAGTATTATTTGTTAACATAATTTTTTATTGAGGTATAATTGACATATAACATTATGTTAGTTTCAGGCATACAATGCAATTTTATATGACATGAACACCACAATAAGTGTAATTATCATGTGTCATTATACAAAGTTACAAAAAATAGGTTTTTTTTTGTGATGAGAATTTTAGGATTTACTCTTTGCCACTTTCAGGTATGCAATGCAATATTACTGACTATAGTTACCGTACTGTATATGACATTCTCATGAATTATTTTATACTTTGAGGTTTGTACCTCTTGAGCCCCTTCACCTACTCCCAACCCTCTTTCCCTCTGACAACCACTGTTCTAGTCTCTATTAAGTTTTTGTTTTGTTTCTTCATGTCTTGTTTTTTTGGATTCTACATAGAGTAAAATCATATGATGTTTGTCTTTCTGTTATCTGACTTATTTCACTTAGCAAAATACTCTAAAGATCCATCCATGGGACGCCTGGGTGGCTCAGTTGGTTAAGCAACTGCCTTCGGCTCAGGTCATGATCCCAGAGACCCAGGATCGAGTCCCACATCGGGCTCCCTGCTCAGCAGGAAGCCTGCTTCTCTCTCCCTCACTCTCCCTGTTTGTGTTCCCTCTCTGGCTGTGTTTCTCTCTGTCAAATAAATAAAATCTTTAAAAAAAAAAAAAAAGATCCATCCAAGTTGTCATAAGTGGTAAGATTCCATTCTTATTTAAGGCTGAGTTCTATTCCATTATGTGTGTGTGTGTGTGTGTGTGTGTGTGTGTGTGTGTGTGTACACACATATCTATATACTTATACCCATTTATTGATTGAGGGGCACTTAGGTTATTTCCATATTATGGTTATCGTAAATAAAAGCTGCAATGAACATAGGGACACACGTGTCTTTTAATATTAGTGTTATGTTTGTTTTATTTTCTTTGGGGACTCAGAAGTGGAATTTTGGATCATATGGTAATTCTATTTTTGCTTTTTTGAAGAACCTCCATACTGTTTTCCATCGTAGCTACACTGATTTACATTCCCATTAACAGTACATGAGAATCTACTCTTCTCTATCTTTGCCAGTACTTGTTATTTCTCATCTTGTTGGTTATAGCCATTCTCAAAGATGTGAAGTAATATCTCATTGTGGTTTGGATTTGCATTTCCCTGATGATCAGTGATGTTGAACATCTTTTCATGTGCCTTCTAGTTATCTATATATCTTCTTCAGAAAAATTCAGTCCTCTGCCCACTTTTTAATTGGGATTATTTGTTTTTTTGCTATGGAGTTGTATGAGTTCTTCACATATTTTGACTATTAATCCCTTATTGGATAAATGGTTCACAAAATTTTCTGCCATTTAAGAGGTTGCTTTTTCATTTTGTTGATGATTTCCATTGCTATGCAGAAACTTTTTAGTTTGATGTTGTCCCATTCAATTTATTAGTTCTAACAGTTTTAGGTGGAATCTTTAGGTTTTCTATATACAAAATCATGTTGTCCTCAAATGGGGACAAATTTATTTCTTCTTTTTTCAATTTGGATGCCCCTTATTTGTTTTTGTTGCCTAAGGGCTCTGGCTAGGACTTCCAACACTACACTGAGTAAAAGAAGCAAGAGTGGGCATCTTTGTCTTGTTCCTGATCTTAGAGGAATAGCTTTCAGTTTTTCACCACTGAGTATTATATTAGTTGCAAGCTTGACATACATGGCATTTATTATTTTGAAATATGAAATATGTTACCTCTATACTCACTTTGTTGAGATTTCATTTAATCATAAATGGATGTTGAACTTTATCAAATGCTATTTTTTGAGTCTATTGAGATGATCATATGATTTTTTAAAAAAGATTTATTTCTTTATTTGAGAGAGTGAGTACAGGGGGAGAGAGAATCTCAAGCAGACTCCCACTGAACATAGATCCTGAAGTGGGGTTGGATTTCACTACCCTAAGATCAAGACCTGAGCCAAAAGCAAGATACTAGAGTCAACCGACTGAGTGATCCAGTATCCCTGAAAAGAACATATGGGTTTTATTCTTTTTAATGTGGTGTATCATGTCAATTGATTTGCAAATGTTGAACAATCCTTGCATCTCTGAAATAATCCCCACTTGATCATGATTTTTGATTCTTTAATGTATTATTGAATTAAGTTTGCAAATATTCTGTTAAGGATTTTTCATCTATATTCGCCAGAGATACTGACCTTTACTTTTTTTTTTTTTCTTTACTGTGATATCTTGGTCTGGTTTTGGTATCGGGACAATGCTCCTCATAGAAGGAGTTTGGAAGCATTCTCTCTTGTTCAGTTTTTTTGGAAGAGTTTGAGAAAAGTTAAGTCTTAAATATTCTTTGAGTGTTTGGTAGATTTCACCTGTGAAGCTATCTGGTCCCTGGCTCTTGTTTGCTGCGAGTGTTTTGATCACTGATTCAATCTCCTTACAAGTAATCTGTCATTCGGATTTTCTATTCTTTCATGATTCAATCTTTGATGGTCATATGTTCCCAGGAATTTACTCATTTATTCTAGGTTGTCCAACTTGATGGTGTATAATTGTTCATGGTACTTTCTTATGATCTTTTTCATTACTCTGGTATCAGTTGTAACTTGCCCTCTTCTATTTATAATTCTATTCATTTGAGCCCTCTCTTCTTTTCTTGCTGAGACTAGCTAAATGTTTGTCAATTTTGTTTATCTTTTTAAGGGCCTCTTCTTAGTTTCATTAATCTTTTCTATTGTCTTTTTAGTCACTATTTGTCAGTAACTTTAGGTTTGGTTTATTCTTTTTTCTAATCCCTTTAGGTGAAAATTAAATTATTTATTTGAGATGTTTTTGTTTGATTGGTTGTAGAGGTAGTCCTATATTGCTATAAACTTGCTTTTTATAACTACTTTTGCTGTATCCCGTATATTTTGGTATTTTGTATTTCTATATATATTTGTCTCAGGATATATTTAATTTCTCTGATTTTTTTGTTGACCCATTTGTTGTTCTGTAGCATACTGTTTAATCGTTACATATTTGTGGTTTTCCTAGTTTTCTTCTTGTAATTGATTTCTAGTTTTACACTGTTATGGTTGGAGAAGATGCTTGATAGGATTTAAATATTGAATTTATTGAGACTTGTTTTGTGGCCTAACATGTGATCTATGTTGGAGAATATTCCATGTGCACTTGGGAAGAATGTGTACTCTGCTACTTTGGGATGTAATGTTCTCTATATATCTAATAAATCCATCTGGTCTAAAGTGTCACTTATGAGTGATAGTTCCTTATTAATTTTCTATCTGGATGTAAGTGGGGACATTAAAGTCTTCTATTACTGTATTGCTGCCAGTTTCTCGCTTTAGGTCTTTAATAATACTTTATTCATATATTTAAGTGCTCCTATGGTGAGTGCATTAATATTTACAATGTTATATCTTCTTTCTGGATTGACCCTTTTATCATCATAATGTCCTTCTTTGTCTTTTATTACAGTCCTTGCGTTAGAGTTTATTTTGTCTCATAGAAGTATAGCTACTCTAGCTTTCTTTTGGCTTCCATTTGCATGGAATATTTTTTCCATCCCTTCACTTATAGTCTGTGCATGTCTGTAGGTATGAAGTAATTTTTTTGTAGGCAGCATATAAATGAGTCTTTTTTTGTTTTTTATACATTCAGTTATTTTATGTCTTTTGATTGGAGAATTCAGTCTATTTACATTTAAAGTAGTTATTGATAGGCTTGTGCTTATTCCCATTTTGCTAATTGTTTCCTGGTTGTTTTGTAATTTCTCTCTGTTCCTTTCTTCTCTTGCAGTTTGATGACTTGCTTAATGTTCATTATGTTCAGATTCCTTCCTCATTATCTTTTGTGTATAAACGTGTTTTTTCACTTTGAGGTTCACACATAGCAACATCATATATATATATATGTATATATATGTATATATATAACAATTTATTTTAAGGCAATATAGCAGTTTAAAATTGAACACATTCTAAAATTTAACATTTTTAAATCACCTGCCATGTTTTCTTTTTGTTTCACATTTACATCTTTTTATTTTGTGTATCTCTTAACTAATTACTATAAATATAATGATTTTTATTACTTTTGTCTTTTAGTCTTTGTGCCGGTTGTGTAAGTGATTAATCCATTACCTTTACTATACATTTACCTTTACCAGTGAGATTCATATTTTTGTATGTTTTCTTGTTACTAATTAGTGTCCTTTCTTTGAGCTTAAATAAGTCCCTTGAGCATTTTTTGTAAGGCTGGTTTAGTGGGGGTGAACTCTTTGGCAGAAGCTCTGGATTTGAGAGATCCCTTCCAATGGTGGTTCCCTGCCCCAGGGGTGGGGATTTTGGTGAGACTTCATCTCTGCATCTTTTATCTGTCTCAGTGGGGTCCTTTTATGCTTTTTGTGGAGGATATGTCCAGCTAGTTTTCTGGTCTTTTTCAGAGGAAATTGTTCCAAATGTAGGTCTGTACTGAGATTTGTTGCATCTTGGGGGGGGGAGGATGAGTTCCAGATCTTCACACACCACCACCTTGGACTGCACCTGTGGACTCACTCTTTATTGGAGAATTTAAAACATAGTAATTGGACTTCAAAGCACAAGAAGAGAATAAAAAGTGGCCCAAATGGTCAGTTATTGAAATCAATCTAGAACTCTAAAATAAAGGAATATCAGGGGCAGAGAATGGGTGACAATGTGTTTATTCGAGGTATTTATGTTTGAATGGAAGGCCTCTTTGAAGTGGATACATAAATTATCACTTGATCTGGTCATAATTCTATCAGATAAACAGTCAGGTCTGCACTAAATCACAAGTATTTTGATTCCTGGTCTAGCATCCTTCCAAGTCTTATTACCTCTTTTCAAAAATAATGTCATTTTTTTCTTATAGTTTTGAACTATAAAATTTAATATAGAGTTTCAAGCCTTATGGTACTTATTATTATATATTTTATTTTAGGTGCATATATAATGAAGAGAAAACATAATTTCTAAAAAGTTTCCAATGAATTATTTTGTTAGCCATATACAAACATGGCAAATCTTTTAATACAAATGATTCTGGCTTTAAAAAAGAAACATTAAAAACCACAATAATATTAAAAGCTAATTTCTATAGAGCAAATTTATGGAAAATCCCATATTGTTTGACTTAAACAAGAGCAAATACATTATTTCACATAAGAAGTCCAAAACAGAAAAGTTTCAAGGCTTTCCTTTAGTTACTTATCTTATTAAGTATAGAAGTAGTACTAATAAAATCATATTAATTATAAATAAAAATGATATTGATATAAGAGCAACATATTTACCCCAAAGAACTTTAAGTATTTAAATTATAAACATCTATTAAAATATTCAAATAATGGCAAGATATCTTTGGTTAAGATATCTTAACCAAAAATAAAAGAAGACTGTAGTTCTACTCTTTTTTTAGGTTAACTAAAAATTCATAATTCATTTACTTTTACTGAATTTGATTGCTTTTATATGAATTTGATATTGAATTATTTCTAGAATTTTTAAAAAATTATTTAGTCTGTAATGCGCTTTAGTAATTTTAGAATTGGATAATTTAAAGAATTTTTTTAAATCTAGATTTTGTTGTATGTTAGAATATTGTCAGAATAGTCAATTCTGACAATACACCAAATTAATTTGGTGTATGAAAATCATTCATGTGATTTACATTCAGTGCTTATAAACCACTTTCCTAACTAAAAGAAACTTGCCAGTGTCAAACCCAGAAACACAATCTTTCAGAGTCTCTCTTGAGCTCTAACACTGAGGAAATACCTGAAAGCAGAGCATGAGTTTCTCTTGTGTATTGATAACAACGGTAACTTTGAATTCAATACATGATAAATGACAAATAATAGAGAAATCCATGAAGAACATAGCATGCTATGCACACTGATTGGGACCTACAACTGGGATGATTTTAAAATTAAGATCTTAAAGAAGCAAGCGGTTTAGATATGAAACAGATTTGAAGGTAGTAATACATAGATTTGATATTTGTAGAATTTAAACACTGGCATGCCCAATCTCATTCAAGCAGTCATTGTTCTTCTTTCCTAAAAATTAAATTACATAGTTTAGGGATGGTAGTTGACTCCTATATCACAATTATTCTAAAGTTAAAAATCTATGTATTAACTTACATGCAAAATATAATATGAAGAAAACACAATCTTCAAAATACATGCATTTGTTTCATTGACATGAACATTTTATACTAAAAATTTTAAGATTAGAATTATTCAGTTAATTTGAAACTCTGTAATCATCTTTGGTGTGCAAAGATAAAATTTAAATATTCTGCATATGAATATGTAATATAACTGACAGCAATTTGAAAAAATATAAAATGGTTCATAGAAAGGTATTTGATACTAATGATTGAAAACAGTAAATTTTTGTCTCAATTTTGGATCAAAGATATTGGAGCCTAGGGTCAAAATCTACTAATACTACTAGAAATATTACTACTACTACTATTATTAATACTGTATGTTCTACTGCCCTGGGCAAACACATTTCTGTTGTTTTGCTTCAACACACTAAAAAATGGACAGTGGTATGCCATTGTTAATCCTAGGGTAAGTTTTTTTCAGTGACTCTTAGGAGGAACAAATGAAGTCTTATTTACAGAGAAGAATCTCATATATACTTATATAAAATAATAATTAGTACTTTTCAATTTCATTTTCTAGTTTCTTTATCTCATTAAAAATTGAGAAGAGCTTTTCTTTAAAAAATGGAAATTTGCAATTGTAAGGTTAATACTTAATGAGTTTGGAAAATATTTAAAAAATTAAATTGTGTAGTATATATCATTTAAATATAGAAAACTGAAAATGAAAGATCTATTTTTATAATCCAAATGAGGAATTTCTAAACTTTCTAAATTTATAAATAATAATACATTTTTAAATTTATTGATGTATTTGAAATATAACATGCATCATTCTTAGAAGTGTATAGTGAGAAGTATATAGTTGTCTTTCACTACCGAAATAAATTTTAAACTAATGGTATATAACTTTTTATATAAAACTAATTAAATAAATCAAAAAAATACATATTTTTATTAAATAAGATATGTTAATATCAAAACTGATTTATTATAACATGTACAAGGAGTAGACTTTCATGTTTTGATCCTTTTAAATGAACAAGAAGTGATTTATAGATGTATGAATTTCTAATTTTGGGAAACAATTAAGATGGCAATCATTATTTTAGTCCATATTTAGGCATTATTCTTTTCCTTGATGAATTTACATTACATGTTCATCAAAGATCAAACTTCTGTGTAAGTAGTATAGAATTTATATTTGTATAATATAATGAATGCATCTCTTAATGAATGAGATATCAGAGATATATTTTTAAAATATTGATTTACACGAGAAACCGTATATAGACATTAGGTAGTCACAGTAGACAGGTTAATATTCCAAAAATGATTTACTCAATGAAAGAAAATATTATATTTAATAGTATGAAAGGGCACTTATGACAAATAACTATCTTATATATGGACTTAAGAAACTCCTAGGCATTGTACTCAAAGTTCTGAAAAATCATATTTTCTGCTATACAAACATTTTTAAAAAGTTCAATATTATGAATGAATCTTTCACTGGGAAGATGAGAATATCGGTTTGGGGTTGTTGCTGAGTTGTATTTTCTGCAGACTCAGAGAGAGAGAAAAAGAGAATGATGATATTTCTCCTTTATCTTTAATCAAGTTAGAGAGCTTCCACAAACTTGGCATGTGTTCCCTAAAATGGGGACTAGGGGGAGGCAGAGTCATGCATTAGTATATGTCTCACATCTGGAAAAGTCTAAGGTGAGAAATTGTCTTTGAGTGATCCGTAGCAGGAATTCTTTAGCACCTGGCTAGGAGGACTCCCACCACATTGAGACAAGAGTCAGGTTGCTCCAGTGGAGGGATTTCAAGGAACCCAAAACAGTGCCACAAAAGAGATAGAGACTATCAGTTTGGGGCATCTGACAAGGATAAGTAGCACCAAACTCAAGTTACACTTGAACCAGTCAAGTAAGATTGTGTCCTTTATCCCTATTTCCTCCTCTTTGCTCCTACCCTGGAGGGGAGGAGTGCAGGGTGGAGGGCAGAGTGAGGAAAAGGGACAGAATCCCACATCTCCCTTTCTACTTTCAGGCTTCCAAGCTCAGGGCAAACTCAAGCTGAGCTATAGTACAATTTTTAATTGGGATCAAAGTTGGGAGCTTTGACAGTACACTAAATTTTGATGTTTTAAATGCTTAGAACATGACCAAGAAAGCTATAGGATCTTTCCCTGATTTTCCAAGAGATGGGGAAAAGTAAGTGTAGAGAATGAATTTGCAGTAGCAGTTACTGAAAGAACAGTTTCTTTCTGCTAACACCCATATGAATACAGCATGTTTTAGTAACTCCTGACACAAAACAGAGCTGGCTCTTATTTGTGTTTGTCTACTTTTCTCTTTACCTTCATAGCCAACCACTCTTTCCCATCCAACCTCAAATTCTATCATTTCCTGGAAACTCCCTGTTGCCCAAAGTATAAGTCTTCTCTTCCTCCTTTGAGCCTGCATAGCACTTCATCAGGACTTTTCCTAAGGAATCTATTCCTTCTATGCTTGCTTTTGTTCACATATGTTTTTCTCTCTCTCTAATCTACAGGTGCCGTGAGGATAGGATTTCTGTATATATTATTGTTTTCCCTTCATGCCACTCCCTCTATATGGGTATAGAGGATACAATACAATACATATAGAGGATATGATACATTCTCTCTGTCTCTCTGAATGATAAACTAAAACAATAAAACTATCAAACAAAAATGTGTGCTATTTTAAAGGATGAAATAATATGGGGAGAAGAATATTAAATTTCTGGTGAAATGAATCTTATGGGAAGTAAAAGTAAGACTGTCTCCTTGTGTAATTGTATCATTCAAAATTATTTTAAAACTTGAAAATTATAGCAATATAAGAAATACTTGTAATAAGAAATTTTTCACAAAGATCTTACCATCAGAAATCAGATAAGAAGTGGAAAATCATATCATATCAAGGTTCAGAATATTAGTCCTAAAGACACATGGTCTAGGTTCAAATCCCATCCCAATCAATTTGTAGTTGTGTGACATTGGCAAATAATTCAATGGCTCTCTTCTTCATTTTCTTCATCCTTAAAAGATATTAATAGGGTGATCAACATGAGGCATAGAAAGATCCTAAACCCACTTCCACCACACACACACTGAATCTAGAGTTACATATGGAACAATTTCTCTGAAAACTAGCCTAATGGCTCCTTCACAACAGACTATAAAAGGGCCACTTTGAGATGCATAAAGAGGCAGAGATGTGGCCTCACCAAAAACCCCACCACAATTGGAGGGAGTCTCACAAATCTGGAGCTTTTCCCTGAAAAAGGAGGGGCTTGTGCTCACCTAAGGCACCTCCACCCTTGGTATCCACATCAGAGAGAAAAACAACAAGACTTCCATCCAGGAGACCAAAAGCCTGCTGAGAACTGAGATCAGACTCATTTAGTGCAAAAGCAGCACTTTGAAAAGTGTTTTGACTTTCTATGAAGAGGATTCACATTGGGAAGGAAACAAATATCTAGATCCAGGAAATCTAGAGAGTTCCAAGTAAGATGAACCCAGAGAGATCCACACCATGAATCATTATAATTAAAATGTCAAAAGTTAAAGAGAGAATCTTAAAAGCAGCAAGACAAAAAAACAACTTGTTATGCACAAGGGAATTCCCATTAGACTCTGTCAGCAAATTTTTCAACAGAAACTTTGCAGACCAGAGGAATGGCACCATATATTCCATGGAAATATATGCTGAAAGGGGAAAAAAAATCTAACAAGGAATACTATACTGAGCAAGGTTATCATGCAGAATTGAAGGAGAGATAAAGGATTTTCCAGATCCGCAATGCAAAAGGAATTCAATGTTACTAAACTGGCCTTTCAAAAATGTTCAAGGGACTTCTTTATGTTGGAAAGAAAGAGCACTGATTAGTAAAAAGAAAACATATGAAAGTATAAATCTTACTGGTAAAGGTAAATATATAGTAGAGGTAGCATGAAGGTTAAAAGACAAAAATAGTACAACTAGCTATACAATATTTAGTTAAAAGAAACACAGATTAAAAATAAGTAATATGTAGAAACAAAAGCATAAAATGTGGGGGCAAGCGAGTAAAAAGAGTTTTGGAGGAGTTCAGACTTAAAAATAGACAAACGAAAAGATGCTTAACATCATCATCAGGGAAATGCAAATCAAAACAACAATGAGATTTCACCTCACACTTGTTAGAATGGCTATTATCAAAAAGACAAGAACTAACAAGTCTTAACTAGGATATAGAGAAAAGTGAACCCTTCTGTACTATTTTTAAGAAAAAGAATGTGCTTGCAAACCCAATGATTTTTTTTTTACTGAGAGATAATTGACATATCATATTATTTTCAGGTGTATAACATGATGATTTGATATTTGTATACAGTGTAAAATGCACATGACAATAAGTTTACTTACCAGCCATCACCATACAAAGTTACCAAAAAAATTTTTTTTCTTGTGATGAGAACTTTTAGAATTCACTCTCCTCACAACCCTCAAGTATGTAATGTAATATTTTTGACAATACTCACCATGCTGTATATTACATCCCCATAAATTATTTTGAAGCTTGTACCCCTTGACCACCTTCATATCCCTAATCCTCCTCCCATCTAGCAACCACCATTCCAGTCTCAGTATCTATGAATTTTTTTTATTTTAGTCTCTTTTTTTTAATTCCACATATAAATGAAACCATGCAGTATTTATTTGTCTTTTTCTGTCTGACTTATTTAACTTGGCATAGTTTCCTCAAGGTCCGTCTAAGGTGTCACCAGTAAAAGCAAGAACCTCAGCTGCCTGCTCACTCTCTCCCTCCCTCTCTCATTCTTTCTCTCCTCTGCAACCTCACTGTGTGGCCCCTGACATGCCATGTAATTTCCAGAACTTCTAAGTAAGTTTTTTTTTTCAAAGTTCCCTGATGGTTGTTGCTAAGGGCATTTTGCCATCAGAATAAGACCACGAGGGCAGTCTAGTCACAACATTGGTTATTGATAGGCTGAAACAAACCAAAAAAGTAGGCTTTCTTTTGTCTGTGTCCCAATTCATTTTCACAAATATTGCCAGAGACTATCCAGGTAACAAGAAAAATTCTCTCTCTCTTTTCTTAATTCTGAGGTTTATTTCCTTCTTTTTAAAGTATCTTCTTTCTTTGACCTTGTTGAAACCAACATTATTTGGCTTCTTCTTATACCTTATTACTAGTATTTTTATCAGTGGAAAAACAATCTGAGGGGTGCCTGGGTAGCTCAGCTAGTTAAGCGTCTGCCCTTGGCTTAGGGCATGAGCCCAGGGATCCTGAGATCGAGCCCTGTGTTGGTCTCCCTGCTCAGTGGAGTATCTGCTTCTCCCTCTGCCCTCTGCTTCCCCTTAGTCGTGTTCTCTCTCTCTCAAATAATTAAATAAAATCTTTTTAAAAATAAAAAGAAAGAAAGAGAGAAAGAACACATCCATTTGCTGAGATTTCAAGGTGAACTATATTGATAACTTACATTTAAACATTAAAAAATTTTTTTAAAGATTTTGTTTATTTATTTGACAGAGAGAAACATAGCTAGAGAGGGAATACAAACAGGGGGAGTGAGAGAAGGAGAAGCAGGCTTCCTGCTGGCAGGGAGACGGAGGCGGGGCTCAGTCTCAGGACTCCTGGATCATGACCTGAGATGAAGACACATGCTTAATGACTGAGTCACCCAGGTGCCCCAACATTTTTAAAATTTTTATTTTCACTTCTCACATACACCAACCAGATTCTTCTGCCCCAGCCAGATTGAGCAATTATCCCACTTTGCACCTTTATTTCCCTCACCCCTTTTGTGGCTCTATACTCTGTTTCTCCTTCAAGACTTATCTATAGCCTACCTTTTTAAAAATTGCCAATACTAAAACTCAGTTTATTATACCCTTTATTTAGCACTTTTCACGTAGTGCCCCTAAGGAATGGAACTAGTTCTTATATTTAGATGCCATAGTGCCTTGTTCACAGTAAGCACACATACAATGAATATTGAAGAAAGAATGAGTGATAGACCTCAGTAATTATTTGGGAAAATAGTTTCTCATAATATAAAATTGGGTGTTGTTCATTCCCTACACTCTGTTCAACCTGAGAACAAAATTTAACAGAAAATGTTTGCTTGGAAATACACCTCTGAATTCTTCCACAGTTTGCTTTTTAGGACACTCTGTAAAGGATTCCTTCTTTTTGGAAATCATTCTAACTTATCCATGTAATAAATCTGCATTTTATAAACCTTGCTATTTTTACAAGAAACTTAGATTTTCTTTGAAGCTGATTATAACATCTTCAGATTTTGACATCTGCAGTACTGTAGAGAAAAAAAAGACTCAATGAGTCTGGGCAATTTTGTGAAGATAATTGCTACCTATTTGGTTTACAGTTTTCAGGTATATAACAATGATTTTTCAAACACCTTGTCTCCTAATCATTATTCATTTATTCATGCAAAAACATTTACTGAATGCCTTCTCAGTGCCAAGAACTCTGTTAGAGACTGATGATACAAATAAGAATAAAACAGTCTTTGCTCTCAGTTTTTTCCTTCACTATCCTTATTTTTTTGTGTAGGGTTACATTTATACTTACAATTTTGTTTGTTTACATAACATTTCCAAATTGGGTAATTAGATAAAAAGAGTGTGCATTTCTTATTTTCTAGAAAAGTGAAAAACAGTATGATAATATTCACAGACATTGTTTAGTAATGTTAGAACAATAGCTACTGGTATTTTTTAAGGGCTGAGCTGAGATCATTCTGTTCTATGATATCATTTAATGAGGAAACTACTCCCCATTCCATGGGTAAGTTATGAGTTAGGGGACCTATCAATAGTAACTCGCTTAATTTTTAAGACTGAAATTTTAACTGGAAAGTGTCCTTGAACAGTCAGAAATTCTGTTTTCAGTGTGTGTGTGTGTGTGTGTGTGTGTGTGTGTGTGTGTGATAAAGTAGCTTATATTCTCAATAAATTCCTTATTCTTAAATAAACTCGACTTTAAAACTTGTTTTGTTTTGCATAAAGAATCAAAAGCAATCCTTGCTAAAGGAGTAAATCATTTATAATGGAAAAGCAACAATTTTCTAAACTGTAACATTTATTTCAATGAAAGCATCAAGTAGCTACTTGAGTCTTTTTTTTTTTTTTAAGATTTTTATTTATTTGACACAGAGAGAAAGAGAGAGAGCACAAGCAGAGGGAGAGGGAGAAGCAGGCTCCCTGCTGAGCAGGGAACCTAATGTGGAGCTGGATCCCAGGACCCTGGGATCATTAAATGAGCCAAGATGCTTCACCAACTGAGCTACCCAGGCACTCTAGCTACTTGAGTTTTAAATGTACTAAGAAGTGTATGCTTCTTCTAAGAGAATAGGTCGTGTTGGTGGTCAGAAAGCTTGTTTTTGAAATATTAACAAAGGAATAATTATGCCATGGTAAGGGAGGACTACCAATGTAAGCCTCAATAATAAAAAGAAATAAATAATAAAAATATTTGCTATTAAAACATAATATAGGTAACATTTTCAAATACTCTTACTGGTGTTCATAGTCACTGATATTAGAAAAGTGCTGTAGATGCTAGAAAGGGAATTGGAGTGATCAGCTGGGGTTCTCTCTGCCTTAAGCAGATCTATATGGGACGCCTCTAAAACACGTGTCTCTCTATCTGGCATCTCCAAGAATGCAACCACATATCTTCCCATGATAATATTGTATTTTATTGTCTTACTAGCTGTATGACAAGAAGTTTTTTCTTAACCTAATGAAGTCAGTCTTTTCCTTAACATACCTATGTATATACAATATATATAGACACATTTATTTTAGGATAGAAGGCCAAGTGATCTGTGTCTTATTTATAGCATTTGTTTATTCTTTTAAAAACTTCTTTCTTTTAGTCATTTAAATAAATTTACATCTCTTTGTGCCAATAAATTGATAGGTCTTCAACTTTAAATTTGAAATTCCCTTCTAACCACATTCTATCCAGACAACCAAGTGATGCCATGAGTGGGGAATATACATTACTCAAACAGTGAATATTCTGACTGAATTCCAAGATTTTTTTCCTATGCTTTATTCTCTCTAAATAATATAAGGAAAAGCTGATTCTATGCATGGAATCTATAAATAGATGCTGACTTACATTTAATGAAAACATCAAAGATTTTTTTTTCAAATAAAGAAATGTTTAGAATGGTTTTGATCGAAATGATAGTATGTTTTTTTAAAGATTAAGAAAAAAATCTGGGGCGCCTGGGTGGCTCAGTTGGTTGGGCGACTGCTTTCGGCTCAGGTCATGATCCTGGAGACCCGGAATCGAGCCCCACATCGGGCTTCCTGCTCGGCGGGAAGCCTGCTTCTCCCTCTCTCAGTCCCTCTGCTTGTGTTCCCTCTCTCGCTGTGTTTCTCTCTGTCAAATAAATAATTAATAATAAAAAAATCTTAAAAAAAAAAAGAAAAAAATCAAGGGAGTATTTTAGCAGACATTGAATAATCATTTTTTTCTGAATTAAACTCTGTAACGCTAGAAAATTAAGTTAAAAACTACTTTGATTCTAAAACAAAATACATTGCTTAATGAAATAAAAATTTCCTGGGGGATAAAAGAAGCTAAATTATGCTACCTATTATAAATGGTGCTGCCAGTTTATTTAGATTTTTAACCTCTAGCAATAACAGATTATTTTGATAAATTATTCATGTTTCTGCATTGTGCACCTTTTGCAATTTGCATATCTGGCAGCAAATAGGCCCTTCTTTCAGGCTTCAGTCCCCTTGGTCAGACAGGATGGCCGAAGGCTGCTTCATGATTAATTTCATCTCAATAGGGTAATTGTCATACTCAGATGAAGCCATGCCTCTAAAACGTGCTTTCCTGGAGCTATGAAGTACAGGAGGCTTAGCTTAAGATCTTTTAAGCATATAGTAACTTTTAGCTTAAATCTTAACCTTTCTCTATTTCAGGAGTATCTACATCTAAAAATAGTAAATTAGATTTTATAAGAATAGAAAACAATGACTTGAGGCTTAATTTAGCAGTTCACTAGATTGCCAGATAATTTGACTTTAGAGTCTATTATCTTAGTCAAAAAAAGGATGTACATATTTTGATGGATCAAGGTTTCATATTAGTGGTTCAAAGTTTAGCTGCTGAACCAGTAAATATTTCTTTCTTTCTTAGTTTGTGGAAAAGCTATTCAACTTTTCTAAGTTTAGTTTTCTCACCTAAGAACAATCTAAGTGTTTCCTACTACGAGAATTAGCAAGCGATGGCCTTTTCTTTTTTTTCAAAAATTAATGAAAGAAAATTGATTTGTAGAGTCCTAAAGAAATGTTTGGTTCTTGCTATGGTTTTAAACAGACTTCCTAAATTTCCAAATCCATGCAAATTGTTGTAAATTTGTTTGAAATAGTGAAATTCTAAAAAATTCCAAATTGCAGCCAAGGTCACACTATAATGTAGTGAAAATAGTGTTCTGAAATTTAAAATTAAAATACTTTCTGCATATTATATGATAAATGATTAAAGGGAAAAAGAGTTTGATTTAGTTTTTATCATCTTAAAAATGAAAAAGTCCTGAATTTAATGACTCATTTCAAACTGGTTGATTTTTTTTAGATTTTTTAGATTTTTAGATTTTCATTTTTTTAGATTAATTTTTACACTTGTATAATTGGATTTTTTTTATGCCATAATTGTTTACAGATTTTGGAGAAACAGTTTTCCCAGTATTTTGCTAGGTGCTAGAGTTATGAAGTTGAATAAATAACTCATCAGGGATCATGGGGAATTTAAACATTAATAGGAAACTATAGTTTTATAAGTAAATAATTTAAATACAATCACACACTGAAATAGACATCTCTATTGCTGAGTCCTGTGGGCTTGTTATGGAGAATTGACCAGGATGAAGACCAATTTATCAGAAACTATTAACTATTTTACTATCTGCTGTAGCTCATTCTCCTGCCTTTGTCAAATTACTCACCTCTCTTTCTTTCAGCTCTTCCTTCTCTATTTTGCTGTTTTGTGAAGGGATTTAAATGTTATTTAAGGATTATTGATTGTTATTTTTTTTAAATGATTGTTACTTTTGAAAAAGAAAATGATTGCTTCCAACTTACTTTATTTTTTATTTTTTTAGATTTTTAAAATTTATTTTTGGGAGAGATAGAGACAGAAACAGAGCACACATGCTCAAGAGGGGACACAGAAAGGGAGCAGCAGAGCGACAAGCAGACTTACTGAGCACTACGGAGTTTGATCCCACAACTGTGAGATCACGACTGGAGCCAAAATCAAGAGTGGAACACTTAACCTACTGAGCCATCCGCTCAGGTCATGGTCCTGGGATCCTGGGGTAGAGCCCCCCACTGGGCTCCCTGCTTCTCCCTCTCTCTCTCCCCCACTCATTTTCTCTCTCTCCCTACTCTCACCCTCAAATAAATAAATAAATTAGTAAAATCTCTTTAAAAAAAAAATAAAAACATTATAAATGTAATTATTTTGAGGGAAACTAGAGGATTGCTTAGAAAATATTTAAAATATGAGTATGATCACTGCAATACTATTTTTCATCTACTCTCTGGTAGTCAAAGATCAACACTGAACTCAGTGTAACACTCCATTTGCTGATACAATTATGCAAAGGGATACCTGGCTGGCTCAGTTGGTAAGGCATGCTACTCTTGATCTCAGGGTCATGAGTTCGAGATTTACACATTGGGTATTGAGAATATTTAAAAATAAAATCTTAAAAAAAATAAGGCTATGTGAAACTTATATTTGTTGCATTTGAAACAATGGATTTACACTTCACATTAAAAGAAGTCAGTTTAAACAGAGTCCTATAGATGAAAAGTTTATGATATTAAATAAATATTTAAACCTGTATGTGAAAATTGATTTCTTAACAAAAACATTTGCAGACTACATAATATTTTTTCAGTTTTGTAAATCAGCCTGTTCCATTTGGCTTAACTGATTCTTGACAATTTATATAAACACATATTTTAGGAACCTAAGAATACTAATGTCTCTGATAATTTTCTACTAAAATATTCCCAAGTAAATTATGCTGATATATTAATCTAGGTCCATCATGTCTCTGATTTTGCAGTCCAAAATAAAATTCATTAATTTCAGAATTATTATAATCATTAGTTGAATTTTCTTATTCTGCATTTTTATTTAAATCATTGTATTTTATTTAAATATAAAAACTATCAAATAAAATCTTGGGAACAATAAAGTCGTTTCCATTTGCCAAAATAAAATTTTCATTTGGGATGCAAGTAGATGAGGTAGTGAGTGAGTAATACAGAGAAAAATAAGACTGGCCATCATGGGATAATTATTAAATGGGAGTTAATTACATAGAGATCATTACACTTTCTTCTTTAGTTTTATAGATATTTGAAATTTTTCTAATAAAAAGTTAATTTCTTTTGTAATTGGCAGTAATAAAAGACAAAACTATTATTTATAATAAAAATTTGTATGGATTTGATGTATTTTCACTCTTCTGCAATCTTTGGTGTGGCTTAATGATTTTCATTTATGGTCTAAGAGTTAACTCTCTTCTTAAAGCCTTGTGATGTTGAAAACGAAAATGCTGTACTCAAACAGGTCCCTAATCTTCTCATCTCTTCATGCGTCCTCAATAGATTTGAGACTGATGTTGGGTGAACACAAGTTGGCAGGCTTGTTGGAAAGCATTTGGTTTTAAACTATTAATTTTTACTTAAAAGCTTGAGATCAGAGAAAGACTAGATGGAATTCTGAAAGACAAATAATGTTCTACTGCTGCAGAGTTGAGAATTAGCTCCATTAAAGTCATTCCTTTGTGGGTGGACACTGTCTGTAGAATGACCCCTTTAAAATAATACCTTTTACCCGTGAACAGTATCTAGAATGTATCACTGTGTATTTGTGGATGGGTGGATTTGGGGGAGGGGAGGGTGGACAGCTATGGCATAGCAGGAAAAAGAGTCCACTGCCTATAAGACCTTAAAACATGCCCACTCAATGTGCACAAGGCCAAACGGATACTGGATAGGGTTACTGAAGATGTGACTATTAAGAGATAAGTCTGTAGCCTGTCAGGATACTCAAATAGAAAATGCTGAATAGTCAGGGGCGTGATCTGACTCTTGAACACTAAGGGAGAAGGCAGCTGACAGAGTGTGAATGATCTGAGTGAATGATCAACCTGAGAAATAATAAGGCCCTAAGAAAGGATCCCCCTAATTCATAGTTGGGTGCACCGGGTCGTAAAGTAGAATCTTTGTTGTGGAGGGATCAGTTTAGGAGCCGTGATCTAAGAGAACATAAAGAAGAAAGAGAGGATAGGAAAATCAGCTGTTAAAATTCTAAGGTATTATACTGACTGTAATTTTTAAAAAAATTTTCTTTTTAAAAATCAGGAACTACTTTATAATTCTCTGCTATGTTGAGATCTTTAAAGAATAAAGCATCAGAACAGGCTAAGATTTCTGGTGATCTTTTGGACGTATTCTTTCATCCATTCATCTAATTTTTCATTTACCAGTATTTATTAAGTGACTACTAGATGTTCGTCATATAATATAGGCCTAGAGCTATACTGAGAAATACATTAGTTAAAAGTTCAATATTTATTTATAAATCTTGACTACTGAGGCTGTTTATTCTGGGTGTGACAAAGACAGCACTAGCATGAAGCTGGCATAGATTTTTCCTCCAGAAAAAAAAAAAAATTGTAAAGTGATCATAGGTAAAATGAAATTAACTTAATTTTGGCAAAAAATATTTTATCTGAATAATAAATGTGGTAATAATAAAAATCACATATGAATCAAATATTATTTCTTTTATAAAGAGCAGAATGAAAAATTGGCATTTTCATAACCTTTGTTATGATATAAGTGAATGATTAACTCACCAATAGGAGGTAAGGCATGAATTAGAAACAAAACCTCTTTTGTTTGCCTAAAAAATATGGAAACTTTGATTCTTTCCAAGTTATTCTGATGCAGTCTTATTTTATAACTCTAAAAGTATAATATTAAATAAGCTCTAATCAATATTTGATAATTTTTTTAAAAAATTTATTTATTTACTTAACAGGGAGAGTGAGAGAGCACAAGTACAGGGAACATCAGACATAGAAGGAGAAGCAGGGACTCAGATACCAGATTCTATACCAGGACCTTGGGATCATGACCTGAGCCAAAGGCAGACACTTAATAGACTGACCCACCTAGGCACCCAACATTTGATGATAATTAAACAAAAGACTGAGCATCTATGTGTATTAGCTACTACATTTACTCATAGCTTAGTGTATATACATAATAGCTCCAATCAATAGGTGATGAATGAATGAATGAATGAAGGTCAACATCTCTAATAAATGATCAAATCTTCTTCCCATATTAAGTGATAATTTAATTATTGAAAGCTTACTGAAGATAATCATGAATTGTTATTTAGTGAAATGGGAAATAAGTATTGCTTTTCGAAATCTTTATTTCCCCTTTATTTTTCATGCCAATTAATTAAATAAAACATTTAAATATTTATTGTGTGTTTGTAGCCTGTTTCTTTAAAGAGAAAATTCTGAAAAAATAAAAACAAAAACCCCAAGACAACAGGGAAGAAAGATTCAAAATGAAGTTTTCTAATTCTCTCACAACACATGCTGCTGCCCAGGACCACGCTAATGGTGATGGGCATCACAGGACAGCGAATGGCATCTTGAGTCAAAGACTGGAGCTGGATATTAGTTACTCTGGGCTTTATCCTCATATTAGTCACTCAGTGAGCTTCTATGAGCCATTTCATTTACGTCTAAATGTTCCATCCATTTCAAAAATATGATACTAGAGAAATGTTAGAAAGAAGTCTGAGATTTTCAAATTCAGGTGCCCAACAAATGCAAACTTCTCCCTGGTTAGTTTATAGTAACGCAAGCAGTTTTGAGAATTTTGGGGGGGGGGAGGTCTCAATAAACCTAATTTCTTAGTGATCCCCCAATAGTGTGCACCTTTCTTAACAAGAATTCTGAGTGTCAAAGGCAACGTTTTTTATGTTTGTTTTTGATTTTCTAATCTCCCTCTTTTGGGAGGATTAAAGATATTTCTGATGTGGTACTTCATGGTAATTTATTTATCTCTTTTCTTTATAAGATTCAGGGAAAGCTCCTGACACAAAACAAGGGACTACAAAAGCGGCGGCTCAAGGTAAACAACAAACACTTTAAACATTCTACTTCTTTTTTTTTTTAAGAAAAGTACATAGCATTTCATTGACAGAAACAAAAGCTGTTTATTGCAGAATAGCACCATCTGCTGGAGTATTACAGAAAATATTGTTGTATTACAATACACATTTCGAGTGTTTGTTAGTCATTGGAGGAACCATGAAGGACCGAAGAATAACTATGTTGACTCCAAGTTTCAGTCATTGAGCTTTAACTTATATTTCTAAAAAAAACCCAAAACACCAAAAACATGATAGAGAGATTGATAGATCTCTTTATGATAGATGATAGAGAGATTGATAGAGATATATAACTAATATACAATTTTCAAGTGTTTTCAGTTATAACTTGTAATTTGTGTCATATTAGAAAAGTCAGCCAGAATGTTATGAAATTCATATTATTTCATCTATATTAAGACTGCAGAAATTGGGTTCCAGATATAAGTGCAAACAAATCACCCTAATTGGTATAAGTCATCTGAGAGTATCAGTTTCATCACTTACTTTGGGCCATCAAAAATGGTTTCCTTTAAGAGAGCTTTAGAAAAATGCTGATTATTTTATTTATCTTTATTCTTTAAAATTTCTTTTAGAGAAGGGGGTGTAGAGGCGGAGGGAGAGAGAGAGAAACTCAAGCAGACTCCCTGCTGAGCATGGAGCTCTTCTCAGGGCTGTATCCTGGGACCCTGAGATCATGACCTGAGCTGAAACAAAGAGTTGGATGCTTAATTGATTGAGCTACCCAGGTACCCCAAAATATTGATTCTTTAAATCATCAGTTTGGAAAAGTTCTCCTTCAAAATAATTTTCCTACAAAGTTATTTTTTATTTTTTACTTTTTAAATTTTTTAAGATTTTATTTATTTATTTGACAGAAAACACAAGCAGGGAGAGCAGCATCTGATATCACATCCTTTGAGAAAGCTATTCTAACTTCTGTGTGCCTCCAAGTGAACAGAATGGTATATAATTTATATGAATCTTATTCTTAAGCCATGAAAAGTAATTTGATGAAAGTAAAAGGGAAGGACAGAAGCATTCTGACTTTGATTATTGAATCTATGAAAACTTTACAGTTCACACTTCGGGAATAAAAGGTAAAATATTTAATAGAGGATTTTTTTCAGGTTTTTAAGTGTTTATTTTAATTCTAGTTAGTTAGCATACAGTGTTAGTGTTATGTTAGTTCTAAGTGTACAAGATAGTGATTCAACGTTTTCTTCCAACACCCAGTGCTCATCACCATGAGTGCACTATTAATCCCCATCACCTATTGAAACCACCCCCCCCACTCCTCCCCAATAGAGAGAATCTTTGCTTTCTTTCCAGTGCTATGTTATATAATATCTAGCAATAAAGCACCTACATTTAGATGGTTTACATTTGTTACTGGGCAGAAGACCCTTGTAGTAGACTCCTCAGCATATGACATATAACATGGTTGCATTCCTGGACTCAACCATGTGCAGAATCATCATATTAAATATTGGTAAAATGGGTTGGCTGCATTCCATTTGATCCAATGATGCTATTTATAAGATGTATCCAATCATCCAATGATGATTAGGAGCTGTGATACCAATTTTTAATTTTCATTTAATCATCAGGTTGTTCAAGAAAACAGATATTGTGGGATGTAAAAAAGCAGAACAAATATTACTTTTGGAGTTTTATTCATGAAAATGCAACTTAGAGTGATTTCCTCGAGCAAATGGCTCCCAGTTCAAAGAATCATTGTGGTTAATGTATATATGTTTTCATAAAACACACTTGCCCTAAGACACTTCTGCTTTGATTGAGGCTCTGAGAGCTTTAGTGGCTGTGGAACTACGACTTGAGGGAGGACTTTAATGTTACTTCAGTGTTGTATCAGAGGAATTCAAGGGGAGGAAATTGCAGAGATACCTGGAAACTCGCTAGAAATTTGAGCTTGGGGCAAGGGGCTCTTCATTTTTACATTCCAAGTAGTCTGGACAAGGCAGGCTTAGAAATTATTATTTTGGAATCAAAGATTTATTATTGAGTCATTAATACCCTAGAGTCTCAAAGTCTTGTTAGAACCATCCTTTTAAGGAAGATGCATGAACATGTTGATTAAACAGAGTACACAAGGCAAGAGTTTGGGACAGTTCATTAAAATGACACATCAAAGAAGGGACATCAAGCAGGCATAAATGTCACTTGTGCTATGCACATCCTCCATGGATCTTTCTTAGGTTTTGGAATAGCACAGCCACATAATTAAACAAGGCATAGAAATAATTAATATTTTCATGTACTTCACTGGGAGACAGAGCTTGAACACCATTAGCAGTATTGCTGTAGCAAAGGCTGATATTTTGGAGCACAAAATGACAAAACTGATAAGGATACTTGCAGTGCGACAAAAGACCAGAATATATCTGTTCATTTATTTATTGTTTTATTTATTATTTATTGTTTTACAGAGGAAATATCTATAATCTGTTTTATGTAAGCTGTGTGTAAATGTGTACATACTTAACCCTATTATTGAAATTTAGCCCACTTTCCTTGGAAGTACATTAAAAAAATTTAAGAGAGTTTTGAGATGAAGAGGAGTATGAAATAAATGACTCTATACTACAAATTACAATTTGGAAACATCATAAATTTAAATAATAACATAAATAGAATATTATGTAGTACTGAATTGAATTGTAGAGATAATAAATGTCATACTTGTTTAGACAAAGTGATTTTTAATAAGAGTTGGGGGTTAAGAGATTCCTAATGGATGAAGGATGACTTCACTTGGACTTGGAGCATGACAAACGAATAAACTGGCAGGGGTGCCTGGGTGGCTCAGTTGCATAAGAGACTGCCTTCTGCTTGGGTCATGATCCCAGAGTCCCGGGATCGAGCCCTGCATCGAGCCCCGCATCAGGCTCCCTGCTCGGTGGGAAGCCTGCTTCTCCTTCTCTCACTGCCCCTGCTTGTGTTCCCTCTCTAGCTGTGTTTCTCTCTGTCAAATAAATAAAGAAAATCTTAAAAAAAAAAAAAAAAAAGAATAAACTGGGAGAGGAAAAAAAGCATTACTAGTGTAGATGGCTTAAGTAAAGCATTAGTGATAATTAGAAAAGGCTATTATCATTATCAAGATATGAGACAACCTCAGCTATGTTGGTACCAATGATTTGGAAAAAATGTGACTAAGATGGACATTCTGATGAAATAATATATAATAGAATATATAGAATGAAACAAAGGAAAAACTAAAAATAGTACTGAGATTTTGGGCTTGGGTGAATAGGATGATTATAATTGTCAAAAATAAGTTGTACAGAAAGGAACTAGCTTAAGGGAGGAGATGAGGATTCACTTTTGGGCAGGGCTGTGCTGAGCAGATGGAGGGTTATCTAGGCAGTAAATTTTCTGTACCAGTAAAAACTTAGGTGGGTCTAGGTGAAGCCCCAGCAAGAAGATGCACATGAAAGTGCTTTGGTAATTGTAGAACAGACTAAACAGCCAAAGTAGTCCTAGATGTTGGGTCTAAGCAGTCCGGCAAATTCTAACTCACCCAGGCAGGATTACCTCTAAGGTACATGCACAATCTTTGATTCAGTTTATGTGGCCCAAGACTTCTTGGAGCAGATTTGGCTCTTAATGGACTTTGTACTGGGGGGGTCATCTTGCTTAGTGCGATCCCAAACTGACTGAGTACCTCCCCCAAATGTCTCTGGTAGCACACATAAATTTCAACTTGTATCCAGATTTAGATTCATCATCCAGGATTACATGAATTCTACCACAGAGAAAGTCCGAATTCAAAGGTGATTAAAGTATGCTGTGTCTTTTCTCTGTGTAAAGATGGAATACATTTGCTAAAAGGAAGGTGGACTTGTCAGTGCCCCTTGCTGAAACGGGACATTTTAAACACTACTGTCATTAATGCGTATAATAAAATGGCACATAATGCTTAGTAGCTGGACACAGATAATTCACGAGATAGCACCTCCATTTTTGACATTGATCTAGTCATATTCTTCTAGAAGTGGTTGTTTTTCTCAGATGTAACAATTTCAAAACTAAAATGAGCTTACTTGTTTATTTGCTTCTTGTCTGTGTAACAATATATTTTTAATTATTTTTTGGTTTTATGCTTATAACTGAGTTTTTAAAAAAAAACCTTCACATAAAATAATATTTTCAGGTTATTCTCATATGGATGGATTAATTTGTGCATAGATGACCACTCGATTTATGAATACGTGGAATACAGTCTCATGTTCCCAAGAGTATTCTGAAGAATGATCACTTAGTATGTTCTAACACTGTTTTATTTATTTTATTTCAGCAGCAGCTAAAAAAGATGAAAAGAAGGAAGGTATGTTTAATGCAAAAATTCCACAATGCCTTTTGTGTAAACAATTCACCAAAATCCAGAGTTGGGTTTTGCTTGCCATCTCACCTGTGTTTCCTTTGGAGAACTGGTTCTATGCTATGCAGACATTTCTCATGAATGTAGTTTTTTTCTGTCTTACTTCACATAAAAGTGTACACTGCTTTTTAAAAAAAAAATTTTAAATCTCATCTTTCTCAAGATATAGGGGATAAATCTCAGAACTTCCATTCCATTAGAAGTTTTATCAAGTTTCCAAAGTGTGAAAAATACAGACTGTTTTACTTAACAAACCACTTATATCTCTGACACTGACCAGCAACTGACCGCTGTCTTGTGCTATTAAGTTGCAAACAGCAAATAAGCCACAGTCCATCCCCTGCACACCACTTCCTTTTGTCAGAATGTCCTGAGATGCAGTAAACACTCCTTGCTGTCAAAGCAAACTTGTACCCAGTGGAATTTAACAGGTAAGGAAGACTTTATTGAAGACGATTGTAACAGGGCTCAAGTCCACTGGAAGAGAAGTTGAAATCCAACAATGGTGAAACAGAAACCCTGAGAATTTTAAAGCTCTGAGATGAGTTAGTGGAAAGGTACTGGAGACATTAGACAGTTGGGGTGTGGGGCGGTGGTCACTGTGATCAGTTCATCTGTGTTTACTAATTGCTGTTTATTGACGTTAGGCTCCTATCCTCCCACAGGGCCTGGGATATGGGAGAACTATTTCCTTTGATGATTACATTTCAAAAGGATATTTCCTAAGTCCTGAGAAAGATATTTCTGGTTGTAGCTGTTTTATATTTCAGAAGAACAGAGAAAGAATTTATAGTTGCAAGTTTTCTAAAGTAAATGTATTAATACAAGGGAGGTTGAAGGCCTGTAATCAGGAAGACACCTGTCTAAAATTTACTCAAGCTAAGGGGAATATTAAGGCCATCTTAGTCACTGTGATTGTATTTAGGGGGATGTTTCTTTGTACCCTGACAATACTTAGACAGGGTCTAGATATTACCACTGTTTATTAATTTGGCATGTTTTCTTAATAAAAATAGTATGAAGATGTAAGCAACTATTTCTAAACTTGAAAATGACAATGTTCTAATTAGTGTTCATATAATCTGAGAAAAATAGAAAGCAAGTGTTTTATTTTATATTTAGTATCATCAGAATTTTATATAATCATAGCAGCTTGGGAGTCACATTCTGCTTCTATTAAACGGGAATCTAAGAGTCCATAGATAGGAGCCAGAAAAAAATATTTTAGTTGGTCATTATTTGTTCAGAGAGAACAAACCATGGTATCATATTAAAGACAACACTATAGTGTGTTTATTTCCTCATGTACACATAACAAATCTTTAGTTGTATTCTGGAAATTACACTGTTAACACAATCAACACTTTGGTAAGAACACAGAGATGTTATAAGAAAAAAGAGGTATAAGTCCTTGGTACAGTTTTTGATATAGACAGTCCTCAAAAACATTAGTCTTTCTCCATCATTCTTAGGAATAAAGAACAATTTACCCTTTGATTTAGGAAAAAGAGTAATGAACAGTTATTTTTCCATTCATTAGTATTCAAACCAAAGTATTAAAACACTTTTGGGTATATGAAGCAATAGTCAAATTACAAACTGCATCGCTTTAGGCTTTATATCCCCCCCATTGCTATTCTTCCAGGGTTTTTTGTTCAATTTTCCCTGGATTAGATGCCTCATTTTCTTTTTCTTAGAAATTGTTTATAATTAATATGCAGTATTTGAGAGAGTTTGAGTAGAGCATTGCCATGGAGAGTTAAGGGATCCAATATCCACTACCAGCTATAAAATGTATAAAACATATACCTCTATATATTATTATTATTATTATTATTATTATTATTAAATTATTATTTCCAAAGATTTTCATAGGTTATCTTTTACCTCTTATTTGGAAAAAATTCTAATTATGAGGACTATGCTGTATAAGAAAAAAGACAACTATCTAGAATAATTTTCTAGAATAGTTTTCAGTGTATAAAGGAGAACAGACTCAATGTCCAGCTATTCTAGGCAGTCATTTGATTTTATTTCATGAGTTTCTATTTCTCTTTCTTCTATTAATTAGAGCAGAGAAGTATATGAACATAATGTTTTTCGTTCTTGGTTCTCATAGAAGCTTCCTGCCTCTCTTGGAAATATGTCTATTCAATGGGCATGTTTAACACAAATTACCAGATACAATTTGGATTTTCAACATTTTCTTTTATATAAAGTTCATTTCTGTTCACATTTGAACTCTTGGGATATAGTTCAAAGATACTAATGGTTGACAATTTTTCTGGAGAAGAAGAAAATCAGAAGGGCTTTATGGTTTATGAGAATGTCCAGGAAAGTTCTCTTGTTAGTGAATTTTAAAATGCAGAAACAAAAGTACATACCAGTTTCCTCATTATCAAAGATGATCTGTGCACCGGGGGCGACCAGCTTCTTGAACAGTGAACTCTTAACATTTGCTTTTCATGTTAAGATCATACCCCTATGTACCATCAAGTCTTTTTCAGAAACCTTAACAAGAGAGACCCTTGGCTTCACTGAACTTTGCCCGTCAATTCCGCTCTTTTTTAGAGTTTGGCATCAGAGCAACCATTCCTAGCTTAAGTGGAAGGACATTTTTGAATATTCAACTGGGATCCTTTTATAAGCCTTTTTCTATGGAAATTTCCCTTGTATGCCACTCTCTCCCCCTTTACTCATCATCTAGTTAACATACATTCTTTCTTACTTTCCATTAGTTTCAAAGTCAAAATCCCATCAAATCCCATCAAACTGTATATTTCTTTGTAAAATGTGCTTATTCTCTATTTCTTATGTGATTGCCTCACTCTCTTTGTAGGCACAGAAACACAAATTTTGGGATATGCTTCAACCTCTGTTTCTCCTTTGCCCCTGGCATTTAGTCTTTTAGAATTTTCAATTTGGCAGAACTCTCTTCTGTTTAATCTTTCCTTAAATAATTACAAAGACTAATCTTCATTCACAGCTTCAGGTCCTCTAGCTCTCACCTCACATTGCCCTGTGAGTCCTCACATCAGTTTTCTAACTTCTCATGTGAACTAGGGCCAAGGATCTCTGAAATCAGACGTTCTCAAAATGTGGTCAAGGATTCCTGGAGGTCTCTGAGATACTGTCAGTGGTTCTTCAAGGTCAAAAATATTTTTGTAAAACTGTGAAATCATTGTTTGCCTGGTTCATTGTCATCCTCCCATGAGTGTGCACTAGAGATTTCCAGAGGCTACATAATTTGCGTTATGACAACAAATTGAAAAATTAAGCATATATGCAAAACCAACTGTCTTCTCATTAAGCTAGATACTAATGAAATTCACAAAGTCACTCATCTCACCATTTTTTCTGTATTGGAAAATATATTTGTCATAAAAATATATTACTTATGTTAACATGTAATAGGTTTATTCCTTTTTAAATAAATGCATAAGAAAATTTATATTTTAAATTTTCCTTAACTTTAATTTTTAAAATTATAAACATTAATGGCTCTAAACTATAAATAAAAGCTGTTCAGGGTCTTTTAAAATTGTAAAAAAAATTAAAAATTTAAAAGATGTAAAAGTTTGAGAATCTCTAACCTAAATAATAATCCTTCCTATCATATTTTCTCTAAATAGTGTCCTTCAAAATATTGAACTGACTTCATAAAAGTTTTCATGTTGTTACCTATTTAAAATATTCAGTGGTTCCACACCAACCACAGAATGTAGTCTACAGGCCTTAATCTATAATCCAAGTCCCCACAGTCTGTTTCCTGACCTCCTGTCATGTACACATCTAGGCATCCAGAAAAGACAAAGCCAAGGCCTGATTAATTCCACCAGTCAAGATACAATGAGCCCTTTTGAGACAGAGACAATTCATTACTTCCATGATTGGTAAAAACAAGAGTAGCTGAAGGTGCCAACACTTTGTGGTTCTGGTCCAACACAACCAAAAAATGGTGACACCCAAAGAGAAGAAGCCAGATAATACAACACAAGTTAGGGACATTTCACTGTTGAGGAGTCACTTCTAGACTACAGCCAAATGGTTTCATAGTCTGCAACTCTATTTCAAAGTGTTCTAGGCAGGAGAACTCAGGAGGTGCTAAGAAGCTGTCTCATGATAGCTTCCTATCCTCCTATGTAATGGAAGGATCAAAAGGCATTCTGCTGAGACTCACATTATCTATGGTTTAAAACTTGGCCTCTGCAGGGCCTATATGCATATGTGCTGGGCCACCGTGGCACCACAGTAGATGCTTTACCTTATACTTCTACCCACTCTCTTCCCGTATGTATCACATACTTCATCCATATCAAGCCATTATCAATTTTACACATGCCACTTTCTGTCTTGCCTTTGTTCCCGCTGTTATCATAATAGAACTTATCCTTTCCTTTTCCTTCTATGAATATTCAATGTTTTTAGGTCTCATGGAAAATGCTTCTTCCTCTAAGACCTCTTTCTGGCCCTTTCAATTAATATACTTTCTTTTTCATTTATAATCTCCCATCAGATTTTATCTATACCTCCCTAGCATTGTTTATTTGTGCCACATTGTACTTATATTACTGGTATTCGTTTTCATTCTACTCGAATTGACTTTAAAACTTTTCATTAAAATTAGACCATATCTAATTCAGTTTTATCCCCTTTTGGGCTTACACATTTCCTTAGGTTGCACATGGCTTAACAAATATTTATTCTGTGAATGAGTCAGTAATATCTAGGACTCTTAAGATAAACATAATATCTACAAGAGATATGAGTAGGTACTCAATTTTCCACAACCCAGGCAAGGAAGAATTTTTATTATTATTATTGGAAGTTATATTCCAGTGAGCTTTTTAGGTTTGAGAAATCATGGCCAAATACTGACAATTTCATTGTAGGTGTATTTTGATTACTAGCTGCCACTTGGGTTGCCTAGTAGATCTAAGTACATCCCATTCATTTAAACTTAGCTTCACATACGAATTCCTAGGAGCTGGAAAGCCTTTGAGTTTTCCAACACAGTTTTTCTTCTGAAAGATACAGTTCCATTAAGAAGGAGCCAGATTAGTTAATCATTTACTATAGCTAACACAAGAATAAGTAAGTTGACTGTATTTGTGAATTAGGCTTCAGAATTGAGATCTGAACAGAAATTATGCTGAAAAACAAAGCAAAGTATCTGTTACTGCAACTGAATAAAGGTATCAATAGGACAAGTTACCCAAAGGGAATGGAATACCTTATCATCTGCATTACCAGACTATAAGAGTTAATTTTTTTCCTTCCATACCACTGGTATTTCATTATTCTCTGGCATCACTTAAACTGTAATCGACCATACTTGATACACTAGTCCCTCTTTATTCACCGTTTCATTTTTGGATGCTTGAGTGACCTAGGATCAACCACCACCTGGAAGCCAATGGCCCTCCTTCTGACACATCATTAAAAGGTCTATAGTAGCCTAACGTTAGTCATAGTGCCTACGTCATTCATAGTGCCTACATCATTTATTTCATAACACAGGCATTTTATCATTTCACATCATCATAAGAAGGGTGAATATAGAAGGGTAAGAAATTTTGAGAGAGACCATATTGACATGACTTTTACTATAGTATATTGTCATAGTTTTTCTTCTTATTATTTATTTTTATTAATCTCTTTCTGTGCCAAATTTATAAATTAAACTTTATCATAGGTATGCATGTATAGGAAAAAAACATAGTATATACAGGGTCTGGTTTCAGGCATCCATTGGGGGTCTTGG
The DNA here is from genome assembly GCA_004023965.1 of Spilogale gracilis. Lineage (NCBI taxonomy): Eukaryota > Metazoa > Chordata > Mammalia > Carnivora > Mephitidae > Spilogale > Spilogale gracilis. The sequence continues at coordinate 107,660 of PITA01000177.1, forward strand.
AACATATCTCTCCTGGATGAGGGAAACTACTGTGCATTGCTAACGATGAGTAAATGATGAGTTGAACAGATTGCGAACACATCACTTCTTTTAAATCACATCTGCTGTGAGCTTCGATGTTCTTAATAAAATACTGTTGTTCAGATTATTAGGCATATGGTCTTTAGGGAAGTATATTCACCGAGTAAGCTTTTATAATATTTTTAAGCATTTCAGCAGAATCCTGAGAAGGTGTAATGAAGTTTAATAGCCTAAGTATTAATGGCTGGTACTAATAGCTTTTCAGGGTCACTATGTGATCTTTCAGCTCTAAGCATAATGTTTTTTGTTGCTCAGGTATTTTACTTGTGTAAGTCTGCTGCTCTGTTGACTCCAACCGAAAGCCATGATTTTATAATGATATTTTAAGTTATTTTCATTATTATTTCCACTTTTAAAGAAAACATGTATTGAATTTTTAAAACCTACTTGATGAGATCATGGCTTGTTGTTTTTTTACATTTCTTCTTCCTGAAATGTTTTATTTATTACAGTAAGCTCTATACTTTACCTGATTCTGGACTTCACATTTTTCTTTTATTTCAATGCAATTGATACCTGGTACATTGTACTACCAATTCCTTTTTTTTTTTTCTTTAACTATATTATTTATTTATTTGACAGAGAGAGATTGAAAGAGCACAAGTAGAGGGAGAGGCAGGCAGAGGCAGAGGGAGAGGGAGAAGCAGTCTCCTCACTGAGCAAGGAGCCCTGTGTGGGACTCAAATTCAGGATTCTGGGATCATGACCTGAACCAAAGGCAGACACTTAACCGAAGGAGCCACCCAGGCACTCCTATATTACCAATTCTTATTATGAGGGAGAAGGAAAGCAGATTAAAACAAGAATTTCACAGATACACATATTGTATTCAGCTTTCCATATCCACACTAGCATCTAGTCAGAGAATAGAGGTGTGGGGGTGAAAATAGTCTTCTTCTTATCTGCCACATTTTATCCTGTCTGTCCCGTCACTCTTCCCAAGCTTTGTTTTCAATTGTATTCCTCCTCATAATCTTCCTGTATTTTCCATATTGGCTGTATACTTAGCTCAGTGAGAGTCACATGAGCTTTTGGACAGGCAGACATTCTACTCTATTGTACTGGAGCCAAATGAACTGAGAACTTCTGAAGATCATTGAACTTTCCACTTCATCATTGCAGCTGTTGTGCTGTGAGAATCTGGGTCTGCGTTGTTAATTAATCGTTAGGCATATGATTAAGAGGATATTTATCATATTCTTATATGAAATTGTTTTATGCAAAATTTTTCTATATATTTGAATTACTTGCTTATCTGTTTAGGGCAATTACTCATGAAGGAAATGAATGTGAAATTGCTTGCAAAGCACATTTTAGATGGCAAATTTAGCCTACTCAGTTACAGTTCCAGATGAGAAACTAAATATCAAGAAAATTATTTTTGAGAGGGCAGGAAGGATATTAAAAGAAATCTAGTTTAATGTTCTTTTACTGTGCCATGCTGGACATAATAACATTTAATAGATGTTCAATAAGTAAGTAAATATTTTGTTCCAAAGGTTTTTTATTTTTTAAAATAAGGTTTGTTTTTCCCTTACACATGAAACATACCCCTATTACAGAAAAATTAGAAAGTCACAGAGAAGATGGTGCAAAAATATCACTTGAATGACTGTATTTTTCTATTATGTGCATGTCTATGAATTCTTTATCAGTTCAAGCCTGTTCAGAAAGTACTTTTAATATTCTCATTATTTAGATAAGTAAAATGGTGTCATGAAAAATGTTTCTTCCTATATATATTTTTATAATTAAGTATTTTCCTCCTTAGATTTCTAGTAGTGGAATTACTGTATCAAACATGCTCATTTTTAGGACTTTCTCAGGATTCTTTCTCAAGTTGCTTTCGTAAAGTATGTTCCTAGCTTCTATTTCTATGGAAGTGAATTTTTACTTCTACCTCACTATTACTCTCATTGGTTATCATTTTTTTTTTCATAAAACAACTCAGTTGACCATCTAACTGCTTTTTGTGAATAAACTCCCATTGTCATCTTCAAACATTTTAGCTCTATTACTTCACTATGTAGTACCAGCCGCTTCCTAATAAGGCACACAGATCCACCATGCATATAATTATCAATCAGAGAACAGTTTAATCTACCTTTTGCAATTGTCAATTTATAGTCCATTATTACAATTATAAGTTCAGTAATACCTAGATAATTTCAAAGCTAAGTTACAGGAAAGGTAAAAGAAAAACCACAGAAGATAAATAAAATACTTGTGAGTAGACACTTAAAATGCTTCTATTCTAAGATAAATGGGGTCAAAAACCTCTCGTTTTATTTTCATGTGATAGGAACAGAAAGTTGCATGACCTAAATATTAAAAAGGTATAAAATTTTCAGATCTAGGCTGAAACTCCAAAAGACTAAAAATAAAATAGATGTCTGCTGACCACTGAGAACACATTACCCCGGAGAAGCTGCTAAATATAATGTATTCATCAGCAGCCTTTGAGCTGACATTAACCTGTTTTTTTCCCATTACAATAGAAATGATTGAATATTTGTATTGTAAATGTATTGATTACTCAGGGAGGGCAAAGCAGGTGAGCTCGGTGGCTTTAGATTGAGCAAATAAAGAAACGACGGACTAAATTCCCAGGCTTCAGCAGATCTTTATGGAAGCAGACCATAGCTTGGCTCAGCTTGACTTCCTATTAAAGGTTATTAGCACTGAGAGGCACAATGTAATCTCTGTGCAAACTGTATGTGGATATTTTCTTTCATCTCTGCCGATTTTGTAGTTTTTCTATTTCAGAAAATTTCTTATATACTGCCTCATTCTAATGTCCATCTTATCAAAAACAGAGTAATTTTTCCTTGAGCCCCATATTCTACAAAGAGATGATGTAATCAATCCACTTTATTGAAGATTATTTCAGAGTTTTGAACATTTTATTGTAAACTAATAAGTTGTTAATTTATGATATCTGCTTTATCAATAATTTATCTTTGTGTTTTCAGATTCTAAGAAAACAAAAACCCCTGTAGAAGGTATTGGAAATATTTACCTTTTCTGTCTTATATTTGAGGAATCCCAAATTGCATTTCTTCTTAAAGGATGATTGCAGAAGAAACTATATATGGGTTAGGGGAGAGAAAGAAAGAGAGAAAGAAAGAAAGAAAGACTATGAAGGAAAGAGTCAAATCTTTACTGATAATACTTCTATGAGATATATTTGGCAAAATAAAAAAAATACTGCATATGTTTACTTTTCACAACAATTGTTTTCAAAGAAATATTTGCTTGATAAGAAATTGAACAATGTTCAGTACCAAACATTTATTTTACTAGAAAACATAAATTCAATTAATCTTGGTTATACCAGCATCAATTAGGAACTGCATTGTTCCTTTTAAGTCTGAGTAGAATCATAACTCATCTGGCAAGGATACCTATTTCTTTTGTATTTGCTTATATGTGATTATGTGTTCACCTGTGTTTAAGAACACTGCAAGGTATAAATAATTGAAAATGGTTAAACAGTGTAATCCTAAAAAAACAAAAACAAAAACAAAACAGTGTAATCCTAGGTTGATTCAGTGTCAATGATTTGCACTTAAATGCACTCAAATTCTGGAAATAACTTTGGTAGTAACAGGCAATACCTCAGAGCAACACTGAAATTTGAGGAGAGAGAATGAGGGGAAAGGTTTGAAAAAGTACAGTCTAGTCAACATGTTGTGGGAGTAATTTTATCTTGGAAGGTTTTAAGAGCATAAGAATAATTTTTTTTTGTTTCATTTTGTTCTGTTTTGTTTGGTTTTGTTTTCATTTCTTTCAACAGAACAGCCCAAGGGAAAAAGTAAGGAAATGCATGCAAAGTAAATTTGTGTGTATGTGTTTTTCTCTTTACAACTAATATTGGCCTGCTGGTATTCTTAGACTTGTAGTTTTGAATATCTCTTTTTTATATTTTATGCATGTGAACTCTACTTGTTTTTGTTAGAGGGAAAAAATACACAACCAGAGAGATGTCAGAGAGATGGAAAACCATGACAGCCATTTTTAAAGTCCTTTCCCAAATTCATACAATTGTCTAATAATATTATCCACAGCCTCCTAACCAAAAATATAACTTCATCTCATTAACCAAAACCATTAATGTAAATTTAGTCCCTATAATCTGGTTTGTTCTCAGTCCTTAAAAAGGACCAAATAGAAGTTCTTTTTCAGGCTGCTTTTATAACCACTTTCCCATTATCTTTCTTCTTGTAATCCATAAATATTTTGGCATGTTCATATGATATGTGACATTTCGTTCTTAATGTTATTTCCCCCCTATAAGCACAATGTGTTCTGTGTAATAGCATTGCTTGGAATCCATGCCTTAAGAAGCATCCATTGTTGCTTTAACACTGTGTTAAAGCTCTTTGCTAACAGCAAAGCTAGATGCCTTGAGGTTTTATCTTTTGCAAATATATCCTCTCCTCTGAAGAAATTAGGATATGTTGAACAAATGGAAACAAAAAAACCCCAACTTAACTCGACTCAATCAGCCATTAAAAATCATCACATTTCCAGAAATGCAGAGCTTTTAAGGATCCCAGTAATATTTTTAAAAATCTGTTTTAAAATACACACCACTTTTTGAAAATTTTATGTGTGTTTTGGCTCTGCAAGAGGTTAGGACACTGAGGCATTCTATGTCATAAAAATGCTCTAAGATATTCGGTAGGATGAATCATGAAATTATAGTACAACTCAGCCAGAGGGAGCAATCTATCTATAGAGAAGTATGTGTTCCTTCAGTTTCAGATTTATGTGTATGCACAGCTGCTGATGGGCACTGGCCTATGGATACAGAAACACTCTATAAACCATTGCACCAACAGAAAAATGGCGGACAACCAGAGATGTGAAAAATGATGTTAAAAAAAATACACACACACACACACAACCTTTAGGCCCTCACTTTATTGCAGGCTTTATAATTTAAATCATCTCACAGACACACTGCATCTCCTTGACAATCTTTGGAGCACTGGTTTATTTCATTTGGGAAAAAAATGCCTTCCCGGGAATTCATTTACACCCCAACTGCTTCCCTCATTGAGAAGTTCAGTAGATAGTGACTTGAGCAGTAATAGGGAAAAGAAAAAGAATTATCCTCTGAACAACTAATAATTCTTTTTAAATTAACTTATTTGCTCTGGTTTTTCATCTAGAGTTGTTTCTTTTTAAAGATTTTTTTATTTATTTGAGAGAGAGCACGTGTGCTCACATGTGAGAGTGCAAGGCAGGGAGGGGCAGAGGAAGAGAGAGAGGGGAAGCAGTCTCCTTACTGAACATGGGGGCCTACTTGGGGTTGGATCCCAGGACCTACAAGATCATGACTGAGCTTAAACCAAGAGTAAGACACTCAACTGACTAAGCCACCCAGATATCCCTACGTTTGCTTTTATTGTTGTTATTGTTGTATCTTGGAATTTGTTTGATTTGGATTTTTTGTCTTTAAGATTGCTTCATTCAATTATACATCTCCATCCTTATATTTTTATTTTGCTTCTACTTTTCTAGTTATCATAAGTAGGAAGTTGGGTTTTTTTAGTTTAAAATAAAGCCTGGTGGCAAAACATGGGACTTCCATATACATACTTTGAATATTCTTGTGATCTATATTTTTTCAAAATAAAAAGTAAAAAACATCAATCATAGATACAATTTGTCAGTCCCTGTCAAATTAAAGGGTACCTTAATTTATATTTATTAAAGATGATTCAATAATTCAATAATGTATGAATTACCCTACAAAATAAGTGCCTTTTTCTTCACATTGTTCCAAATTAGCACAGGTATTTTTCTGTTTATATCATGGCTGTCTGATGTGATTAGAAGGCCCTTATTTTATTTTTTTATTTTATTTTATTTTTAAAGATTTTGTGTATTTATTTGACAGAGAGAAACACAGCCAGAGAGGGAACACAAGCAGGGGGACTGAGAGAGGGAGAAGCAGGAAGCCCGATGCGGGGCTCGATCCCGGGTTCCCGGGATCAAGACCTGAGCCGAAGGCAGTCGCCCCAACCAACTGAGCTACCCAGGTGCCCTGGGAGGCCCTTATTTTAGCTTTGTAATATCATGTTTAGCTGGAATTTGGTTTTGATGCATCCCCAGATTGACTTCTAGTATTTTTTCAACTGTCATCACTTTGCAGTTTCTTAGAAATACTACATAAATGGTGCTTCAATTCAGCAATAGATTAAGCAACACATTTAATCACTCTATGTTTTCAAACAACTTTTGCTAATGTTCCAGCTGTGTTTAATTTTAGCTAAGTCGTCTGTCTTCTTTTTGACTTGTGACACTTGGTCAAGTCATTTTTTTTTAATTTGTTTTCCTGCCTGCATGCTCCTTGTGAGTGGATAAATTGCTTCCTGTTCTTACATGACTACACTCTTGATAAACAAAATTGTACACTTGAGAGACTGATGAGATGACCATAGAAGATTTGATACCCCTACATGTTTCTAACACACACTTCTAAGAAATATACTTCTTAAAATTCTTTCAGCATAAACATCTTCTAGTCTCCAAAATGTATTCACTGAATGAAACTTTAAAATAAACTTCCCATAGCTTTTTTTCAAAAAATCTGATAATAATGTACCTATGTTAAAACATTTCTTGAAATCTTCTTTTAAGTTAATTTGACAAGCTTGTCAAGATAAAATAAAAAATAGGATTGCAGATAATAGCGCTTAGTATAAAATTAGTACTTGCACTTTGTATAAAATCAGTTCTTATTATAAGTGTCATCTTACTCTTGAAGCGAGAATAATGCTTCGTTTCATACAATATTGATAAAAATGGGCTCTTAAAAAGAAATACTAACTAATAAGGATTCTACAAGGAACATTTGTCCTAAAAACAAGGGAAGCATGTTTTGTTTTCCACTGAAAATTCAATCTATGTTAGTGTTTTCAGTTTGCTTCAGCAAAGCCTTTCTTAGCTAAACAAATAACTTTTCCTTTTAAAAAAAATATTTTATTTGTTTATTTGACACACACACACAGAGCTCACAGGTAGGCAGAGAGAGAGGGGGAAGCAGACTCCCCGCTGAGCAGAGAGCCCGATGTGGGGCTCGATCCCAGGACCCTGAGATCATGACCTGAGCCGAAGGCAGAGGCTAAACCCTCTGAGCCACACAGGCGCCCCAACAAATAAATTTTCAACATTAAATTTCACTTAAAAGAGGAAATCTGTCCACCCTTATCTGAAAATTATTTTAAAACAGCTGTAATAATTATCCTTTGGTTCATTTTTTTCCCATTCTTTATAGACTCTATTTTGGGGGGTTTATTTTCCGTGAAAAATTTTAGTTCCTCTTAAATAGGATACTTTTATGCTATTCTGTGAGGGAACTCCATGAGGGAAAGAGAAGGAAAGCTTTGTTTTATTAGTTTTATTAGTTGTTGCAGTCCAGCATTAGCACATACATGTTTCTCTGTGTTAAAACAATTAAATTATGACATATAAATTTGGAATAATAATAGCAGCAATAATATGTTTCAGAACAGGAAAAGAAAGAAAAACATGTGGAACCAGGTAACTCTTTTTAAATTCCTCTATCTTACTTTCATTTTATTATTTATTTTGCAATTGAATATTGAATTGCAAAGAATAGCTTAAATGTTGACTTTTTTCTTTTCTTGTTTGATACAGCAAAGTCCTCAAAGAAGGAACATTCAGGTGAGTTTGACTGATGGTCCCGGGTTCTTTCTACCTGATGTCCACTGTGTATTAAGGCTGCAGCCTCAGACAGGTGGGGAGGGCCATGCCAGGAAAGGGGAGGAAATCCCTTCATCTCACAGTCTTTATTTCAAGTTCTTGACATAGAATTAACATCGATGCAGTTTTAGAAAGCAGAAGCCAATAATATGTTATGCTCTTGCTATGCGATGAGTGTACTGCCAACCAGCAGCATCATATTGTCTTGGGCTGCAGCCTGGACTGACAGAATCAGAATCCATAACTTCCGAAGATCCCCAGGAAATCTGTCAAAGCAGTGTTTGAGGAGCACTGTTGAGTGTCAAATAACAAAAAGAAAACAAAACAAGAGAAAACCACTTCCTGTAAATGCATCCAATATTGTGTTACTTGAAAAATATGGAATATTTAATTCAGCAAATATTCTCTCCCTATTCAAAATGTTACTTAATATTTCTTGAGTACTCAGGGGAGCTGCAATGAAAGTAGAAGTAGATTTTGTCCTCAATATATTTATATTGCAATGGAGGAAAATTGACCTGAGAATCACACAATCATTAAAACACACATACGAACACATCCCAAAATGCAGTTGCAGTTGGTATGAATAGCAAATGATTTTCTTTTTTTTTTTTTTTAAAGATTTTTATTTATTTGACAGAGAGAAACACAGCCAGAGAGGGAACACAAGCAGGGGGAGTGAGAGAGGGAGAAGCAGGTTTCCCGCAGAGCAGGGAGCCCGATGTGGGACTCGATCCCGGGTCTCCGGGATCATGACCTGAGCCGAAGGCAGTCGCTTAACCAACTGAGCCACCCAGGCACCCACCAAATGATTTTCTTAAAGGTTTCGAGCATTTTCCTGCCTTATTAGTTACTTCAAATGAAAATGAATGCAAGTTTCTAAATCTTATTTTACGGACAACATTTTAAAATATTATGTGTTGATTTTGCCTTCAAATTTCTACTCAAAGAACTTCACTGAGTTTTCATGTGTGTATGTGTGTGTGTGTGTGTGTGTGTGTGTGTGTGTGTGTTTAGGGGGTCATAGATTCATATGATGTCCATTAGTTGCTTTTCCCATTTTATTGTATTTAAATGGAAATTTCATTTACTCAGTGTTATGTAAATAAGCAACCATACAAATATAGCTCAGCTATTCTACCGGTCTGCCCCTCACCACAGACCAGAGTGAACCACAGGTTCAAAGCTACATTTCTTATTCTTCTTCTAAGTTTATAAAACTTCCTCAGACAACTCAAATTCATTTAGTTATTCATCCAACTAGTTGCCATAGCATCATCCTCTTTCCCTTATAATAGCACTTCCTATACTCTTATAATCACATTACCCTTTCCTTTTTCCATTGTAAATAGTCAGAATCATAGTACTTATTATAATGGCAGGCACACAGTAGACACTTGATAATGGTTTATTAAATCAAAGGAGAAACACCAAATAGAATAAACACATTAAAAAAATTTAAATGGGTATGACTTTTAAATAATTTCCAAGATGAAATGATCACATTTCACCATTTCACATTAACATTGATACTACTAATCCTTTGGGAAAGAATGTTTTTGTCCACCTCCCAGAGAACAGAGTATTTGTTCATTGTGAGTGACATTCCCACAGGTGGGCCAAACAAATATTCTCATTTATGCACATATGTGGAAAACTAAAATAGAATATATATCATAGAAACATATAAACATGGAGAAACATGCAAGATGACTATGGGTATAGTTGGTTTCAAAAATATTAATAGCTAACCATTGTTGTCTGATATTAAACCTGACAAAAGACAGTAACTTAAGTTGCTTGAAATCACTATCTGTTCATTTCAGGGTATGATTACAGGGTAGCAGCTTGACAGTAATTAGCTGTATTTAACAGTTGAAACCATTGGACAATTTTTCAATTTACTTCTTTCTTTTCATACCACCTTAAGGAAACTGCATTAACTTGTATATAAAAACAAGCAGATTCTTAGCTAATTTAAAAGGCAAAGCAAAATGAATAAGTTGTGAATGAGCATTCAGTGTTGAGAGAAAATATATAAATGTAAACAAAATCTGCAGTTCATACATTCATAGTATACCAAAGAAGATGGCACGGTTTTGTATTTTCTCCTTCTCAAACCTGTTTTTTCATAGTTTCCAAGGTTATAATACAATCTTTAAAAAAACTTTGGGGGGCACCTGTGTGGCTCATTTGGTTAAGCAGCTGCCTTTGGCTCAGGTCATGACCCCGGGGTACTGGGATCAAGCCCTGCATTGGGCTTCCTGCTCAGCAAGGAGCCTGCTTCTTCCTCTCCCTCTGCCTGCCTCTCTGCCTACTTGTGCTCTCTCTCTGTCAAATAAATAAATAAAATCTTTTTTAAAAAGTTTTAAATAACCTTTTAGAGAGAGACAGTGGACTTGTAATTAATTTAGACTTTATTGTTTCTTGTTTTAACAGCTCCAAGTGAAAAACAAGTAAAAGCAAGTATGTTGAATAAAACTTAAAAAAAGATAAGAGCATATTTCAGAAGCTTACTAATTTAAGTTTTCTGCTATAGACAAGGCTAATGCTAATTTTTGAGGCTGCGTTACCAAATGTTTCGTGCTATTAATATTTGTTGTGTTGAAACAATATACATAATTATTCAACATTTTTTGTGAATTTATTCTTCTTAAAATTTATTTTCATTTGCAAATGTTAATTTGTCCAGATCATAACTCCTTTTTGAGTACTTTGTATTTTTGTTTTTTATTTTGTAGAATAAACGATCCCTTCAGTGTTTTAAACACATCAGACTCAATTTTCCTAATAATTAATCACTTGACCAAACCAGTAGGCAAGATAATTTGTTTACCAGTGAAAGTCATTGTGTCTTTAGTGAAATGAAACCTCCAACAATTTTAACTACTGCTCATGTAATGTCATAATAGTTATGGCATTTGTATCAATACTAGCTTTGATAGTATGCTTGGGGACAAATGCTGGTTTCTTTGATGGTTTTTCTCAGTTCAATGAATTACCTAACAGATTGTCATTAATTAAAATTATTTTAGGCATAATGACATGTATTCGATTTTAGAAAAAATATATACTTTTAGCTTCTCTGAGATTTAGGTCAAATCTCAGTTTTATGCATGATATAAATATGATTGTATTTTTCATTTGGTTTGGAGCCGCATGGGTACTAATGATTGTACTAATATATAAAACAAATGCATGTTTTACTTAGTGCCAGGATTTTGAGATAGAGTATATCATTGGTGGATATATCAGAAATTAGAAAATATAATTTTGAGTAACTTGGTGAGAAGGTCTTTAAAAAAATTACAGTTGCAAGTGTTTACGTAGACATTTAGACTGATTGAGAGGTGTAATATGAATCTAAAATTCCATTTATATTTTCATGAAAATTTTTAGTTGAATGTAAAGTTGATTGGAACTCTATATTATGAAATCTTCAGTATGCTAATACTTAGTCTGTAGAAGTGCATAATCAAGAAAATATATAAAACAAAACTGATAATTTTGCAGTGGTGGTAGAGAACTTTAGATGGAAGATTATGCTAAAAATGAACATTTTCTTCCTAGAAAAATGTGATGTATAGATAAAAATGTTGATTTGCAGTAAAACAACTCTGTAAGTTCTGCTATCTATGAAGCATACTATCCAATCAAGTTTTGAAGAGATCAGCATCTTTTGCAGGAAATTAGCAAATTAGGTTGCTAAATCATCTTAGACCCAATGTAAAAGTTTCAAAAGAATTAATTCTCAACTCTCCGTATGGTTGAGAGATTTAGACCTAACATGGACATTATCCCTCAATGAAAAAATTAGAGATAATTCATTATTGTTTAAATCCTCTATTAACAACAAGACCATCCATTTCTTCAACTAAGAATTATTTTTCAGTCTTGAAACTATACAACAGAAGGATTTTTACACCTCTTCTATATACAATGGGCCATTTATAAAGTTATTGTCTCATGTAAAGATTACATATCATTAAAAATACTCTTGAAAATTCCTAAAATCACCCATTTGGCATGGTACACATAGGTTTGTGTATATAACTTAAACATTTGGGATATGATTTTACATTATCCTGTATTATGAGAGAAAATAAGGCTAAGATGTATGGCTTAATGAAGCTAAATGAAGTATTTATGTGATACAATTTCACAGTATTGTGTTAAAGAGGAGAAGTGAGATTGACAGTCTATGGAAAAAATAAAATGTAATTTGGCATTAGCACTTCATTTAAGGAAATAACTAAAATGTCAATTAAGCTAGTGTTGTGAAACCATTTCTTCTAGATATATTTTTTTTAAAGATTTTATTTATTTATTTGACAGAGAGAGAGAGCCAGAGAAGGAATACAAGCAGGGGGAGTGGGAGAGGGAGAAGCAGGCTTCCTGCTGAGCAAGGAGCCAGATGCGGGGCTCGATCCTGAGACTCGGGGATCATGACCCAAGCTGAAGGCAGATGCCTAATGACTGAGCCACCCAGGTGTCCCCATTTTTCTAGATCTTGAGGAAGCCAAAACTACTGTAGCAAAAATACTGGAGGACACAGACACACTTGGGAACTGTATCAGTTCAGGGTGATGATTATCATGGTACCATGAACTTGAAGAAAAGGTAAATCTTTCAGGTTCAATGATGTAGTACTGTGTTAGGGGACTTAACACCTCTACATACAAAGTTATGTGTCAGAGATTATGTGGACAGAGGAAGACTGCCTTAGACCAAGCAGGTATGCCAAACCTAGATTTTTTGATTAGCAAATGTATTTGACCACATCATACCTTTCTTTTCCCCCAAGGACACTTCAGTTACCAGAGTGCCTCAAGACATTGGGAAACACTGCTATATATTACTCCCTTCTTCATATCAAGGACCCCAGGGCTTTGATCATTTATTCCATGTATATGTACTCCCAGCCTCTGGGTTAGTTTCAATTTTGAGCAAGAAAGGCTCCAAAGACCAGATCAGGACCAAAGATTAGTCATTTTTAATTGTGTGTTCAATTTATATGAAATGACAATAGTCATGCATTTTTCTTCCCTTGATGTTAGCACTGCATTGGATTTGTGTTATGCTCAGCCACCATGTCTATCTTTAATACGTTAACTACATATCAGTACTTAAATGTGTGAGTCAGATGTCAATTACTTCATCTAGTAATGCATGTCAACAATCTTCAGGAAAAGCTAGTATACTGAATTTTAAAATAAAGTGCCTTTAGGGTACCTGGCTGGCTTAGTCAGTGGAGCATGTGGCTATTGATCTTGGGGTTGTGAGTTTGAGACCCATATTGGGTGTAGAGATTACTTTTTTAAAAAGGAAAGAAAAAATAAAGTCCTTTTGAATTGCATTAGTTATATAATATTAGAAGAGAACTTGGGGACAATTGATATTAGTCAAAAAAGTGGCATGGACTCTGGGATTCATTTACATACTTCATCATGAAAGTTACTGAGGGGAATATCTATAGGCCTGAGCAATAGATCTGATATTAATGAGGTGTGTCTAGAGCACAGATTGTATGACATATATGACCATGAATCTTAGTTGGTTAAGACGGTCTTCATATTCATATTCATATCATTTCTGAATAATTATTACTAACATCTCCTTTCATTTGCTCAGTTTGGATAATAAATTGTAAGATAACAACCCAAATCACAGGCAATACTGACTGAATGAATTCAAAATAGTAGTACTGATATAATTCTAAGCAAAGACAAGCTACACACTTGGAAAAGATATTTGTAGCACATATAAGTAACAAGAGTTAAGTAGCAAAAAAATAAATAACTCCAAAAATGAAAAACAAGATAAAGAACTTGATAGACAGTGAACAGAAAAAAATGGGATGAAAATATATAAGTAAGCATCAAAATAAATAAAAAAACAAAAACAAAAACACAACAAACTCCACAAATGGCATAAACATATCAAAAAATGTTTAGTCTCTTAGCATAATGGAATTTTAATTAAAGCCACAATAAGATACTAATGTGCACATGCCAGCTTGACCAAAAGAGACAAATGACTATTCTGGTAATGGTAATGATATGAAGCAAAAGAAACTATCACATGCACCATTGGTATGAATGTAAAATTTGGGGGAACATTGTGGCATTTATCTGGAAAAACTAAACATGAGCAAATGCTATGACCTAGTAATTTCACTTCTAAGAAAATGTGTGTGAATATTCATAGCAGGATTACTTATAACAGCATAAAATCAGGCATGACCTAATGTCCAAGGGCAGGAGAATGGATGTATAATTATTAGAATGTATGTGTATGCTACATACACACACAAAGAGGAATAGTATACAACAGTTAAAATTGATAAACAGCTACTCATGTCAAAATAGCTTTTGTAAAAGTTTAAACTGAATTTATTTAAACAAACAACAATTTGAATCAAACAGTGCCAAAAATGAAAAAGTAGTTAGAGGTCCTCCATAAACAAGGGCTAGGGAAGAAGTTTAAGAAGACATAGAAGCAAGCAAAGAAATAATTTAACTGGCCTGAACTTAAATGTTTGTCTTTGTTGGGAACATTTAATTATTTGGTTGTCATGATAATCATTCTTAAGTTTTAGTTTTTCAGATTCCTGAAAAGTCTTGAAGACTCTGGCTTTGGTTTGTTTATATAAGCTACCAAAGTCACTAGAGCTATCTCAGTCGAACAGCCACTTTAACTATTTTTTTTTGGTAAATTCTTTTTTTTTTTTTAAGACTTTATTTATTTATTTGACAGAAAGAGACAGCAAGAGAGAACACACAAGCGGGAGGCAGCTAGAGAGGGAGAAACAGGCTCCCCATCTGAGCAGGGAGCCTGACATGGGGCTCAATCCCAGGACACTGAGATCATGACCTGAGCCAGAGGCCGACATTTAATGGCTGAGCCATCCAGGTGCCCTACCACTTTAACTATTTTAACACTGTATTTCAACATGATGTTTTGAAAGAGGCAAGTCACAAGAATTAAACAATAGGAATCAATTTTTATAGTTTTCTCACTAAACAGTATAATTTGATATGTAAAATGGTCTTATCTTTGTTTAGAGATAAATACATGTAATAAAAAACTCTACTGAAAAATAGGGAAATGATTAATACAAAATTTAGGACAACAATAATTCTGAGATGAAGGGAAAGGCATGAAGTAGCAGAAGGTTTCAAAGGCTTTGACGATATTTTATTTCTTAAGCTTGCAGGATGTTATAAAATGTGCCTTTTATTATTACCATTCATTAAAATGTGCACATATAATATATGCCTTTATGCCTCTTGTTACTATAATATTTTTCAAAATTAATCAGGCTTTAAAAGCCCAGAGGATGAGAAGATAGAAGTGGTGACATCATGTTGCAGCTTCCTGGCAGCTCTGATGGACCACAGAGACAGGAGTAGCTGGGCCTGGGGGCAGGTATAAGTGAAGGATGTGGTTGTCTGCAGTTATCGAGAGTGACAGATTATGTTTCTGAAAGTATCACTGAAGTAGAAAACTGATGAGGTAGCAGAAAGAAGTAATATTTGCAAGAAAAAAGGCCTTGACTGGGCAAAAGAAGATGCAGGCTAGACTGGTATTAAATATGGGGCAGGGATTAGTCATCCTTTGGGATGGAAAGGAAAACAAATGGCGCAGGTGTGTGCTGGTGAGGTGGGGAAAATATGAGGTAGTCTAGTCTGCTTTTATTTTCTCTATGAATCTCTCAGTAGCAACTCTTCACTGCAGGATACTGGAAGCTTGAGGAGGGGAGAGAATGCATAAGCCAGTTGTCTAGCATGGGAAAACAACTGCCCTAGATCTGCACTAGTATTGCTGGTCAGTGCTTAGCTCTCCTTTAAATACTGAACTGAGAAATTCAAGTGAAGTCTGCAGGAGGGTGAGGGCCTTCCTCAGGTTTGGATGACTGCTCATGTGGCAGGCGTAGAGTAAGTTTGGTGTTTCAGGGGTGCAATGGGTTGAGTTGTGTCCTCCCCTGCAAAGGATATGTTAAAGTCTTAAGTCAGTGCCCATGAATGTGTCCTTATTTCAAAATAGGGTCTTTACAGAAGTAATCAAGTTAGGATGAGGTCATACTGGATTAGAGTGGGTCTTGAATCCAGTAACTAGGGCCTTCATAAGAAGAGGGAGATTTGGGAACATGCAGATCCACACAAATGGAAGAAAACCATGTAAAGACAAAAGGAGAAACTGGGGTGATGCATCTATAAATCTGTAAATGCCAAGGGTTGCCAGCAACCACCAGAAGCTAAGAAGAGTCAAGGAAGTATTCTTTCTGGGAGAATTCAGAGATAGCTTCAGAGGATGGCTAGATGACACCTTCGTTTTGGATTTCTTGCCTCTAGAACTGTGAAAGAATAAATTTCTGATGTCTTTACCACCCAACAGTTTAAAAGCAGCCTAGGGGACTACTACAACTGATGACTATAAAAGCAGACATGAAGTGAGTGATTGCATCATGGCTCTTATATATATTAGATTGGTAAGAGTAAAAGGGAGGACATAAGGAAGATCTAGAGCAGTGAGGAAGGGGTAAGATCAGAAGAATGGAAGTATTGATGGAGTCAGATACTATCTGGAAAAGATTCTTGAGTAAGTCGATGTAAAGGGAAGAATGGTGCAATGGTGACAGATAATAGGATTTGGGAGATCAGAATTTTGGCAGCAGTGGAAAAGTCCAAGCATATGTTGGTGGGTGGTAGTAAACAGAGAACGGGAGTCCAGTTTTTAGAAGTGAGGAGGCTAAGGAAACCAGAGATGAAGTGGGTATATTTATAGTATGTGTCAGTGACTCCCAATCCTGGTTAAATATTAGAATATCTTGGGAAACTTCCAATATATGAATAGCCAGGCCTCATCTGAGACTTACTAACTCAGAATCACAAAGCTTTCAAAGCTCTATAGCCCACCCTAAGCCTACTACATTGAAAGTCATTTACTGGTGGCACCTGGGTGGCTCAGTTGGTTAAGCGACTGCCTTCGGCTCAGGTCATGATCTCAGAGACCCGGGACCGAGCCCCACCTCAGGCTCCCTGCTCAGCAGAGGGCCTGCTTCTCCCTCTCTCACTCCCCCTGCTTGTGTTCCCTCTCTGGCTGTGTTTCTCTCTGTCAAATAAATAAAATCTTTAAAAAAGAAAAGAAAAAAGAAAGTATTTACTTATAACAACCCCCCAGCTTATTCTAACATGCAGCTGTGACTGAGACTTGTTCTTCATGAAATCTCCCAGTAGTAGTGGATGGGACAACGACTGTGTGCAAAAACACTCAGTGAGGGATGGGGCTAGAGTAAAGGTCAGTTAATGACAATGAAAAAGAGGCATAGAGCCAGGGGCAACCTGACCGTGTGTATTTCAAAGTAACTGGCATTTAGAGGAAGCAAAGAGATAACAATCTTAGAGAAGTAATAGAAGTACAGAGGATATATACATCACTTCCAGGCACTTTGATATGCAGAGGACGGAAAACAATCTCCATTTTAGAAAATGGCTTGCAGGACGTCCTTAAGGAGCTTGGGTGTGGTTAAGAGAAGAAAGCAAAGTCCATGTTCTAATAGAGGCGGAGGGTGTAGGTAGGGGTTGGTACTGTGGTAGAGAGTTGCCTTTGGAAAGACTTGGAAAGGTTTTGTTTTTAAAAGAAATGTGAACTCTATTTTCTTGTAGAAGCCTAAACTCACAGTGATTTCCCTTGAGGTAAACAGGGATGAGGGCCGCTGAAGAATGTCTTGACTCTCTCTTAGGGGGAGTTTGGTAATCAGTTTTCAAACTATGGTCTGGACCAGCAGCATAAGCGTCACCTGGGAATTGATTAGAAATGTAAATTCTCAGGAAATGTCTCAGACTCGTGGAATCAAAACCTCTGGGCTCAGCATCTGTGTTTTAACAGCCTGCAGAATGACTGATGCATGCTCAAGTTAGAGAACCATTGGTGTAGAGTCTATCTGGAAGGTATATAACAGCCAAGGGTGTGGAAAGTCCTAGAGTTCAGTCTCTTAATATAGAGTGGAGAAGAGGACAATTACATGACTTCTTGACTAGGCTCAACTTGTAAAGCTTGTGGTATCTAATATTATGGAATTAAAGCCTAGACATGATAGGAAGTCCTCCTCTGAAATCTGATCTTTCTCACAGGCCAAGTTTTAGGGCATAGGGAGGGCAAAGGGAAATGAGGAGTCCTGTTGTTTTGTTGTACCCAGAGCCTCAGCTCTAAATGTATATGAGTGAGGGGAATACATATGGATACTAATAAGAATAAAAATGAACAGTAAAATGCAGGTGACCAAGGAGAACAGCATCACAAAGTAAAAAGTTAATAAAATAAGTAAATGAAGATTTGTAAGTATTGTTATATTTCTTATTTTCTTATGAACTAGAGAAAACTTCAATTAGCTTTGATTTGTAGTCCAATTGATTTGCAGTCCAAAATTTTGTACTGGGACCAGAATTCAGAGAAATGGCCTTTTAGTGCTTTTAGTGCTCTCTCTCTCTCTCTCTCTCTCTCTCTCTCTCTATCTCCAAAAAATATTCAAATGGAATTTTCTGTAATATTATGATGAATCTTTTATAATATAGTGCTAATTGATTGAGGTCAAATACTGCTTACCATCCCCATAATTAAAGGCTAAATGAAGAAGTTCTTGGAAGTCCTCTTTACCACAATTCATTCGTTATTTTATATTTGAATATAAACTAATTAGTATTCCAGTGTATTTTGTGAAATAAGCCACCTTGTTTTATGCCACTACTTGCATAAGCATTAGAATTTAATGCCACAGAGTTGTATTTTGGAGCGATAAGAGAGTTCATTACTTAAAAATATATGTAAGTACTTTATATAGTGGTTTTCTCTGCTGCTTGCTTTGCTCTCTGGTGCCATATTTTATCTTTGGGGCCCTTTTAATCTTGTCTAAGTTACAATACCGTAAGATATCAACCTGGCATTTCTGATATCCATGTCTCCTTCTTTAATATCTGAATTTGCAGAAACCGAACGAGCCAAAGAAGAGACTAGTGCTGCCTCAACTAAAAAAGGTAAATGCAGCTTAAAGAAAAAGATGTCATGGCTCTAGCTTATTTCTGCTAGGTTTCTAACTTAAGGTATTGTTCAGTGCTTATAGAAGCATTCTACTTATTGATTTTACTATTTCACTGATACAGAAACAAACCCACTTTGCACAAGTTTTCCATGTTCACAAGGCTTTGTCTTCAGTGTTCTAGTGCCAGTGGTTTCATTCCTTTGGGGTGATAAACTAAACTAGTAATTATAGTCCAATTGCAAGTTAGTGTTTGAAAAATTGAAGAAGTGCTGCTATTTAAGTTCAACAGGATCCCAATCATCTGGAGAGCATTCAAATTCGATATACTGCCTTAGGAAGGCAGGGCTTGAACAAATGAAACTTAGACTAGGAGAGCGTATGTTCATGTGTGAAAAGGTATGTGTGTAGGTTTGTGAACAATGTTCACTTTGTGCTTGCATAATATTACATTAGAAAATGTGCTCCTTGAAATGCTCACTTGGGGAAATTTTGCTTTAAGAAATATTGGGAAATTTGGAATTTAAGTTTTCAAAGTAATTTCTCTTGTCATGTCTAATCAGAGGCAACTACTTATATGAATATTGACTCTCTTTAAAAGGAGACCTTTTAAATAATATTTTTAAGAGCATTAATATACATTGAAAGTAATCATCATGATGAGACTATTGACTCTGGGAAACAAACCCAAGGGTTTCATAGGTGAGGGGTTGGAGGAATGGGGTGGCCAGATGATGGGCATTAAGGAGGGAACATGTTATGATAACCACTGGGTGTTACACACAACTAATGAATCATTGAACACTAAATCAAAAATTAATGATGTTTACTGTATGGCATCCAACATAACATAATAAAAAAAGGAAAAAAAGAAAAGTTTTACATATTCCCAATTCAAAATAAACTGGAACAATTCTAAAATTTGTGATTCTGTTTTACTGAAAGGCAGAAATGAAATGAATAATATATCCAGTGTCATCAGAAGTATTTCAAGGGACAATTTAACAACTTTATACTTAACATATACTCACACACACACACACACACACACACACACACAAACCTACACACATACCTTTTCATACATACTCCACTAAAACACTGTAACGTTTTTCTCCTAAAAAACTCTCTTATTGCATATGCTTTTAAAGAGACTATATATCAGGACTCAAGGGAGATATAAAATGTACATAACACACATGTACATAACACATCCACATTCTCAAAACCAAGTAATGTACATATATGAATATAAATGAATACATATATATAAATTAACACAATATAAATTTATGTATTTGTTAATAAATTGTAATATAAATTAACATATTTCATTACTGTACAAATTAATGTATAAATCAGTATATATATGTCTAAGGTAAGACAAAACTTAGATAAAGAATATTTAAAGAAAAAATATAAACTTTTTTGTAAGGTAGTAATTAGAAGTTAGAGTTACTGAAATTAATGGGTGTCCTCTCTCAATTCTTAATCATATCTTTTTCTAATAACCTAATATTTGTGTTGCCATTTTTGGTAAGTGATTATAGTACATGTTGTATCAATATCTTTTGCTAGTATAATTGTGCCCTTAGTGGTAGAGTCCATAATTTTGTCAAAGTCCACATTAATGTAGCTCATTCTTTCATGGTGTCTTACTTTCAAATCAATTTTACTTGTTGGCATTAAGTGGAATGTGGGTAAAACTTATTTGTTTCAGAAAGGCTAATGCCGTGGTATCATGAAAAGGCTAGAGGCCTAAATATAGATTCAAAAAAGTCCTTAATCTAGGGAAGGATAAAGTGTACATGGTCTAGTAAATTAATATGAGGCCAGGATATTGGGATGTGTTAAAAGCAAGAACAAAAGTGAGACAAAGTTGTGTTTCAAAATTGGTAGCCAGTGGTGAGGCTAGTGGCGTGTCCAAATGGTGGTTGTTTCAGATACTGAGCCTTACGGAATTCCTGACTATGAAACATAGTCTGGAGACAGAGTTAAGTTAGAAAATTTTGGCTACTATAAGTGAGCCCTACGGACTCTGAATCACTTGGAGCCTGGATATTTAGGGTAGAAAGACAAGCACATACAGTTTGGAGTCCAATCTGATCAAATTGGAGTGAGCAAAGATACTGAATCGAGATTGAACCGTCACTTACTGAACTCATGGGGATCTTCACCCAAAAATGGTCCCTGAGTTCTAAGTTTAGAGTAAGGCCAAACATTTTCTTTGGGGTAAGTAGAGCTGACTGTTAGGGTGGAATGGAAAAGGAGAACAAATCTTTTCATGAAAACAAAGTACTGGCACCAACTGCTTTGCTTCTAGTTAATCTTAGATTTTATACCTCAATTTTTAAATATGAACCTGCATATTGGGTTTGCCTGCAACTACAGCATGGATAGAAACAAGGTTCTTTCCAAAGCTGTCATAAATAGATTGAAATTCAGGTAGCACTTTACCAATTTAACAAGTTTTAAGTAAAAGTCAATAGAAATGTCTCTCATTTATCAGGTAGTTTTTTGGCCTCTTACCCCCTCACTGATAATTGATCACACATGAAAATACATATTACTTCATCATGGACTTAGTAGCCAGCCCCTAATCTTCACAACACTTAGCATACTTTACAAAATGATCAACTTCCAGTCTTTCACAAATAAGTAGAGTAAGAAAATTATTTAAGGGTTATTTTTGTTCTTCTATCCTGAGGTTTGAACTGGGAACTATGTATGCAATGTTAAGAAGAAATTACTGATTTTGTGTTTGTTTTAAAATTTTCACAGTTAAAAAAAATTTAATAAATTACAATGTGCCAATATTTATATCCAGTGCTTATTGTTTGATCTTAAGCATGCTTTTTTGGGGGGGTGCAAAAGGTGATTTTATTAACTGATGGGGAAAGGATCCCTGGGCAGGAAGAGCAGCACCAGGGTAATGAGGAGGAGCCCATTATAAATACCTACAAGTTGGAAGGGGGATGTAAGGAAAAAGGGAGGTTTCAAAAGAACTTTCAGATGCTGGAGGACCTACAAAATAGTAGGTTTTGCCATTGTCATGTTAAGATTATTTTTCCCCTTCTAGCAAGCCATTAACATTAAGATAGTAGGGAGATTCCTGGGAGAGTGTTAACATGTCCCACCCAGAAGTGGGGGTGGAGAGAAGTTGCTGGGTGTCAGTTTATGCTTAAGCCTACTTGTAAGTCATATTTTCTTTGAGGATATATAGTATTTAATCATCAGTATATCATCTTTTTAACTTAAATTTGTTTTGCAGCATTCAAAACTTTTTCACTTCCATTTAACATATATTTATGGTTCAATACTACATACAGAATTAAGATCAAATGTAGATGTTAATATTGTTATTGAGCAATTTAAAATACTGAAAAATAGGAGTTTAAGTTGTTTAGACCTCAATTTTTGCTATCACCTAAAAGTTTTCTATGTAATTATAGTTCACAGTTGAAAGCCAACAGGGTAAAGAGTTAAATACACATAAATGTCCATAGGAATTTAAAAATTATTCTTACCTGGGGAAAAGCAAAGATTTACCGTATAAGGTGACTTTAGAGCTAGGTCTTAAATAATGTTGTTATGTAATCATTAGTTGGAAGGTTATCTTGGGCAGAGTAACAGAACCAGGCAAAGTGGTGGGAAATTGCAGGATGTATAAGAGGAAAAACAAGAGTTTCAGGAACATGGTATGAATTAATACAACCTGGGCTAATAACCCCATATAAAGTCTTGATTTTAAAATTGGACTCTACTCCATGGACAGTAGGAAGTTAATGAAAATTTTAAGTATAGGAATAATATTCAGACATTTGTTTTAGGAAGAGGCAGGATCATTAGGATGTAATAATGTAAGTGACATTGTATTAGGACCTGGTATTAATTATAAGATTGCAAAGGAGGAATATTAATAGAATTTGACAACTTACCAACTTTGGGAAGGAAAAAAATGATGTAATGACAATAATAAGTTTTCAGACTGGGAGTTAGAAAAATATCATTGATATTCTTATAAAAATTAGGAAGGAAGATGACAAGTCATTAGGAAAGAAGACAAGATTTTAGACATATTTAAGTTAAAGTGCCAGTAGCACATGCAAGTGATATCACATAGATGCCTCTAATTGTAAAACTAGAGCTCCAGATAATGGCAAGACTACAGTATATAGGTGGGTGCCCTCTGCATGGGGTTAGTGGTGGAAATAGTAAAAGTCCATGAGCTTGTCATGAAGAGATGGCCTAGAGTAGAGATGGCCCCTACTGCTAATGGGAAGAAAAAATTGGGGCCTTCATGAGTGATAAGGATTAAGAAAGGAGAAATTAAATTGTTTTGGAGAATTGAGTCCCTAAAGAAAACTGAGAAGAATAATGAAATAAAAGCCTGGAACTACAGAAACCAATTTCTCAGTCCCACACTTTACCACAGTTTATCTCTATCCAGGCATTACATTCTAAGAGTGTTAGTTACTTTGTTTCCTTTATATTAGTTGGGATCTTTGAAGGAGTGCAATATAAATTTGCTTTCCCCCTACCACCCCGCAAAGTAAACCCTTCTAAACGTAGAGCAAAGAGAATTTCTTTCAGCACCAAAGGAGATTTCAGATGCCCTGTGTTATAGAAAAAGAAATTGATTGAGGTCTTCTTTTGATTCCAGGCAGTTAGGAAATCCACTTACTTACATAACTATTTATTTCTAAAGTATATTCTCCATAGAATTAGGCTTGCTGATTTTTTGTTGTTGTTCTTTTTTTTTTTTAAGATTTTATTTATTTGACAGATCACAAATAGACAGAGAGTCAGGCAGAGAAAGAGGGGGAAACAGGCTCCCCACCGAGTAAGGGAGCCCAATGTGAGACTCAGTCCAGGACCTTGAGATCATGACATGAGCCAAAGGCTGGGGCTTAACCCTCTGAGCCACCCAGGCACCCAGGCTTGATGGATTTTACAACAGGAGTAGAAAGGAAAAAATCGTCTTTTCATGCAAAATATGTTCCTTTCTGTACAGATAATCAGTGTTTTCAGTGACCTTTTCTGAGTAACAAAAAAACCACTTTAGGGTACTGTCCTACTCTATTTAATATGAATGTGGAATCCATCCTTGAAAAGAAAACTTGGTCTTTATGTGTAAGTCACATTCAAATTGTTTGCTGAGAGACATTTACTTTTCACAGAATTAAAATAAAACAAACTGAAAAGTACAAATTTGCTATGTAATATTTATAACGATTCTTCTGGATAAAATAATTATGACTAAGACTATATACCCATGGGTTCTATTATAATTATAAATTTTCAGTGTTTCATTTCCATTAATGTACTACACATCTTACTAGCTCCTTTATTTAAAGTATGCATAGTAAAGTCTGACTCTAGTTTGGAATTCAAAGCCTTCTGCAATTGGCCTTATCTTTTATTTGAAATTATTCTATATCTCCTCTGTGGGAACATTCCACTTCAGCTAAACTTGTTCACTTTCCTCTAGGCATACCTAAGGCTTTCCTGCTCCTTTGTTACAGCTAAAAATCTGTCCTATTCCTAGAAAATCACTAATGCCAATGCTTACCCATTTTCCCTCTCAACTCAGGACATTTCTTATTAAGATATTATTAGTCAACTAATACATTTAATCACTAAGCAAAAATACATCAATCACTTGCTGTGTTAGAAGCAATACTAGGATGGATAAAAAATGTAAGCAATACATGTTTAAATATCCCATGTGTCAGACAAAAAAATGACAGTAAAACTTGGAAATATATTGACCTAATGTATGATGAAAACATTACATTGAAACTTGGGGTACAGCTAAAGAGTGATAGGGTAAAATTTACACTCTTTAAAAATAAATATTCATTAGAAAAGAAGAAAGGCTGAAAATTGAATATCTAGAAAGCCAGTATTTTTTTTTTAAATGGAAAATTAAACCCAAAGAAAGTAGAAAGAAAAGAAAATTTAAAAATGTAATAATAAAAGTTAATGAAGTAGTAAATTAAGTTGTACAATTGAGAAAGCAAAAAGTCAAAATTAAATTTTCCATAAAACCAAATAAAATACACAGACTCTTATGAAAACTTATTAAGAAAAAGGAGAAAGCATGAAACATCAATGTCAGAAAATTAACAATGTCAAGAGGCATTATTACAGATCCTACAGAAAACTGAAAATAGGAATATTTTCCAATAAATTTGAAAATTGTTATGAAATTCATATTTTAAATTGAAAACTATAATTCTTCCCCAAAGAAAATTCTAGCCAGATAGCTTCACTGGTGAATTTTTTCAAACACTTAAGGAAAAATTAGCACTAATCTTACCCTAAACTTTCCAGGAATAGAAAAAGAGGAAATGTTCACTCATTTTATGGAACTAGAATAACCTTGATGCCAAAACCTAAAAAGAACTAAAAAAGAAAGAAAACAAACAAGCTAACTTCTCTCATGAACATAGAGACATAGACTCCAACATAGGAGATCAAGTCTG
>PITA01000177.1:133103-343540 GCA_004023965.1 Spilogale gracilis
GGGAAAGAAACCACACCGAGTGGGGAGTTGAGTTAGCCGTAAAGGCACAGCAATCTCAGCTTTATTCTATCAGAGACACAGTTATATAGAGAGGAAAGGAGGGAGTAAAAGAAGTAGCAGGGGCCAATAGGAGCTCATTAGTGGAATGGCTATCACTAAGGCCTTAGGCAGATTTCAGGCCAGACTGCTGGGTAGGGCTAAGTTCGCCAGACTGCCCACCGGCTAAGAGCCAAAGGGCAGGAAGATTCAGCTAGGTCACCTACGGGGAAATTCTGGAGAAGCCAAGAGGCCACCCCAGCGGACTTCCACTAATGGCCGCAAACTAGCGGGCGCCAGGAGGTCCCAACATAATACATCACTAGAGTAGAAAGAAACTTCCTTAATCTGATAAGACATATAAAAACCATTAGCCAATATCATTCTCAGAAAATGAAAAAATTTCCATCTGAGAATTAGGAAAAGACAGGGATGTCTGTTATTACGTCTTCTATTACATATTGTGCTAGATAATTTTAACCAGTGCAATAAGGTGAGAGAAAGAAGTAATATGTACAAAAATAGAAAAGTAAGAAATAAAACTCATTATTCACAAATGCAACTATTATCTACTTGAAATAATCAAAAGAATCTACATCTGAACTATTATAATTGATGAGTAAATTTAGCAAGTTTCCTGAAAAAAAGTTATGCTACCTTTCCCTCCCTTCTCTAGTTCACAATATTGTTTTTTGGTTTTGGTTTTGTTTTGTTTTGTTTTGAAGAGATCATGGCCAGTTACACTGTAGACATTTTTGATTGCTTTGATGGTTTCTTCAGAATATTAGTCAATATTTTTTTACACCCTGTATTTGATTAAAGTGAAAGCTAAATCTTTGGCTTAAGTGGATTCCAGTTGGATGGTCAGTTGCTTTGGTAAGAATACTTCAGAGGGCACTATTATTTATATATATCACAGTGCATATTATTAAGAAGCCAGACTGTGAAGATGTCCCATTCTGAATGAATGGTTCTAAGTTTCATCAGTGGTTAACTTGGTGACAATCCCATTGCTTTGTTTCAAAGTTGTATTTTTCCCCTACCAGCTCTGTGGGGTGATACTTGTAATGGCAATATTCAGTCCCCCCATTCATCTTTTATCAAATGACCACTAGCGTCTTTGGAAGATCCTTGCTTGAGTCAATTATTTCAGTGGGGAATACTGATTTTGTATGAATAATTTCTACTGTTTTGATATATAAGTAGGTAAACAGTGAGTTCTTTACTGAGAGCAATAACTCAGAGAAAGCATAGTTCAGGTTCAACAGCACCTAAATGATAATCTTATTTCTCTTTTGGTCACTTATGACTTGGGTCGACTTTACTATTTAAATGAATCTCAAGCATGACCACACTGTTTTTTCAGTTGGTTAAGCTAAATTAAGCTTGAATTTAAAGGAACATCCTAGTTGACATTTTCAAGACACTGAATGACTCCAGCACTAACCTGAATTGTAAGTCGATTAATCATAGTCCTGTCAAGTAGAATTCTTTGTAGAGCTTGTTTATCAAAGTGGAATACGAAAGAAGAAGGTAAAAAAGAGGGGGAAAACTAGTCAAAAAAAGGCAAGGAATTTTTTCTTTTTTCTCTAATTTTTTAACTTTTTGATTTAAAATAGGTTTCAGTTGGTTTATAGACAAATGAGAAATGTTGAAAAGCTTTAAAATAACTTGTTTAGGAGAAAGCTGGCAATGAATGAGTTACAAAATGCTCTTTTGAGCAAAAGCAGCATTTCCATCTGGAACTTTTATTTAAACCTTATCTCTGCTTTGCAGCTGTACCTGGAAAGAAGGAAGAGAAAACAACCAAGACAGTGGAGCAAGGTAAAAAAAAATGAAGGAGGTTGACATTATCTTCTTTAGAAAGACAACAGCATGAGGAGGAAAGCACTGGATTCAGACAGGAGGAAGACAATAACTGTTGAATCTCTTACTCTCTATCACTGTCCTTGCATGTTTTTCTGTGCCAGGGAGAATGTGAGGCAGCAATCTGGGTTTTTGTTCTTTTGTATAACTAAACTTTGAGTGTAAGTTCAGAGCAGGAAAACTCCACAGACTTCTTAATTATATCAGGGAAAATGCTGAAGATTATTGGGAATAAGGAAATGATCTGGGGTAACTGGTAGACATTTTTCTGTTTGATTCATGGTTTAAATACCACCTGCTTGATCATAATTTAAAGAATAAAGATGACATAATTCTATTTATGCAAAAGTAACTTCTCGTGCTTAAAAAATAATATGTAAAATTAAAGAAAAAAAGACAACGAAAGTAAATTATTTGAGTTTATCCTTGACTTCAGCAAGGGATTCTCCCAAGAGGTCTGAATTCTCAATATTAAAAATCAGAATATTACAAGTAATGTATTTTATTTTATTTATGTAGCTATATAATAAGTATAGCACTCTAGAGTATTCTTAAGAAAAATGCAAGAGTACAGTAGAGTTAAAACACTTAAAGTGATGTTGGGCCTTCTGTTAGAGCTCAGAGTGCTAATAACTTTAATAATGGTTCCCCTGGTCTTTGGCTTTTCATTTATTATATTTATTACTTATTTTAATAAAATCAGAACTAGTAATAATTTTGTCAAGAATGAAGTCAAAATAGTTTTTCCTTTTAAATTTGGGAGTAATTAAATTCCTAATATAAAAAATTTATTTTTGATAAAAATATATCAATTAATTTCTCACATTTCAGAGAAGTATATTAAGATTTAGGATTCAATTCAGTTAAATGACTGGTTAAAAATTTATTTTCTTGGGCTTTTCAAAATCAAATCAAATCGCAATTACTGAAAAACTTTTCGAATTAATTTTGGCTTCTAGGGGTTCTGTGAAATTTTACAATTCAATGGTGTGCTTCTGTCAACTTCTTTTTGATGTGGGTACTTCCATCTCTGAAATATAAAATAGAGGAAAAGGAATACTTTACATCCCAACTTTAACTTGTTCACTTAGGCAAGGCCCTGAGCCTAAATTTCTTCTGAAAATAAATAAATAAATAAATAAATAAATAAATAAATAAATAAATAATGTATGTTAATTATATCTGACCAACAAAATGTGGAGCTCAAATAAAAAAACATGGGAAAAGATATGAAGAATGATAAATTCCTACATAATTACATAGTCCTCACTTAGGCATATTTCCTTATCAAATCAGCTTTACTATAGGTGAGATAAACTATCAAACCACTTTGATCTCACTAAGCTTCACAGTTTTTTCTTTTTATATAAAGGTGTTGATCGCTCATTTTTGGCATTTGTAGATTTGCTTTTATAGCCACAGCACATTAAGAGAAGACTGGCTAGAATACAAAATGCCCACACTACTAATAGCACCTAAGAGATAAGTAATTTAAAAACAGATTATTTCTTCTTACGTGCATGTTGGTGTCAATGTCATTAATTCTATAATGTTTCCTCAAATAAGTAGAAGACTAGAAATAGCTCTTAGAGATGTGAACTTAACTTCCTTAGATAAATTTATAATTCCTTTTTCATTAAAAATACTTTTTTGTAAAAGCTTAGGCTCTTAGTTTATGTAAAAAAATGAGGTTCTCTCAATGGCTCTTTTTATGCTGACTTAATAAATCATTTCGATTTTAGACATTGCAAAACAATGGCCTCATATTTTTCAACTATACATATCATAAGAAATAGTGTATTTGGATAAATTACATATTTTTGAGATGTTATATGCATAACTAATAACTGATATGAAAAATATATTTTGTGATTTAAAAAATCAGAAATTAATGTGAAAATAAGTCAATGACGTTTCACAGATTTAATCAGAGTATTATAAAATTTATTCATAAGATGAGGCTCCAAATCTATTGTGTACTTCTCTTATGCAGTTTAGTTATCTTCAGAAGTATAAATAATCTAAAACCAGTTTATAATGCACTGAAGTACAATTAAATAGTTCTAAAAGAGTCATTTTTATTCATTTAAGTTTACATCATGAATTTGTACTGGGGAAAATATGATTTTCAAAGTTCTTACTAGATTTAAAATGTACTTGATGTTCTATATAAAATTGTGTTTATGAACTTCTGAACTTAGTCTAAATTATAATTGTACTTAGGAAACATTGACTAAGCTAAACTTTACATTATAAGAAATTCACATAGTGAAAGTGAAAGGGAATTTTATGTTAATGTCACTTAGTAACCTAGACCTCATCTCATGTAAGAAGTAGAAATTTAGTTAATCTAACTTCTGCAAAAGTCCAAAAATGTAACTCTATTTTATGTCTAACTAATGATTAATTATGTTTTCAGTTATTCTTTTTTTGAAGATCTTAAATTGCCTGAAATGGAATTATAATTATTAAGAAACACTTTATAAGTAATTTCTCCACTTTAAAAGTGCGTGCGCACGCACACACACACACACACACACACACACACACCTGTCCCACACACACCATTAACTATTCCTCCTTGTTTAGAAAGTCAGTACCTGGAAGCATCAAGAGATACAAATGTTTAATACAGTACAAGTGTTGTTATCCTTATAGTGAGAGATAAGGAAAGCCAAAGATAAAACACAATATCACCTGCTAGGTGCTTTGTGCTACCATAGGAGGATTCATCTTTAGATATTTGTATATTGCATCTAAAAAGAATGCATCATGCTTCATTATGCTTTTATTCATTTGTTGACATTTAATTTCTTAGAGTGTACATTTTCCTCCTTGTTATCCACTTTCAAAATTGACCTGCCTCCTAAATCTCATTTATCTTTCTTTTTTAATCTTGATTTCTTCTGGAAAAGAGCATTTAGTAATATTTGTTTATTACTAGCCAGAGGAACAAAAGAGTCACTCTAGAGAAGCATCCAGGGGCTTGCTGCTTCCTTGGGCAGAGAAGGACACCAGTCAAGAGAATTAACTTTAAAAGATCAGAATTGTAGATTGAAGTCCCAGTATCTTCCAGTTTTTAATTTTTTTTCTCTCAAAGTGACTTAAACCCAACCATAAAAAGGTAAAGAAAACAGTAATAAAATAGATCACTTGCAAATCAACTTTCCCTTTCTTTCATTCACATTTATACGTGAGTTCACTTAAGATCTTCCTTAACAATCTGTTCTGGAAGCCTGTAACAGTGCCCATATACAGTATGTGTTCAATGAATATCTGTGGGTTAAATGAAAACAGAGTAGATGTTGAAGAAAAGACTATTAGATGAGCCAGATTTCAATGAACTGTGCCTCTAAATACCGTTCAATTAAGAGAATATTTTAATCAATCAAAATACAATTGCCAGTAGTGAAGGTTGCCATCTTTCAGAAACCAGGACATAGTGATTAAATTCTTCAGTTTTAAAGTAGAACTAGTACAGAAAAAAATAATAATTAAATACACATTATTTGTTAACAACACTGTATTATTATGATCTTTGTAGATGGTGTTCTTACATAAACAAAACTGCATGTAGTGAACAGTCATTATACAGATAAACACTGAAAAATTAAATATTAGTAATTGCAACTCTTGTGAATTTTTTTAAAAAACTTAAAACCAAAGAGAAAAATGAAAGATAAATTTTAAAAATTACACAATTAAGCCAATATATGAGTGTAAATATAGAAACATTAGATATATTCTTGTTTTTCTTATTTTTACAAATGTGGAGCAGAATTAGATGATCTCCTAAGACTTCCACATGTAAAAATTTTTTATTCAACAAAGTGTTTAAGCAATCTGTTTCCTATATCAAGATATAGAGGTTATTCTTCTTTAGGGGAAGGCTTGTCTAGAAGGACTTTCTTTTCTAAGATTCTGAGATTCAAATGTTAAGGAAAAACATACTGTAAGCTTGAGTACTTATAGATCCTTGAGAATCCTAAAATTAAACTGAAAGTATCACCTCAGAAATATTAAATATAGTTTTCCATTTTCTTAACTAGTAAAAATCACTTTTAAATCATTAAGTAGAAACATGACAGCAAAATATTCTTGGAAAAAGATTAAATAGAATTTCAATGCCTGTTAGTCACAAGAATAAATCTGAGCACTATTAGTAATCATTTTATTTCGGATAAAACTGGAACATGTGGATCATAAATGTATCAAATACAGTTCATTTCCTATAATAAAAATTAAGAAATGTTTCTAAATTCAGAAGCATGTTAATTTATGTTCACCTGAAGAGTTTCTGTCTTTCTTTGCCTTTGATTCTATTTTGTAAACAATGGTACCCTACATAATTGTATTAGTGTTTTAAGTTGTCATTACAGTAGGGAAACCCGAATGCTATTACAGCTTTGTGTGTTTGTCATTGACTTCTTTCACGTTTTCAGATTCTTCTATTCTATGTACATGCACTGATCTATTTAGAATGTGTGATGTGTACTTACTGTAGATTTATCTCATACTTTAGAGTGTATGTTAATAATATCTAAGAGTAATGGTTTCCTGAGAGAAACTTATTTATTTAAATCATTAATGTTTATATTTCATGGTGTGTCAGCAGTATCTTAAAAAGAAACAATTTTGCATTTCAGATCAATGGAGTAAAACTGGAAGTTTAATTAATACAAATTGTATTTATCTATTTGCTTAATATGTGATTATAAAATAACCTATTTGCACATGTGGACTAAGTCATGCTGTTGACCCTCAATAAATGTTAAATGATAATAATGCTATTGGTTCCCGTGAATTCCAAACTTTTTGACAATAGTTTGTGCTTTGATTGTTTAATATTTATTGAGCGCCCACAACAGGCTAGGCGCTGGAGAATGGGTCTGAGGAGCATGAAGCGGGCTTCAGAGAGAAGATGGTTTACATGCGGAGCTTTACAACATATGAAAATGAGTGTACTCTGCTTATTTATGTATTTTATATATTTTTGAGAGAAATTTAGCAATTCTCCACAGCCCCACTTGCTCACATAGCACATCTCATTTCTTACTTTTATTTAATACTTAAAGAATGTTCTCACGCTTATTTTATCTTATGAATAAGAAATTCTTTTCTATTTTCATTCTCATTATGTTCCTCCCCACTCCCCTCATCCTTTTACTAACTAGACAGATCTAAATCCGATTTACACAGCAGAACAACACTTTTTCAGAAGAAATTTGTATTGTTACATTGATCTCCCGCGGGATGCCATAATCTGCCATGCAACATTTGGTTTATGTGATTCACACATTTATTGATAAGGATGCCATTCAGTGCTAAAGAGAATTTCAGTCCAGTAAAAGCGTAATGTTTGCCAATGCTGTTGATGAGATTTGGAGGTGATGCTATGAGACCCATTCATGTTATACCTTTCTCTCAGAACTTAAAGGTTCTTTGTTATTAATGATTCACTTTCTCCAATAAGCTAATGTGTGACTTGATCACTCTTATCTTATGCAGGATACACTAGAGGCAAGTACAGGTCACGCAGGGATCTAATTTTAATGCCCCGATTTTTGTTTCCATGAAAATATTTAGCCTTTAAATTATCATGAAAATGAATCATTCCTCCGTCAATCTGGCTTCTGTGACCATTTTTTCTTCCTTCCTTTTCTTAGAGATTCTGGGCATTTTATGGAGAAACACACTAAAACTGTAAGATTGCCCCTAGGAACCTACTTTTGTACTTCATATTGGGATCACCACTCTTCTTTTGGTGGTGATGGGGGGGTCACCACTCTTAACACCAAGTGACTTTATTAACTAGAGGTAAGAGAAACTGTTAGTAGATGGATTGGATTACCTGAAAAGACACCATATCTAGGAGCAATGTATCACTCCTACTCTGCCTGCATTCTACTCTTTCCATGATTTATCAAAGGAGTTTCTTAATGGGAATGTTATCAGTCTTTTAGGTTCTTAAAAGTAAACACACTTTTCACATCAAATGTGTGCTCTTGCTTCATTTATAGTCCTCAAACTTTGTCTTGATTTAACTTCCAACAATCTTCATGTAAAAATAAAAGAATGCAGTTTTGAACCATTTCCTAAAGCCCAGTCAAATCTAATTATAAATGTGAAGAAAGTTGTCATATGATCTCTGGATTTAAGACAATGAACTTCAGATTTCTTTTGCCAATACTTAATATAATTTCATAATTTTAAAATAATGAAAGTATGTATCTTGAAAGTATCTATCTCTTACTCTTAGGTTGATAGTTCTTTAAGACATCTCTAAAAATGGGGGCACCTGGTGACTCCGTTGGTTAAGTTCCTGATTCTTGATCTCAGATCAGGTCTCAATCTCAGGGTGGTAAATTCAAGCCCATGTTGGGCTCCACTTAAAAAAAGAAAAAAACAAAAAACAAAAAACAAAAAGCACACATCGTTAAATCTGGAAGAGTCTGTTTCCTTGTTCTTCATAGTGAAATTCTCTTATAAGTCTTATTTTTCCTCATATACAATTTCAGTTACCATCACCAGGATTTGGCTTGTAAAAAAAAGTTTTAATTATTTAACAGAAATACTTGAAGATTAAAATTTTGTTCATCAGTGAGAAAAATCAACTTTGTTTGTTCCATTGACCTTCTAGGCTAGATTATATAAAGGATTGTGGAAATGCCTTGTACTGTTTACCTTACAACATACCAAGAAAATGCCTCTTTATGAGCCCAAGAATATCAAGCTGCTAATTATGCCTTTTTTCTTTTAATATTTTATTCTGCTCCTGCTATTATCCTGAAGCTGCATATGGGTTGGATCTTTTTTCCCTTAGATATCTTTAATAGAAAATATATTATTATAAGCTGCTATGTTACAAAAAAAGGTTGTTTCCTCAGGCAATTTTTTTCTTTTTATTAACTTTTTCTTTCATTTATAAATCAACTTTTTATTAAAGACTTGCTTAGAAAAAAAGTTGGCATATACTACCTTGAATAAAATTGTATAAAAAACCAATTGTTATGCTACATCCTATAACAAATTAATGGAGGTTAGCTTCATTCTCTAAAAATCATATTGCAAGAAATCATATGAAATCATTAACCCCATATGCATTGTTACTTTCTTCTTGCTGTAAGTGCAATTATACATTTTAGGTCAAATAATCTCAGGAATGAACATGAAAATGTTTATAAGATTTATGTATGCCTTGTTGACTATTGCTGCCCCAATTTTTCATAGAATGATAATGTAGTACAAACTGATTGAAAAGTGATTCTTAAAAAAATAAAAATTTAATTCAGATCTTCTTTGGAGTTCTAAAATTGCAAAATATAAATTAAGAATTATTTTTTCATTATTATAACTTACAAAGTTGGGTTTTATTTCATTTCATTCTAATACTAGAAGTCAGATAAGCCATACACAACTTCTATATTGTCCTTAAAACTCTTGGCAATAAAAATCATGGTGAACAATTCTTAACTTGGAATTAGCATTTGTACTGTTGGTCCTTGAAAAAAAACTTATGAAAGCCAATAGTAATTAAAAATATTAATCTGTTTGAACAGTAGAGTATAGGGCTATCTCAAAATAACACATAAAGTGTAGTTTACCTTCCACATAATTTATTCTGTGGCATTAAGTTAGTTACCTGCCTCATCTAGCCTCTTTTATACTCCAAGTTTATTTCACTAAGCAATCTCTATTGGAGCTTCCAGTGATAATATTGTCTAATTCTCATTTGTAAATCATCCCCTATGTCTGAAGTATTTCCACTTTGCCCCAAATTCTGAAGCTAGACTTATTTTTCTGGTTACAAGTACATTCTGTACAAAAAGATATACCAGAAAGTCAGATTCAGATTCTAAAATGAAAATGTTTAAAATGTTATGTAAATCTACTAAATGGAATTACATTATTTGAAGTATTTACTGGGTTTACATTTCAAAATGTATGCTTAAGTAACATTTAAGAATCAAAAAGTATATCTCTGGAGCAAAGCATACTATTGGATATTTAATTAAATGATGAAGATTCTCTAAATATGATTTAACCATACGTATCAGTAACAATGTCACACAAGATATAGAAATTATGCCATTGACACACATGCAAAAAAGAAATTTTAAAAGATGAAACAGAAGATATTGTCTCTGGTGACAGGAGGACATGGATAATACAACTGTGGGTGGCTTCTGTTTGGGACTATTTCCAAACAAGATGACAATGATTTCTATGTATTGTTAGTCAGTTTATTATGTGTAATATTCTTCTATGAACAAAACTTTATTAATTACATTGGCATAATATCAGAAAGAATTTTGGACTCAACATCTTCAAAGACTATCTCTAGAAGGATATAAATTTAAAATCTTTAATAGCATACTATAAGTCCCTTTACCACCAACTCTCAGTGTGACTTTCAAATTTTGTTCACTGCTTCTTCTCTACTTTGTATACCCAGCCATCCAGCCACATGAACCTTCACAGTCCATGATTTGCTTGTGTTGTTCCTTATGTGGAGATGTCTTTCTAATTCCTCCTTAATGACAAACCTATTATTCAGTTTCAGAATCCATTACAAATGCCTGTACTTCTGTGAAATCTTTTCTCATTCCATCAGGTAGAGTTTGTTAATCCAAATGCTCTGGGCTTAGATCCCTGTGTATGAGTCTTTCTCATCCATTAGATGCATTCTGGCATTAGCTGAACTCAATGCAATCATTCATGCTTTTCCAACTCCCAGCACAAAATGTTTACTGAATAAATTAAATTTATCTTTTTAAAATACAAAAATGAATCTTCCTTTTAAAATATTGTTCCCAAGTGAAGGAACCTAAACAAGGGTCCTTGTTTCCCAGGGGATCACTTTTTCACACTAATAAGCACTGTAGGAAGGAGAGTTTCTAGTTTTCATTTTTAAATGATATTAGCTTTTGTTTCACCTCAACTCAATCCCTTTGGAAAGTCTTCGACTGTAATTTTCTTTTACATATACATATACATATATATCACAAAGTTTAAAGTACTGTTAGATGAGAACTTTTTTAAAAAAACAAGAAAATCTAAAGTATAATCAAATCAAATCAAACAGTGAATTTAAAAAATACACTATAAACAAGTAGGATTTATTCCTGTATGTAAAGCTGGTTCAACATTTGAAAAATCAATTAATATAATCCATCACATCAACAAGCTAACGAAGAAACACATGATCCTATCAATATGTGCAGAAAATCATCTGACAAAATCTAACACCCATTAATGGATACAAGGTTAATACACAAAAGTAAGTTGCTCTTTTATATGGCAGTGACAAAAAATAGGAATGAATAAAATAAAAAATGCAGCACCATTTACATTAGGAATAACAAAAAAAATTAGATATAATTATTGCAAGGTATTTGTAAGATTTATATAAGGAGAACTATAAAACTCAAATAAAAAAACCCACAAAGGAACCAAGTAATTGAGAATTATTCCATGTACATGGGTAGGCAGACTAAAAATTGTTAAGATGTCAGTATTTCATCTATATATTCAATGCAATCATAATAAAATCACAGTGGATATTGACAAACTGATAGTGTGGCTATCAAAAAACTTATTAGACAGTTTATATGGAAAAAGAAAAGACCCAAAATCTAAGACAATAGAAAAACAAAGTTGGAAGACTGACACTACTACTTCAACTGTTTGTAAAGCTAGAAAAATCAACATAGCATGTTGTTGCTGAAATAATAAACTAATAGATCAATGGAACAGAATAATCTACCAATAGATCCACAAAAATAAAATCAACTAAGCTGACAAAAAAAGGAAAAACATCTCAATAGAGAAAGTATAGTCTTCTCAATAAACAGTGCTGGAACAATGGGACACCCACAGGTAAAGAATAAGAAGGAGGAGGAGGAAGAGAGGAAGCAGGAGCTGGAGGAGGAGGGGAGGAGGAGGAGGAGAAAGGAAGAAGGAGGGAGATGGGGGAGGAGGAGGAGAAGAAGTAGGAGAAGCAGCAGCAGCAGCAATAGCAGCTAGACAAGACTCTACCCCCTTCTCAAAAAATAAACTCAAAGTGGATCATAGATCTAAATGAAAAACTGTAAAAATCCCAGAGGATAACATAAGAAAATCCAGGTGGCCTTGGCTTTTGGCAGTGGCTTTTTAGGTATAACACCAAGGGCACAATCCATGAATGAAAAATTCCTAAATTGGACTTTATCAAAATTAAATACTTCTGTTCTTCAGAAGATACTGTTATGAAAATTTGAAGACAAGACAAAATGAGAGAAAATGTTTATAAAATAAATACCTGATAAAGGACCATTATGCAAAAACAAACAAGCAAACAACCAAACCCACAAAGAACTCTTAAAACTCAATAATGGGAAGATTAACAACTCCCTTTATAAAAATTGGCACAAGATCTGAACAGATATTTTATCAAAGAGGATACACAAAATTACATTTTGATTACAAAATTAGATTACAAAAAAGGTACATGAAAAGATATTCAACATCATATATCATTAGGAAATCACAAATTAAAACAATGAAATTCTACTACATACCTATTAGAAGGGCAAAATCCAAAATACTAATAACATCAAATGTTGGGGAGTATGTGGAGCAACAGGAACTCACATTCATTGCTGGAGGGAATACAAAATAGTACAGCCACTTTGGAAGACAGTTTGGTGGTTTCTTATAAAACTAAATGTACTCTTACCATACAATCCAGCAATCTTAGTCTATACACAAATGACTTAAAAACTTACATCCATACAAAACCTGCAAACAAACATTTGTACCTACTTTATATATAGTTGCTAAAATTTGGAACCAACTACACTCTTCTATAGGTGAATAGATCATTAAACTCTGTTCCATCCATACCATGTTACTTTTACAGTACAAAAAATGCATAAGCTATCAAGTCATGGAAAGATATAGAGGAAACTTAAATTCTATTTCTAAATGAAAAAAAGCCAATCTTCAAAGTCTTATTTTATAACCCCAACTACATGATATTCTAGAAAAGATAAAACCATGGAGATGATAGAAAGTTCAGTGGTTGTCAGGGGTTTCAGAGGAGGGAGGAATGAATCGGTGGAGCACAGGGAATTTTTAGGTCAGTGAAACTACTCTGTATCATACTATAATAGTAGATGTATGTCATTTAATTTGTCAAAATCAATAGAATGACCAAAATGAAGAGTGAGTCTTAATATAAACTGTGGACTCTGGTGAGTAATTATATATCAATATTGGTTTATTGATTGTAGCAAATGTATCATGCTAGTGAGAGATATTGATGATAGGGGAGGCTGTGTCTGTTAGGGGTGGGGGTGTTTGGGAACCCTGTGTACTTTCCACTGAATTTTGCTGCAAACCTTAATATGCTTTAAAATCATTGAAGTTCATTAATTTTAAATAAGTACATAAACCTGAAAGAATTAGTCCACTAGGTAAATTTCAAAGTACTATATTTTGAGGTTCTACACCATGAATAATGGGAAGATTCATAAAAAACCCTATTTACTTTTTATTATATTAATAATTTTTAAGTTAACATTTTCTTATATTCAATTATATTTCTTCAAAATTTCTTTGTATCATCTCATAAAATAAGTTTTATGTTTGAATGCTTGAACTATAATGAGACTAATTCCCAAGATCTCCCATAAATGTGTTTGTACAAGAGTTCTAATTATGAAAAGTTCAAAAGAAAATAGACTATAGATAATCAATATTATTGTATTTAAAATGGAATATATTATACTTAAAATGAAAAGTTGACTAGCGATTATTACAAACATTGAAATAAGTATACATATATAGGTGTATAAGATTATCCAACTTTGGAAATTCACCATCCAATATTTCTTATATAACAAAAAGCAAAATGCTAGATTATAAACTTCCAGGAATAAAAAAAAATGCTATGTAAATATTAGGTTGGAATATATGCTTTTTTTGACAATGAAAACTGTCAGATATCAATAACTTCATTTTACTTTGAAAACTTAGCTTAAGTTAGGATTGCAAACCTTTTGGGCAATAACTAACCACAAAAGGTGATTCTAATGATTATTAGGTTTTATGTAAATATTGAAGAGCAATGGTCAGCACAAAAGTGACAAATTTATTAATTTATTCAATAAATAGTTATTGAATTATTAGTATGTGTCAGATGATATGTTCTGGCTTCAGAAGTATTGGGAAGGCTATAGCAGACTGGTAGTTATAGAGAACAATTAATGTGATGTGGTGATGCAAACATGTTCACTGTTCATTCTGAGGGGGCATCTGACAGGCTATCTAGTTTGTAATCCATTATTCTCTTAGTGCATAGTGTAGTTAGTAGTTTAACTCTACCTTTGTAGTTTGATAGTCTGGGTTCAAGTTTCCCAGTACTGTTAGTATATGTGACCTTGGGCAAGTTTTTGCCTTTTAGCTTCTGCTGTCAATCTATGAAATGTAGATAATACCTAACTCACTGGAATGAATGCGAAATTAAAGAGATTTGTCTTAATCAGCTCAAGGTCCTTGTAATAAAAGTAGCACAGGCAGGGTGGCTTAAACAGAAATTTATTTTTCACAGTTCTGGAGACTGGGGAGTCTAAATTCAAAGTGCCAATCAATTTGGTTCCTGACAAGAGTCCTCTTCCTGGTTTGCAGACAGACATTTTTTTGACTATATACCTGATATAGTAGAGAGCAAGCGAAAAAGGGAGAGACAGAGACAGAGCTCGGCTATTTCTTCTCTCTTTTACAAGGGTACTATCCCATTCATGAGGGCTCCAACCTCATGACCTAATCATTTTCTAGAGCCCTATCTTCAAATAGCATCACTAGGTTTTAGGCTTCAACATATGAATTTTGGAGGGACACAAATATTCAGTTCATAGCAAGATCATATGTGAAATGCCTATGGATATAAAATAACACTTTTTCATTGTATGTGAACACAAGAATGACCAAAACCTAGCTTTGCTTGCCACCTAGAGAATTGGAGTTCTGTAATAATATTTTTTCTTGAAACAAACATGAGAACTTTTGGCATCCTGGTTGGAACATAATCACATGAGAAAAATTTAATGGCTAATAAATTTTCCTATGAAAAACAAAATCTTTTATAGTAGATTTAAGGCTCAGTAGCTAATTCTGTGCCTATGATGTCCTAGTTTAGCTCAGCTCCCAAATATATAAAGAAGTGCTTATTTTCCTTTTTTAAATCATTGCATATTGCTGATCTTTCCAAAAGAGCTGGGCAGAGTGGAACAAAAATGACTAAAATGCACCCCACTGAGGTACTCTCCAGAATTCCAATCAGTATTTTGATTATTAATGTGTAACAAGGTTTCGAATATAAAGGCATGTACAAAGAGTCCACACTCTCTATAGCCAAGCTACACAGCCTAAAATCATCATAATTACAAAGTTCAATCAGAATTTAGAGGGAAGGGGTATTTAGATGCTTTCAGGACAGTCCCTCAAGTAATTTGAAAAACTATACTATTATCAGGAAGAACTCTTCAGAAGGACTAGAAGACTGAATCCATTGGACAAGACTTTCTCCCCCATTGTGATTGCAAGATATGTACTGTACTAGTTCTATATTTGTTAGTTGTTTTGAATTCTTATCCTGTGGTCCATGTCATGGTTTTAATATACTAACACAGCCCAGCTTGCTGAGATCTCCACAGTGCTTGCGTAATGCAAGGAAGCGCTTCAGAGGTGTATTTATTGTATAATATAGTTGGTATTTTGAACTCACTCTCTCTTCCCACTCACTCTGTATTGATTATGAAGCTTAACTTTCAAAGAATAGTCTAATTTGCCTTATTCACAATATCTTGAGGACTACCTCACTACAGTCTCCAAGTCCTGACAACATTGTCGAGATGTCAATCAAACAAATTTTATATTATGCTTTTTAATTAGCTGTCTGATTAGAGGTAGATGATAATATCATTTACAAAATTATATATTTTTAACTAAGTGTAAAGGCTAAGAAAGAAATGTAATGAGGATTCCAAGGTTAAAACAAGACACCAACATGCATATATAATTGAATTGGAAACATTTTTAATTAAGGATTTTTAAACAGATATATAGAGAAAAACACTTTAAAATGTTAACAATGTGTGTCAAATGTTTTAGCCCATAGACTAGGGGATGATTAAATGTGTCATTAGGACAAAGAGAAAGTTAAAGATAGCTTCCAACCAAGTCATACTTAATTACAAAGTTAATGGATGGTGTCCCAGTAAAATTAAACTCTAATAACATCTTTTAAGGAACATTCAAAATTATTATTGAATAAATATCATTTATTTTATTTTTTCAAGGGAATTATAAGCACAACATTTTAAACCATTTAGAGAACTT
The DNA here is from genome assembly GCA_004023965.1 of Spilogale gracilis. Taxonomy (NCBI): domain Eukaryota; kingdom Metazoa; phylum Chordata; class Mammalia; order Carnivora; family Mephitidae; genus Spilogale; species Spilogale gracilis. The sequence continues at coordinate 149,388 of PITA01000177.1, forward strand.
GAGAATGCTTTTCTCTGTGTTAATGTATAAAATTTATATTTTGGAGTTTGGAAAAGTATTAAATTCTATAAAATGCCTTTTCTAAAATATTTCTGATTGTCAAAAATTATGTCCAAATGAACAGAAAGCAATAACAGATGCATGTAAAGCATTCATATATTAAATATATAAAAAATCCATGCAATTAATAACAACTAAATCACTTTAGGAACAATATAGTATCACTTTAGAAAGCAATGGGAGTGTTATGAAAGAACTCTAATATTTTTGATGCTATGTGATATATATTGATAGTCATATGCAGGAAATAATCAAGTATTATTAAACTTATAAATAGAGGTCCCCATATGATTCTTTAAAACTATTCTTTCCATCAGAAGAAAAATCCAGAACATTTGATACATAGATCTTATTCATTTTGTTCATGAAAAAATATCTCAAATCAGCTGACATCTTGTATCTACAAAAGAGGAAAGGACAGTTTTTAAAATGACATTTCTTTTTTTTTTTTTTTTAAGATTTTATTTATTTGACAGAGAGAAACACAGCCAGAGAGGGAACACAAGCAGGGGGAGTGAGAGAGGGAGAAGCAGGCCTCCCGCCGAGCAGGGAGCCTGATGTGGGGCTCAATCCCGAATCTCCGGGATCATGACCTGAGCCCAAGGCAGTCGCTTAACCAACTGAGCCACCCAAGTGCCCTAAAATGACATTTCTGAACACCTCATTAAAGTTAGCTGGGTAAGAGTTTTGAGTTTGGTTCTTATCACAGCCAGGAGGCTTAAATTTCCTGATGATTCTGTTGGACTTTTTAAACCTTCCAGTTTCAGTTTCTTTTTAAAATTTAGTTATATGTGATATTGACATCTAACCATGATGCTCCAACAGAAACATTTTTAATATCCTAAGGTCACTAATAATAAATTGATATTGAACTTGATCATTCAGAGCAATGAAAAATAAATAGCAGTCAGATCAAAGATATTCTTAGTTGTGCTATTTCCTTTAAAAACATTGCTTGGGGTTCAAAATATTTATGCTTATGCTAGGGAAAACTCTAGTGCTAATTTCCTCTGTTATGATATTGTCCATTATTTCGGGTTTTTGTTTTGCCTGTTTTGTGGGCATTAAAAAAAATTCTTCTAGAAGAACATGTTGTTGTAGATACATTTTGTCTTTTATAGGACCATGTTAGAAGAAAAAAATGCTATTTTCTATTTGTTAATCTTGATTAGATATATTCAAAATTAGATATATTCATTAGATATATCCATATTAAAAAAAAAATCCAGACCTCTGGCATGTGGGGGTTCAGTCAGTTAAGTGTCTGACTCTTGGTTTTGGCTCAGGTTATGATCTCAGGGTTGTGAGATATGGCTCTGTGCTTGGCATGGACTCTGCTTGAGATTCTGTTTCCTCTGTTCCTCCCGCTCATGCGCTCTGTCTCTCAATAAATAAATAAATAAATAAATAAATGAAGGAAGGAAGGAAGGAAGGAAGGAAGGAAGGAAGAAAGAAAGAAAGAAAGAAAGAAAGAAAGAAAGAAAGAAAGAAAGAAAGACTTTAAAAATTCCTGGCCTTATTGATGTTTCTCTTAAAACGAGTAATTTTTATCTAGTAAATTATTTAAAACTTGACTTACATTACTTATTTGGATCATGATTTGTGTGATTTTAAAACATTTGGTAATAGCTGATCAAAAGACATGATTAATTTATTGCTACCAATATGTGAATGATATTTCAGTATAGGCAAATTATATAAGATTGGATTTGAAATATACAAGCAAAACGTTATAACCCATCAGTCTTTTTTTTTAATTTGCATATATTATGAAGAACAAACGTTCTGTTTTATTTTGCCTTTGTATACTTAATTTATTCACGAAGTCAAGTTAGCATGTGTAAACATAGTAAATAAGATTTGTTTGGGGCGTTCAAAATTCATGTTGCTGATTATATTGTTAGTTTCCATTTATCAATGAGACTGCAGGTTGCTTTGCTTTAGCAACACTCAGGTATAATCTGCCCTTTTCCTGTATTTCCCACTATTTGCTAGACATTTCCTTTCTGGTTATCTTATGGACACATGACACATAATACACTCAAAACAAAGACGATATCTTTCTTTAGAGGCTTCTATTTCTTACATTTCATATCATGATTGATGGCAGCTTATCCTTGTACATGTAAAACATGTACAAACTCCTGAGGCTATGCTCAGCATTTTTAGAATCTGCTTTATGCCCTACATCCAGTTATACTGTTAAATTGGCTTTTCCTGACTAGTGACACTCTACACAACTTAGGAGCCTAAACCCAAATGACATCTTCTCAGTGAAAACCTTCCCAATTATAAAATAGAGCTATTAATCATTTCTCTGTTATCTACAGAGCTCTACTAGAGTACTTACTGCATGCTGTGATATGTTGCTATTTATTAGTTGATGGTTTCAAATACTGTCTCTATGTACAGACCACTCCAAAATGTAGTGGTGTATTTTACACAGCCAATTTACTCTGTTCATCATTTAGAGGGTCAGGAATTCAGGAGGAATCAAGTAGGCTGTTTTTACTTGGGAATCTCATATGATTGCAGTCAAATGTAGGCTTAGACTGTAGTCATCTAAGTAATCATCTCCAGGATGTTCGAGATGCTTCACTCACTTAGATGGTTAGCTGCTGTTGGCTGGAGACTCAGCTGGACCTATGGACTGGGCTGCCTATCTGTAGCTTTTCTAGCATGGTGGTATTAGTTGCAGTACTTACCTGGTAGTCAGCTTCCTCAGAGCTGTTGTCCCTGGAGAAGCAGGTGGAATGACTTCATGATTAGCCTAGGAAGTCACACAACATAACTTCCATTGCATTCTGTAGGTGACTCACCCAGCCAAACTGACAGATGACCAGCTCAAGCCTCCTCATGCGTTCTTCTGTTCTTCTAAAATGTGTCTTTCTCTCCATTTCATCTACGTATATTGAAATCCTTTCCATTTTCAAGGTGCCTCAGTAACACCTGCCAAAGCCTTTCCTGATCCCACCATTTATTTAGGAGAACCAGGGCTTTTGTGGCTGAGCTCAGAAAAATATTATTTCAAATCGCAGTCCTCCTGTCTCAGTCATGTGACCTTGGAAAGGTTATTTAATCCCTTCATGTGAAAAGTAGAAATAATAACAGAATCTACCTACCTTACAAGATTGTCATGATCGTTGAATGACTTAACAGTAGCAAGCAATCCTATGACATATAGTGAGTAGACAATGTTAGCTACCATTGTTATATCTTCTTCCCTCAAAGCTCATGACATTTTATTTATAACTTTAGTGTGTTATCATAGTTTTCCAATTGTGATAATAATTTGTGGGCTTATTTTTATCTTTTGCATATTTAGTCACTGTTTTAATAGGCAACTTATACCAGTAGACATGTCTGTCTTGAATACCAACTCAGAGCCACTCTCTGAATCATTAAACCTCAGAAAATGAAAACAAAAACAGAAAACATGAAGAAACTGGCAGGTTTGTCTTTTTATCTTCTCCTCTGTGATTCCTTGTAACCTTTTCTCCCCATGATTCCTCTTACAGAAATTAGAAAAGAAAAATCCGGGAAGACTTCTTCAGTTTTGAAGGATAAAGGTAATAGTGTCAATTTAACATAACACTAGGAATTTATTAGAAAAAAAATATCTGGAAGAGTCCATAGTATCTTAGAGCATTCTCCTTCACAGATGTGTGAGCCCAAACTGTCCAGGTGACACTCATATGTTTGAAAACTTGTATTTATTGACTTATCCATTAAATACTTTCTTCCAGCTCACCATGACTTAAAAAGTGCTCTGATTACAATTTCCAGAAGAAAGAGGAAGGATTTTCCTTAAATGATGGAAAGAGTAAAGACTAAACAAACAGAGTTAGAAAGAAAGTAAAAACTATGGAAAGAACTTGCCTCCATGCTCTGATTCTCTCTTTTCTATCCTTTCACAAAATATATATTTAGTGCAGAATCCTTCCACGCACTTGCTTATTTCTGGAAAAATAAAGATGGCAAAGCAAGTAATAGGAAGGAAGACTCGGGAATTGGAATGCTGAATTATTCTTTTCAGACTTCTAGTGGAGTTTGGTCTACTTGAGTCTTGTCAGGCTCTTTGTTTCTATGAAAAAGCATGACATTCTTATTTAAATTTTGTGATCTCAGTCTTTAGAATGGACGGGATTTCCTTTCTGTCCATGTAAATTCCAGGCTTCTTTCTAAGACTAACGTGCACATAAAACATCAAGCCTTCTCAAACTATTTCAACTTTCACTGAACCCTCTCCTCTGAATTCACAAACTTATATATTTATAATCTAATATATATGTATATACATATATGTTTTGTATTAATTAGTTGAAATGCCTCCTATTTAAGCATCAAGAACTACGGTTATTCATGTTAATTTTTTAGGTGGACTGATAAGTACCACATTCGATAATTACTTTTTGTGCATTTAATATTCAGTAATCAGAACATGTGTTCACCGGACCCTGAGTGTATGAGAAAAGCATGGTCTACACTCTCATGGAATTTACAGTGTTAATTACATAATTAATTAAAATGAAAAGAATTATAGAAGAGATATATGGGGTGCTGTAAGAGACTGTAATTGGGGATTCTAATCGAGTTGGGGAATCAGAGGAAATTTTCCTGAAGAAGTGATATTTAAAAGTCAAGCAAGAAGGATGAGGAATTAGCCAGGCACAAGTGTTAAGAATTATTTGAGAGAACTGAAGCAAGGCATTTGCTCTTTGCCAGGCACATTGATACCTCTTTTATACATTTTGCTTCAGCAAGTTGTGCTTGACATCTCAATTGTTTATAAACGAGGAAGCTGAAGCATAGATAATGTAAGCTATTGGTATCCAATTGTGGCTGAGAGGTGAAGGTAAGAATCAAAGTCAAGTCTTTCAGACACTAAAGTTTTCATCTTTTCAGTTTAATACGGATATTGCTCCTTAAAATAGGGTTCTTATATTTGTGTTCTTCAGAGCAACTTTGCTTTCAGGATAGTGTTCATTACTTAAGTTTGACAAACCTATTTGACACAGACACATTGGCTCTGCTGTATGAAAAAATAGTCTTAGTCCTTTTGTTATTGAGGGGAATCTCCCCTTAATTCCCACAGAGTTGTTTAGTCTGTTCTTTCTCCAGTGATTATCTATACTTTGAGAGAGATGCCTTCTCATTCTCCTCTCTCATTTTATCTGGCAATTAATGGGCATACTCTCCTTGACTGTGTGAGAACTAAAAGTGTCATTGAAAGATATTACCAGGAAAATCCAAATATATTTTTGGCTATTTATATACACATGCATGTAGATGATTTGCAAACCATAATTTGCAGAAGGTAAATCTTCCCTCCTTTTAATGTAGTAGAAGATATATTTATTTTGGTCCACAATTATGTCACAAGAATATTTGGACCATATATTATTGTTCATAATAAAAGCAGTTCAAAAGAAGGATTGGAACTTACCTCCAAAGCTACCGTTGAGGCATTGATGATTATCAAAATTGAAACTACAACTTAAAGACCTCACTTGTGCCAAAGCTTAAACTAGTTAGAAATGGTAGTTGTAAAAATCTGTCTTGGAAAATTATCTAGGAGATTTATCCACACCAACCACTAAGTAGACTCTTGTACTTTCCATTTTTGTTGTTATTGTTATTAATGCACATTTGCAGGCAATTTTCTAGTGAACACTTTTCCCTCAATGTTAAATTCTGTATTATTTGCAAGATGTTTACACAGTCACTAGAAAATCAGGTTCACTGCATATGATTATTGACTTAGAACTACTTCACTCCGGGATCATGACCTGAGCTGAAGGCAGAGGCTTAACCACTGAACCATCCAGGCACCCCTGCATCTCTTTTCTTGTTCAAATGTGTGAATGCCATTGAATGTCTTTGTTATATATTAGGTTGGATACTATTTTACAAGAATTTTATTGCCATATTTCCCTTATTTTCTGAATATAATTTTTATTATAAAATATCAAGGAAAACATTTGCCGTGTTACCCCTAAGATGGCAGGGTTATTAAAAACTTCTGCAATATTACTGTTGGAGAGGTTTTGAAGTCTGCAGCTGAGGTGCGGCAGAATCAGAATACAGCGATTCCACCTAAAAAGCCACTCGTTGCATTGGAATCACTGTACTTTGTGTTATTTCTATTAAACAGGTAAAAGGTTGCCTACATTTGCTAGTCTCTCACTGCTTCCACTTTCATGTACACATTAGAATCAGTACTGAAGAGGTGCCTGGGTGGCTCAGTCATTAAGTGTCTACCTTGGGCTCAGGTCATGATCCCAGGGTCCTGTGGGGAGCCTGCTTCTCCCTCTCCCACTCCCCCTGCTTGTGTTCCCTCTCTTGCTGTCTCTCTCTCTCTCTGACAAATAAATAAATAAATAAATAAATAAATAAATAAATAGATAGATAGATAATAAGGATACTGAAGCAATGCTACAACTCAGAAAACCAGAATGATTACACAGAAATCATTTGGGGCCACATTTATTGGGAACGTGTTGATCATGAGTAATAGGCATTTAGAGAAACGTCATTAGGCTGTGCCTTCCTTTAAGAAGATACAGAGAGGTCTAGGTATGATTGTTCCAAACCAAAAGAACAGGGGAAAGACACATCTTGCTGGCTTTTGCTACTGGTTCAGCTACTGACTTTCCAGACTAATGGACTCACCTAAGTCCTCCCAACACACCTGCGAGAGCAGAGCCCTGCTCATGTGACCTTGACCACCCAGATATCATACAATCCTGTTAGCTAACCCTGTTATTGGTTATATTCCTTGTGGCATCTACTATCTTATTGCCACTTGTTCTAACAGTTGGTCTGATTTACCTGAGGATGTACGATCCGCTTATGGACCAAGTTACTACAGACCGAACCCAGACAAGGCGACAGAGAGATTCATCGGTTTCTCCTCTACTGGAATGCAGTAGGCTCCTCTGGTATTGAAGCAATAGCATGGACATTAGAATTATTTTCTAGTTTTGTGACTCAGGCCTGTGTATGTTTGGATCTAATGCCAGAGGATTCTCAGTGGACTTTATTTTTCTTTATATTCTGATGCTCAGAACAATGCCCCTGATTATCTCCCAATTTCTGTCTTCGACATGCTTTCTCTTGGCCATTCCCATCTCTACAGGCAAAAGCTAGAGCTAAGGGTGAAGTAAGTTGTCTGAGGACTTTGAAAATGATCCCCAATAATTTATACCTCATCGTGGACACTTACTCTAGCTTATTACTGCCTTTGTCTGGAGACAGGATAGGGGGATTGGAAACCTGAACCCATTTTCTTGCAATTTTTTTTCTCCATCACAACCTCTTTGTTCAGATTATGTTGAGAGTTCTAATTTATATCCACGCAGCTTTAAATACATTCTAGATCTTGATAATCAAGATTCATAAGCCTACCTATAGGATTTTGCACAAACACAATGAAACTAACAATATTTGTAAAATCACACAAAAAAATGCTCTCCAATGCTTTGTTCCCAAAAAACAATACAAATGGCTTAAAAGTACCTTAATAGTGGACTCAAGGCAACAATATATCTATCCTTCCTAATATAGAAGTACAGAATTTCCATATAACATTCTCCACAGTTTTGGTCAGATATGATACCCTGCTCCCTTCCTGGGTCCAGCCTGTGGACTTCCTAACTCAGATCAAAACCCCTTGAAGTCAAAAAGGACACTGAAAGGAAATGAGTTGTAGGAAAGTCCATGGAGGAGATGATCCAGCCTGGGAGAAGAAGGCATCTTCCCATTACTAAGTGATAAGAATCACTTCTATTTTCTGAGAGTTTTCTCTACATTTAAGGTGAGGTGTATACAATTTTCAAATACATTATAAAGTTACATCTGCTATTCCATCTCTTCTTTCTTTCTTTACCAATATCAAAACAGTCTTCTGGGTCCTCTGCCTAGGCCTTGAATTTTATAGCTACTTTAATCTCACACCAACATAAACACCAATTTGAAACAACATGCTGTACCTTGAATTCTCAAGTTTCAAGCATACACTCTCCCACCCCACTAGGAATCCATCCCTATCATCACTTCTCATTTCACAATACATTAATTTTTTTTTGGTTTATCCAGGAAATTCAAAAGCAGTAAATTACCCCCATTAGCTTGAAAAAAGTTAATGAAGCTTCTCGGTCTGTTTATTCAATCCATGGCTCTTGATTTTATCTTCGGATGCTGAAATATAGAAAAAAAATAGGCCCCACTCGTACTTAGCATGTTAAATGGCAACATGGACTTTTCCTTGCCACTAACTCCATTTAAAAATATTCTGCAGGGGCGCCTGGGTGGCTCAGTTGGTTAAACGACTGCCTTCAGCTCAAGTCATGATCCTGGAGACCCGGGATTGAGCCCCACATCAGGCTTTCTGCTCCGCGGGAAGCCTGCTTCTCCCCCTCTCAGTCCCTCTGCTTGTGTTACCTCTCTGGCTGTGTTTCTCTCTGTCAAATAAATAAATAAAATCTTTAAAAAAAAATATTCTGCAAACATATGGATATTTAAGACCATAGCTTATATACCAAGAAAATCTTGCTTTGAGGGGCATGGCCTTTTCAGTAGAACTCCTAACTCCATTCTTTTTTTTTTTTTTTTTTAAAGATTTTATTTATTTGACAGAGAGAAACACAGCCAGAGGGGGAACACAAGCAGGAGGAGTGAGAGAGGGAGAAGCAGGCCTCCCACCGAGCAGGGAGCCCGATGTGGGGCTCGATCCCGGGTCTCCAGGATCATGACCTGAAACGAAGGCAGTCGTTTAACCAACTGAGCCACCCAGGTGCCCCTCCTAACTCCATTCTTGACACCATCCACAGTCACCTGGACTCAATTCTAAGTGGTTGCTTGAGCGGGATATCCATTTACAAGTGCCACCATCCCATTCTGCATTCCCACCGTAGACCAAACGGTGGGCACAGAACAGAGGGCGGGCAGGATCAATTTTCTTTACTGTTCCTTCCTTTCTCACTGCATTAAAAGTGATTTTTGTCAGCAAAATGGACACTCTGATATAATGTTGCAGAGGAGGCAGAAAACTGTTTTCTTTTATGTAGGCTGTGGACAAAGCATGATGCTATTCAAGACATCAACCATTTACATAGCTGGAACCCATGATATGATTAGAATCACTTTCTAGTTGAACCTGGTAGATTAAATGAAGTTTTATTTTGTTTTAACTAAGGATGACATTTTTAAGATGTTGGAAGTTTATGGATAAAGCTGTCTCTTGTATTTTATTTGTCTTATTCATGAAATTAGTTTGACTTGATTCTCATACTAAAGTACTAACATTTCCATGACAGACGCAGAGTTTTCCTTTGTTTATTTTTCAAGAAATCACATAGCCTGAAAGAAATAAACTAAACTAATGCTGATTGTAACTTTGGGGAGACTTCTAGGAGCTGTATATTTTTAAAAATCACAGCTAAAATAAGTTCTGATCCCTCCCAAATCCCATACTCTTAAGTGAACAAGTAGATTGTAGTTCATTCAACAATTTACATGTATTTTAAGAGAAAATGATCAGAGGATGAGGGTTTATTGTACTCTACACTGTTTCCTTGTCTCTGTATGATTCAAATCATTTCTGAAAGAGAACATCATATAATTTCTACTGATGATCACCTTACTGATCACTTACTGACTCCACTAATACATGTGTTCTCAAATCCTTTTATGTTGCCATCAAATAAATGCTCAATGTTTCTTTCCAGAACCTATTAAGGGGAAAGAAGTGAAGGTTCCAGTTTCCCTAAAGGAAAAAGGTAACACTGTACAATGAAATGTAAAAGACATATTGACCTGCCTGCTGCATATTCAGTTATTTGCAATAAAGTAATATATCATTTATTTTTCAGGCTTTTAAAACTATAACTTTCATATGCAGTGGTATAATTTTGAGCAAAGGAGAAAGGACTATTTTCTGTCATTAAATTCTAAATTGTACTATGAAATAACAAAGACAAGAGTAGCTATGTCAGAAATACTGTGAAAATTTTTTAAAATATATATGTTGTTCTGATTCCAGAAGTCTGAAGTGGAAAAATCTGCATTTTATAAATATCCCAAGGTTTATCTTATAAGGAATAACTATGGAAACCAAAGATTTAAGATTATTTTTATCTTTAAGTATTTTTCATAAAATTTCTTAGTGATAGCTTGCCATTTTGTTAAGTTCAGATAGAACAACAAGTTTTATAGGTAGGAGGAACTTAGAGATAAACTATAGTCCAATACCCTCATCTTATAGATAAATAAAACTGGTATAGTCAAGAAGTTTTTCAAAGTTATTGTAATTTGCAATAGAGCCAGCATAAGAATTTGACCTTCTAAATCAAGTACTATAATAATGCATCTTAGTGCATTCCCATTATAGGAGGCTCAAAGTAGATTCTGTGGATTTAGTATGAGAATCAAGTCAAACAGTGGATTCTGACATGCTATACACCAAGTTTTGTTCGCTAAAACAAAAGTAAATATGTTAAGTCCAATGTAATATATTTAGTTTCTAATTAACTCCAGTACATTCTTTTAAAGAAAAAAAAATGATTTTATTGCTATTTCACAGAGAGATCACAAGTAGGCAGAGAGAGAGGAGTAAGCAGGCTCCCCGCTGAGCAGAGGGCCCGATGCGGGCCTCAAACTCAGGACCCTGAGATCATGACCTGGCTGAAAGCAGATGCTTTAACCCACTGAGCCACCCAGGTGCCCAACTCCAGTATATTCTATGGACACAGTATCATACTCAGAATTATCTAATATTCCATGTTGTCAAGATAAACATAAGGGAACCAGTGAAACCATGAAGTACACCTAATATACTGAATATTAGAAATAGAACCTCTTTCTACATTTACCTGAGGAGAAGATCTACAGGAACTATTGACCAATTAATGCACAGGGACATAGTGCTAAAAATCCCAACTAACTGACAATATTTTATTAGAAGGAAAGAGAATTGATGAATATTTGTTAGAGCTGGGAGAGTTATGGGAGAGCTGGAGGAGAGGAAAGCTGAAAGAGGAATCAGTCAGAGAAATGAAGGGCGCATGGAGAGTCTTCATTAGTCAGTGCAGCAATGTACAAAAAACATACCCTTAAGTCATATTTTTCTAACTTTGCAATTAATTTTAAATTAAACAAAATTGCTATTTAATGAAACACAAGAACACAACATGATTTTTTTTTCCTCAGGCCATACATGTACTTGTTTTGAAAAGTATTTTAAAGCAACATAGACTTCAAACCCATTAAGGAATTTATGTTTCACTTTAAAAATCTATTATCATATCAAAAGCTTTATCATCATTTATAATAGTAGTTATTTCGGTTCTATATACAACTTCATGCTATTCTGATATAATATGTAAATTGCAATATTTTGCCCTGTAAGAGAATTCTTACATGTAATGTTAAATATTCAGTAGATAGCAAAATGTAGCTACATTTTAAAGAATGAGTTAATTGTGAAGACTAATGACATTCCTATGGATTTACCTAAACACTAATTTATTTTCAAGAAATTCTAGATTTCTTCAGCATGATCTGATTGGTGATTAGAATGGACAGTTACATCACAGCCCAAGTTGAAGTGATTTGATATCATTAAATAATTTAATCATTTAATGATGCTATTATTCCTCTGCCAATATAAAATAAAAATATTGAAAAAATGAGGAACAGACCACCATATTATAAATTCGCACATTTTTTATTAAGAAATTTCAGTTCAAAAAGATTTTCCCTAGAAGAAATGCATGTGGAATATATATACATATGAATTAAAAATAATTCAGATTTCCACCAAAATCACTTGATGTGCATTTCCATCTTTGATCCCTGGGCATGTATACTTAAGGGCTTCCTTTCTCTTTTCCCCTCATTCTAACTATCATTTTTCATCACCCTGTACCATATGGTCAGTGTAGCACAAGCCAGTTCATGGTCACAGATAATGGTAGAGGGAAAAAAGAATCTTGGAAAAGATAATTTTTTAAACATTGTACCCCTATTCATGAAAGTTAAATTTTTATTATTGTACCATTTTCATTCTAATTTTTAATGAGGTATGTATAGACAAGGGACGGTTTGCATAAAAAGTCAATTAAATGCAGTCACCAGAATTAGACTTATTTTATTAAAGTAAAATTGATACACAATATCTGTTCCACTGTACATCATGGTAAGTCAATATTCTTATACATTATGAAGTGATCCTCTGATAAGTCTAGTTACTCTCTGTCACCATACAAAGTTATTATAATATTTTTTACCATATCCCCCATATTGTACACTACATCCCCATGGCTTACTTATTTTATAACTGGAAGTTTGTACCTCTTAACTCTCTTCACCTATTTCACCCTTGCTCCACCTCTGGTAATCAGTGATTTGTTTCCTATATTTATGAGACTATTTCTGTCTTGTTTTGTTTGTTTTGTTTTTTAGATTCCACACATAAGTGAAATTATATGGTATTTATCTTTCTCTGACTTACTTCACTTAGCAGAATACCTTATAGGTCCATACATGTTGTTGCAAATGGCAAGATTTCATTCCTTTTTGTGGCTGAGTAATATTCCAGTGTGTATCTATGATTAGAGCAGGATTTAGGGAAAAAGAGAACAAATCTGAACAGAAAAGATAAATGAATTGCAATGCATATAATGAACAAAGCATAAAGAACCACATTATACTTTTTAAACTTGCAGATTAATATAGATCAAATAAACCTGAAATGCCAAATTTATCACTTTTATTTATTTTAAAAATAGCTAATTGAACAAACAACTATTTTTATAATCACTGAAACACTTGGGTAGGATTTTTTAAATTTTTAATCAGGACTGACTAATGTAACTTATTTCCATGATCTAGTAAAAGTCAAATAATTGAGAGAGAACAATAGCTGGAATCTATCTCACTACATGAAGCTTTTTAATAGGGTATTTATATAAACCCCATTTTAGTACTAAGATGATGCATATAAAATAATTTGAGTAATCCTGGAAAATTTTTGTAGTCAGAATTCAGTATCATGGAATTGATAATATTTTATTTTATTTTTGAAGATTTATTTATTTATTTTAGAGGCAGAGAGGGCATGTGGGGGGAGCAGAAAGGACAGAGGAGGATGGAGAGAGAGAGTCTTAAGCAGACTCTGTGCTGAGCGTAGAGCTCAAGTTGGGGCTCAGTTACTTCTGAAGACAATTTTTTTTCTTTTAGTTGGGGCTTGAACTAACAACCCTGAGCTCACCACCTGCACTGAAACCAAGGGTCAGATGCTGAACTGACTGTACTGCCCCAGTGCCCCAACTTGATAATATTTTAGAAGGCAGTAATATGATTCAAAGTTACTTATGGTATTGGAAGCTAGTTTCAATAGAAATGAATGTGAGGAATTCAATTTGGGACAAAATCAAATTGTATAGATTTAAGAGAAAAACACTGCACAAAACAGCATACAAGAGTTTTGCCTTAAAGAAACCTTCAAGTGAATATGAATAAAATATCCAGCACTAAAATTTGAAAATATGAATTATACTGCTGAGACAATAATTAGCTTTACATCATCGTTCCTCTTTACTCTTTATTTCAAAGGATTTTGACCCACATGGCCTTGTATGGTATATAGTTGATAAAATATTGTTCCCAATTTAAAAATGTAAAAAAACACCACAAAACATAGTTTACATGTTTATGTACTCCAAAAGCATTTTAGTAGATATTCTCAACTAAAATAACCAAGACAAAAATCATTACTTTCTATTTGCTCATTTTTCTGATTTTTGTCCAGCCCTTTCAATATCTCCTTTTGGGCTATTTTCGTGAAGTGCAAAGTGATTGTCCTTATTTCAGAATATCATATTTGATTCCAAATATTTTTTCTTGCACAGAAGACTTTTTTTTTTTTTTTTTTTTTTTTTTTTTTTTGTAGGGAGTTAGATGCTTAGAAGGGCACTTTAATGTTTTCTTTATGGAAGTTTCTTAGTTACAAAGAATGACGACCAGGAAATGAGAATTCCTGTGAGTGTATTTTTGAAAAGAACATATTTTGTTCAAGGGGCACCTGGGTGTCTCAGTTGGTTGGGCGACTGCCTTCGGCTCAGGTCATGGTCCTGGAGACCCGGAATCAAGCCCCACATCAGGCTCCCTGCTCAGCAGGAAGCCTGCTTTTCCCTCTCTCACTCCCCCTGCTTGTGTTCCCTCTCTCGCTGTGTTTCTGTCAAATAAATAAATAAAATTAAAAAAAAAAAGAACATATTTTGTTCAAGCACAGTCCAGGGGGAGAACTGGTACAAAGCAGTTGTGTTAAATCCAGTTTAGCCCTTTAGGAGATGAAATACCTGGTCTGAAGATATCTGTGTTTGAGGTTTCCCACTTCCCATCAACCTTCCTTTAAAAAAAAAAAAAAAAAAAAAAATTTTATTTATTTGACAGAGAGAAACACAGCCAGAGAGGGAACACAAGCAGAGGGACTGAAAGAGGGAGAAGCAGGCCTCCCGCCGAGCAGGGAGTCCGATATGGGGCTTGATCCCAGGTGTGGGGCTCGATCCCAGGTCTCCGGGATCATGACCTGAGCGGAAGGCAGTTGCTTAACCAATTGAGCCACCCAGGCGCTTCCGCCCCTCATTGACCTTTCTATAAAGATTCTGATTTTTGTGTCCAGCTGATTGGTTGTATATATTTGATATAACTAAAACAAATTAAACAGTAAGTTTGGTTTATATCAGGCAGAAAGTTTTAGCTTGTCCATCCACCCCTTTCTTTCACTTCAGTTGCCATGTAACATGACATAATTTAACATGATGTCATAAAAATAACTGAAAACACCAGTTTTCTTTTTTGCATACTTGTTTTTTAGATTAGGAATTAATAATCTTCAATTTCATATTTGCATGAAAAAATAGTTTTCAGCTACTTCTGTCTTATAAAATTTGGAGGGTAGCTTCATGTGACATTAAAGATAAGGGTATGGGGCACCTGGGTGGCTCAGTTGGTTAAGCAACTGCCTTCAGCTCAGGTCATGATCCCGGAGACCCAGGATCGAGTCCCACATCGGACTCCCTGCTCAGCGGGAGGCCTGCTTCTCCCTCTCTCACTCCCCCTGCTTGTGTTCCCTCTCTAGCTGTGTTTCTCGCTGTCAAATAAATAAAATCTTAAAAAAAAAGATAAGGGTCAATCATTTAACTTGATGTGTAAAAGTAAAAGTTTTTCTGGTAATTAAAATTATTTAAACATCAAATCACAGACAAAAAAATCAAGTGACTAGCTACTTAATTCTAAATTTTTACCTACAAAATTAAGCCAAACATTCAATTTTGCTGTGTTATCTCTAGTGATTCTTTTTTTGAAGAAGTTTATAGATCATATTAAACAAGCTCAAATATGTGGATTATATACAATAATATATTTAGAATAATAAATGAGATTATAATTGTAGCATTTAAAAAGCAGTGCTGTAAGAATTCATATTTTATCATTCATGTTAATCAAAGTAATATTTCTTCAACAAATAGCAAAGTAGACAGTAAAAACAAAGATCTTTACGGTAAATCTGTAAATAATTTTATTCTGCCACAACCTGTATTGAACTACAAGAAATCACTACAGAACCAAGAATATTTTAACTAATTTTTCAAGTCAGTATTTGTGGCAATTCTTTGTGACAACTTTCATTGTAATTTTTAAATTGGTGTTCAATATGTGCAAGTCCTTAAGTTTGTTTAATATTTGTTATTGTTGCTTTAGCAAACTCTCAATAGTTGTTGTAAGTGAATAATGAAGTGAAAAGTAAATGTAAAGAAAGGACTCCAGGATAACCTCTCACATGACATCAAACATTTATTTTTTTGCTGATAAACTTTTCATCACTTACAATGGAATAGAAAGTTAGGGAAATACGGTCAGACAACTTACTTCCACATGCATTTTTCTTTTTTGTTTTTCCCCAACTGGTGGCCTTTTCAGGCACTGTGCTCGGGCTGCAAATCCTATATGATATAAGTCTTCAGTTGAAGAGTTAACAAAAAAGCAGGCATATAAACACAAAATAAAATCCAGATGTAGAAAATCCTTTCACAATGTGTATATATATTCAGTCACCATGATGTACACTTTAAATATCTATCAATCTTGTGTCACTTATACTGTAACAATATAAAAATAAATAAAATAAAATAAAATCCACTGGACATAAGTGAAATAAGAATTATATCCAGTGCTATAAAACTATAAAGAAAAGGCAACTTTAAAACACAGAATGCACATGTCATATTTAAACATAAATACATTGTAATATAAAATGTAAAAAGGGAAACATGCCTTTATGTGTAGTTTTTCCCTTCAGGACACTTGTCATTTTGCTTAAATGTCAAAAAACAATGTGTGTAGATGACAGTATGTGCAAATGGTGTATAATGGTATAATATTAAGTACAGAACAGTCAACTTAACAGTTCATAAAAACTACTCTATGACATAAAGATGTCTTAAGATGTAGCCTTTAGCTATTTTAGGGCAGTTACTAGCCTTAGTCATATGAGATGCCAATTTTCTCATTAATCAAATTCTACCACTATATTCTACAAATTCTATGAATTTTCAGTTACATAGGTGAATCTTATCTGTGTCTGTGTGTGTTTCCCTCTTTCGGTAACCAAAAATCTGATTAGAGTGATCTTTAACAAATAAGGAATTTATTTTGGGCAACAAGGTGACAAAAGGGAGGAAGACTAGGGTGCAAAATTGTTCAAGGATGTTGTCAAGAAAGCAAGCTTCTGGCTTCTCTTTCCTTCCACCATTGGTTTGTGTCTTTGGTCCTAAGGATGGCAAGACGGCTGTCATCCAGGTATCTTGCAACTATTCTCATCAGTCACATGACAGAGGTTCAAAAACTTTTCCTCACAAGGCTTTGTCTATTTGGAAAGGGATGCCATTTCAGGGAATTTTGTCACACCTTTCTGGCCATAACTGCTTCTGAGTGGCCAATCTGACCCCAAGAATACTTCATTTTCCAGCCTGTATATTAGAGGAAGGAGAGAAAAAGAAATGTGAGAATAAATGTTGAGTGAACCAGCCTACATCATCAGCCACAAGATGCAATGTATGAATATAATTTTTTAAAAATAAATGAACATTATAAGAAAATTAGAGTCCCTATGTGTACTATCAAGATTGCTCTTTAATATTTTTTCACTTGAGAATATATATTGAATTTTATTATATTAATATACAGAAAATACAAGAGTAACCAAACATTGGCTTTCAGCTTTCATTGAAGTCTAACAGAAGGGAATGAATATAAAGGAGGAAATCAGACAAATAAATGAACACCTGAAAGGCATGCTTTGACAAAAGATGCACTATGCTATGAGTATAGGCATAGAAAAATCTGACTTAGGTTGGGGAATCAAGGAATGTTTCTCAATGGAACAGCATTAGATCTGAAGTGTGAAGAATAAGGAGGAATTTTAACCCATGAAGATTGAGAATAGGAGAGAGCAAGGAGTGAAGAGGTGTTTTAGCACAGTCAAATTTCTTGTGAAAGAGGACAGTGTTATGAAAGTGTAGAAACTGTTAGCAAGAGAGGTACAAAACAAAGATAAGAGATAAGTAGAATTCTGAAGAATAGGAATAGACAAACTGAATTTCATGGGCCAAATCTGGAACACAGGATTAGAATGCTTGTACAGGGGTTCCTGGGTGGCTCAGTAGTTAAGCGTCTGCCTTCAGCTCAGGTCATGATCCTGGAGACCTGGGATTGAGCCCCGCATCGGGGGTCCCTGCTCAGCGGGAAGCCTGCTTCTCCCTCTCTCACTCCCTCTGCTTGTGTTCCCTCTCTCGCTGTTTCTCTCTGTCAAAGAAATAAGTAAAATCTTAAAAAAAAAAAAAAGAATGCTTGCATATTTTTAAATGGTTGAAAAAATCAAAAGAAGAATAATATTTGGGGACACTTAAAATTTGCAGGAAATTCAACTTTTAGTATCTATAAATAATATTTGCTTAGAATACAAATGGATTCATTTGTTTGTGTTTTGTCTACCGCAGTTTGTGTCCTAGTACTGGAGTTGAGTAGGTATGACAGAGATTAAATGGTCTATAAAACTATTTACTATCTGGTATTTTATAGAAAAAGTTTGCCAACCCCTGCTATAAGCCACATTAAGGATCTTGGTATTTAGTTTAAGGGCAATGAATATACACAAAAGTATTTTATACACATTTGAGTGTGTAGAGGAAGAGGGTTGCATTCTTTACTAGTCACCATGGCAATGGGTTGGAGAAGGGCAGAGTGGGATTGAAGAAGACCAGTTAAGATACTACTGATAGTACCTAGGTGAGTGATTATGGTATTTTGACCGAGGATGGTTGCAGGTGAAATGGAGAGAAGAGGACATTTTTGACAAATATAATATTTAACAAGATTTCTATTTTATACAACTAAACGGTTGGTGGTACCACTGAGATAGGACACGAGAAAAGGAGAAGCTTAGGATAAGCTTACAACATGTTGAGTTTGGGGTGCTTATAGGACATCCAAGTAGAAATGCAGAGTTGGAAGCTGACTATCTTAGTGTGAGGTTCAGAAAAGGAAATTAGGTTGAATATACACTTGTGGGATATGTTTGCCAGTGTACAGAGTTTAAAGGTGTGGGTATGCCTGGATGAGTGATGGAAAGAGTCAAGGTAAGAAGAGTAAAGTTCTGATAGTTAGTAAAGAATACACTTAGAACTGAATCTTGAGGAACCCAGAACATTCTTTTTAGCATGACTACAACTAGGCATCTTCAGGGCCAGTACTAGTAATCTATCTGCCTTTCTTTTTATTTTCTAAAAGTTGATATTTTATGCATTTTCAGTTGTCACTAGTTTTTAAGTCTTATTCTGAAGTGTCCAATGTTGATTCTATAAACATTATTTAAATACTGATTTATCCACACACAGACCTGCAGAGAAAAACTTGACAGTTTGTTGAAAAGTAGATATTATATACTCTGATTTTATGAGAAAGAATGAAAAGCAGTTTGTCTCAGAGATTTATCCCAAAGAGCATCTTTTAGAATATGTTAACTAAACAGGTGTCCATCGGAATGTAACCAATGTTCCTGCATTATCTAGTGACCACAGATGTTCTAATGGCTAATGACTGACATAAAAAGAATCAGGTTTTCTTCTGGAAAGTTCTAGTTTCAATGATATTTATTGTTTAAATTTTCTAAACTGACGTGGCAAGGATTTATTTTGTCCTTTGTAACCGATCATTCTAATAAGCAAATGCTTGTTGTCCTCTAAGAAATATTAGAACTTGCTGTGATACTGTTTTTAACATCTAAAAGTTGATCTAGTGTATTTGATTTCATAATCAACATTAGTATTTTGATTTTTGTGTAGTTTTTTTTGTTTTTCTTTGTGTACTTTGTTTCTAATTTAATTGCTGATATGATTTAATTCTGCTTTGAGTTATTTTAAGGAGAAAATATTATGACTACCATGTTAACAGTGAAGAAATTGATGTAAAATGATTAAAGAATTATCTAAGGTTTCTACACTGGATTAACTAGTTACTATCAGACTTAAATGCACCTAAAAATAATCTCACTTTTGTTTGTTCTTCAATATTGGAATATATTAGCAAGACTTACTGTAACATGGTATCAAAGTTGTTTTTTTTTCCCCATAACAATTTTTTGTATTTGGTAGGATTGGAGGAAAGTTAGAGAATTTATTGATTAAAAAAAGACCAGTCAGATTCAAAAGCATAACATTTCCATAGGTGCCTTTACAAATCTATGATTATTTACTTCCTGAAGAATTCTTTAAGTGAAAATTGAAGCAGAAATGGTAGCTCTGTTACTCTAAGCAGGAACTTACAGACTTTTCCTGTCGTGCCCATCACGCCAAAATGCCAAGTTGATAGAATAGAAAGGGGTCATATGTTAGTAAGAAAATCACTTGAAGTTGCTAGAATTTCCTCTATTGTAATCATTGACTTTACAAATTAATGTATCCACACTCTGTAAATTTTTATTGTCTTCCTCCAAAATATTAATGCACAATGATAATATATATACAACTGTATGTATATGAAATATATAAACAGTTACAAAAGTAAATCCCCAATTCCTTTTTTGACATTCTTTCCATTTAAGCTCTCATCAAAGGGGGCAAAGTAGAATGACAAAATGAACCACTGTCCTTTTGCATACCCACTTTTGTTGTCACTCCAGGCTGTCTTATGCAAATGTTCTAATATGCTTCTCTCTTTGAGGGAAATTTTTTTTAAATGTCACAATAATTTTTTTTCATTTTTCCTGTTCATTTTAAAGATTCTAAATGAATTCTTTTCTCATATAAGGTAATGCATTATTTTTACATGTTTGAGTGAGATATAGGATAATCTATACTTAAATTTGTGACCTTTTATTAACTTCATTGATTATTCTCACTTCAAGTTAAAGAAAATGAATGTTAGTGTCCAGAGAAATAAGGAGGAGTCTAGTTAAAGACACTCTTCCTTTGATAAGGAGAAACCAAAAGATGTCTATTTACTTATCTCGGCAATTGATTGTTGCACACCTTTCTGAACCATTGAATGGTTTTAAATCAACTGTCTCATTACCTAAAATATATTCAATCAGCCATCCTGCCATTCGTCAAATAACATCAAGGAATGTTGCTCCAACTGACTATTCTTTTTGCAACCAATATGTGCAGCCTCTTCCAATTATTCCTTCCTTATTTCAGTGTGTGCTTTGCACAATGAGCAGCCCCAGGAAGGAAAGAATAATGAGTCAGACACAGGGAGGCATCAAAGTGAGAGAAGAGAAAGGCAGAGTGACACTATCAGAAACATAGTAGACCATATTTAGCATATACAAAAGGCAAAGGATCATGAAAATGAAATGATGACAGAATGAAGCAGGAAAAATGTGCTGTGAAGAGAAAATGCCCTTTGGCTCATTTTGTATATGTAGTGTCCGCGCAGCAAACTTTCCTTGTGAGCATCAAACTCCTTGGGAATCTTGCCAAGGAAGGATTGCAGAATCAGGATTTAAGACCTAAAGCATTGAGTCAGGCATTAAGTGCTGGCATTATGAACTGGAGCCATTTGAGAACTGTATCTACAGACACTTATAAAGCATACTTTTTTTTTTCTTGTTGGCCTAATGGGAATGAGAGGTGTGAGAGAGACACAGACACAGAGAAAACATGTGTGTGGGGGCATGTGGTTTGTGTGTATGCATATGTGTTATGGAAAAAGCCCTGCTCAGTAGCTGGAGACTCTAGCTTAGCTTTAAAATAACCAGTTATAAGGGTGCCTGGGTAGCCCACTCTATGAAGCGTCTGCCTTCAGCTGGGGTCATGACCTCAGGGTCCTGGGATCAAGTCCCCTGTCTGGCTCTCTTCAGTGGGGAGCCTGCTTCTTCCTCCTTCCCTCTCTCTCTGTCTCTCTCAAGTAAATAAATAAATACATAAGTACATAAATCTTAAAAAAAATAACCAGCTATAAAGTGTTAATTCACTTAACTTAAAAATAAAAATCTGAAGATAATGTGCAGCAGTGTTGAATGTGGTGAGTCCCGTTCAAATGCGCTTTTCCACCTAGGTAAGTCTTTAGCTAACGGAAGAGGGATTCCACCTCATATTTTGCTCTAAATACCCTAAAAGTGAAGCTTATAAATTTGGTTTTCTTGGCATCTTGAAACATGTTTTACATTGTTTTAAATTGGTGACAAGTTTTTGAGTGTTGATATAATAGTGTGGGGATACTTTAGGTGCTATGTTTCCAAAGATGAACAAGATAAAATCCCCATCCAAGAAAATCACAATACTTGAAAAAAGAGGGCAGGAAAAGAGAAGAGTGAAGTGGTCTCCAGTGGTGCCTGGGGACAGACATAGGAGACTGTTTATGCAATCAATCTATGCACATCTGCTATTTAGACATCAGTACCTGAGTGCTCAGCAAATATTTATGAAAGTATTTGATCTAATCTTAGCCACAAATACATCAGCTAATAATCACTTTTCATTTTATAAGATGAGAAAACTACAATTTAGAATTTCAGATACCTCTCATTAAGTCATTTGGTTAGCAAATGAAAGTTATAAATTTCAAATCAAGGGATTTTTTTTTTTGTTCAATTTGTTTCTCTGTTTTTGTTCAACGGCAGTATGAAATGATCTCTTAAAGCCCTTAATTTGGATGAGATTGCATCATTACTTGAGAATGCTGTCACCTTGCCCATTGAGTATGCATAAGGGATTCCTCACTTTATAAACAAAGATGATCCTGATTTAGAGACTTAAGCAGGAAAAATGGAAGCATAGAGAATACATAATGTTCCAAAACCATACGGACATGGTTAAAAAAGAGGAAGGAAAATGTTAAATAGCCCATGGGATATTGAAGTAAAGAAATGCAGGTACAGATAAGATGAAAAGTGATGGAGAAGATGATGCCAAGGGGTTGGTTCTCCATGTGATGTCTCCCAAACTTGGAACAGTATTTTCTTTTGGAGGTCTATGAACTGATGAAGTTCCAAAACGAACCTAAAGGTGGTCAGATTTCTTCTTTCTCGTAGTTGTATTTACCTGGACCACAAAATAATGTGTCTACAGCAGATGAAATCAAATGCTACCTATCAAAACAGATTGAGTGTGTGCCAAACAATTCCTCTCAAGACATGAAAAAAACACAAGTTCAGTGAGAGTTTTCAGAAATCCCAAATTCTGAAGCCAAGTTACTTGGAATGATAGTAGTTCTCCATCCCATCCCATAAAGCCTCATGTAAAAAACAAAATGTAAAAGAGCGTGCATGTGTGTATGGGTGTGTTTTGCATATTAATTTTTAAGAAATATAATGAGAACCACAGTGAAATTGTCTAAATGTGTATGTGTGTGCATTAGCAGCAGATTTTCATTAAAAAGTGTATATGTTTACTGAAATGATGTGAAAATCATACATTTAGAATAAATTTATGAATGCCACTTTTTAATTAAATGTTTAATAAAAACTTAATTCTTTTATTTAAAAACATTTTGTATTTAAAATATGTTTTATTTAGCAGTATGGTAGAAAAATTTAAGAAACATTTGAAATATTGAGAAAGAGACTACTGTACACTATTTGTTTTGTATCTGGTGCTCTTCCAAATGCTTCACATGTACTGTTCAATGATTTTTAGGCCTCTTTTGTTTTAATCAATGTAAACAGTGAAGCACTGAAAGTGACTTACCCAGGTCCCACAGACACCTGAGGTGGATTTGGGATACACGCCTGGCGGTATGCCTGTGTCCTTAGCCACCATGCTTTCCAGACTCCTTCAGACCAAAACCCACAAACAACTGCTGAAATTCCTTTGTGTATTTTATAAAAATAGATTTGGTGACTTGCTTGTAAATGGAAAAGCTTCCCATGCCATTAAATATGGAATACTAGTCCAGGAGTGTATGAGACAGTGATCAAGGTTCTGTCAGGGCTCAATCTATTTATTTAGTTCAGCCGGTTGGATTTAGGAAACTCATTTATACAACATGGTTTAATAACTGAAGAAAATAGAAACTTGAGTGGCTATGAGGTTTATGCCAATTAGAATACTAATAACTCTGTTATTACTTTGTCGACATAATATAACCTAGGTAAATACAACCAACCTATACAATGTAGCAGGTGGCTTACCGTATAGTTTTTATGTATGAAATGTTTGAAAGCTTTTCCATTCTATCTGCAGTAATAGCAGTCCATAGCTATTAGCATATGAGTGCCTAAGGTTCTCGAGTCAGAAAAAAATCAGTATTCAAAGACCAATTTTTTCCCTTAATAGGAAAATGTACTTAGACAAATTATGAAGTTTCAATATTGTTATCTCTAAAGTGGGTATAATAGTGGCATTTACCTCATAAGAGAGATATGTGAGGATTATATATGATAATTTCTTCATTTGTGCAACAAATATTTACTGTTCCTTATTCTACAAAAAAAAGTGACCTAGACATGATGATTTGACAGAGAAAATAAAATTTCATCTCAAGACTCATGAAGTTTATGTTCTGGGGTTAGAGAGCAAATAAATACATGAACCTTTATTATTACATAAATAAAATATAAATAACGCATATAGTGCACTTATTTAGTGAGTGCCATGAGGAAAGCATTATTGGCTGGCAGAAGATAATTTTTATTGTCTATATATAAGGCCTCTCTGTATTGAAAAGCAAATGTGAAAATGGTAACAAAATAAAGTGGACAAAGAAAAATCAGTGATATTCAGCTTCCCCTTACAAAATATTTAAAATAGAGACACTCTTTACTTTTAAAGATTTATTTATTTATTTGAGAGAAAAAGAGAGAGAAAGCAGGGGGAGGGCAGAGAGAGGGAGAGAGAGTCTCCCTGAGGAGACTCTGATCAGGGTGTGGAGACCCACAGGGATGCTGGGTCCCACAAGACTGAGACCATGACCTGTGCAGAAACCAAGAGCCGGGCGTTTGGTGGAGCCACCCAGCGACCCTTATAATAGTGACGTTCTTAAAAGAACGTTGATTCTTGGGACTTACATATTGTGTAGATTTCTTTCTTTTAATTTCCAGAAGACAAATCAGAGGCTCCTAGATGGAGTTGGTCTCCACTGTTGCCCTTCTCTGACTCAAGCACATAGATGATTAAGTTTTGGTTGGCCTGCTTTACTTGAGTGCATAGTGTTGATGACATTTGAAAAATCGTTAATGAAGCTCCCCTCCCCAGGCCCATCAGCAATTTACATTTCATAAGTGAAACCAACAGCCTGGAAAAGTCAGTGCTGCATATGAAATGACAGGCGTCTGCCTCAACAACTCAGCATGATGACTTGATTCCATGTCTCTGCAAATCTTACATGTGGATCCCAAACTGAAGGGCTCAAGTGACAAATGTTTATGAAAATCAGATATTTTATTACTATTAAATAATCATCAATGGTAAAATATATTTCAAACAGTAAAGATTGGTGAAAATAAAAATTCCCATTCCCTCCTTGTAGCCTCCAGGTCCCAATCTCCAGCACTAACCACTGTCCTTGTTTTCCTGAAACTTCATAACAAAAACTTTGACTAAATCTAAATATATGTATAAATATTTTTATTTATAATATGTATATTTTATTTATTTTATATATATGTAGTTGCCATCTTATATAACTAGGAACAGGCATCCATAAGTGAATCAAAAATTCAAGTCAACCTTCAGTAGTAATCCCATCTACAAAAGGAAGGCACTGAGCTCTGAAGGAGCAAATAGCCTAATAAAAATGATGTTCACCTTAGAAAAGTCCTTTGACAATAATCTCACATAACAATTCCTGCCTCACATCTTCAAGGATAAAGACCCAATTCTGTAAGAAAAAAAAAGAAAATTACCATGCAATTAAAGTTTATGAGCATAATATTAAAATAATTAAGCTCTTTCTATACATCACTTATAATTATCATTAATTTACAACATTATTTTCTCCATTGTAGGAATGACAAAATTGAGATTTAGGGTTTTAAGTAATACCCAAGGTCACAAAACTTAGTAAGTGATCTTGCTCTTAAAGCCAAATTACACACTCCAAAGCTTCTTTTTACACTTCCCATCAACTCATAACACGTGAGGTCATGCTGTAAGTGCTGTTTGCACAATACCAAAAGTCAACAGTTCCATCATGGGTCCACGGGCACATGTGTGTTGGATAGCGCATGTTCGTAAGAGTGACTGTAAAATTCCATGTACAAGATAAAAGTTGGTTCTGGTTGTATTGTACTCATAAAAATACTCTCAACAACTTTTATTTTTTTTCAGAAGCTCTCTTGACGAGTCTTAAGGCTAAGATAATTCTATTTCAAGATGACAATGACAATGTAACTGAGGGGGAGAGAACCATGAGTAGAGTGGGAAGCAAAGCTCTTTCAAATAGATGGCTCTACTTGATGAGCAACATGTTTCTGAACCCCATCCTAGGACTCTGAAATTTTGTTTCTAGCTCTAGAAGCATGAGATGAAGTAATTTCTTTCAGGACTACAGATGCACCAGAAGGAGCCATTTAGTTTTTCTATAATCACGATTTTGTTAACTTACTCATTCATCCTATCAAATTTTTGATCATATACCCCATGTCAAATATGTGAACCAATGCTGATATTTGAGTAGCAAACAAGACACAGTTGCTGCTCTTGTGGAAAATTAAAATATAAAAACGGGATATAGGCAATAAATAAAACTAAAGTAAAAATATATATTAACAAAATTTTATATAACTTTGAAGCACATGGAAAGTATTTTTTTAAAAAGATTTTATTTATTTATTTGACAGAGAGAAACACAGCCAGAGAGGGAACACAAGCTGGGTGGAGTGACAGAGGGAGAAGCAGGCTTCCCCCTATACAAGGCAGAGGCTTAACGACTGAGCCACACAGGAGCCCCCCACATGGAAAGTATTAAGATAGGGTGTGCTCTGCCCAGTTCAGCAAATGTGTTAACTAAAGAGAGGAATGTGTGCTAGGAAGTGTTGAGATGCAATAATAGCAGTGATATCACTTTTTACAGGAGATGCATTAAACTATTATAAGAAGTAGGGTGTGAATGGCCATGTAATTCTCTACTATATACAATTCTGCTGTTAAATGAGGATTGTTGTTTTTTTTGGGGGGGGTAACTCCAGAAAATGAGACTATATTAGGCTAGAATTCAAATAAATCCAGGTAGCACTATCTCTGATAACATAGACTTTACTTAAAAAGTATCACAACCATGAGACCTATTTTTCTGCTGTTGGAAGGAAAAATTGTAACATAACAGAACCCTTCTATTAATCAAAACGACTTTATGGCAAGAAAGGAGAACTATAGGGCCTAGACAAAATTATTTAAACAAGAGAAAAAACTCAGAAACATGAAAATATAGTCAACCATTACCTTGGTTGGGATAGTATCATGAATATTACTCCGACAGTTTGTAACACTCTATCCTATACTGATATCAAGTTGGAATGCAGTTTCTAGATAAAATCTATTTATTAGGACAATAAGAGATCAAAGTATTTCAGTCTGATAAAGTTTCATATTATTATACTAAACTGAAGTCAACTTAATTTATTTTATAAAATTAGTAACAAATACTAATAAAAAGAATTTTACCAGTTTGAAATTATTAAATTAACCACGAGGTGGCGCTCCATGAATTGAGCGTATGTACTCAAAAATAATAAATTGCTTGAATTGGTTAAATTAGGAAAAATTGCCGCATTTTTCCCCCAAGTGGTTTTTATTAATTTTTTATTCGTATTACTTAGAGAACTTCTGAATCTTAGAAATAGGCTCTTATTAAATACAAGATGCCAAATTACTTAGTGTATTACTTAGTATGAAACTTTTTAACAAACTGGATTTTAAAATCAAAGTCCTTTTGCTTGAGTTACTTTATAATTTACTGAGAACACATGTTACATTGCATGTTTATAGAAGTGTGTAACTATAATTGAAATTGAGAACAGATGAGAAAAATCTATTAAAACTGATTTGTATGGTTTTTTTCAAATGCTGATTTTTTCCCCCTGTTTGTATGTGTGTATGTATATGTTTTACCTTAGAATCTGAAATTAAAAAAGATGAAAAGATACCCAAAGCAGGTAAGGATACTCGGTAAGATTACACAGAAATAGATGTTCTCTTTGTTATAAACAAGGCTAGTTTTATAATCCAGGATGGGTTGGGACTTGAGAAGCTCAAAATGTTGAAAAATACTGATGCACCCATCCCATATATTTTAAAAGTAATAAGCAAGAAACTTAAAGGTATGTTAAAGTTAAAATAGATTCTGTGTTTTCTGGATAATGTCATCAAAGCACTGGAGCTATTAACATATGCTGGTCCTTATTCATCTAATATTTACAAAGGGCTAAAGGGACAATTTGAATTTCAGATCTGGCTTCAGCCAAATCATGACTAATGCTTGAAACTTATTCTTACATTCATTGAACCTTATGAAATCGCCTATATTCAGCCATTTTTTAACCTCAAAACAGTGGTTTCATAGGAGTCAACTTAATAGATCCAACCATTTTCTTCCCCACTAATTAAATATGCAAATACCCTTTGGAATGGTAAACTTTTGCCTTCTTGGTCATTGATTTGAAAATTAGAATACTCTGAAAATAGAATTTCTGAAAACAGTTTCTGTAAGGGAGGAGGACAAGAGATTAGCTAGACAGTCTTAAGATAGGTGTTAACAGAAGAGGAAACATTGTAGAATACAGTGCAGAAAAATAGAACTAAAAATTCCAATTAGTAATGACAATCTTCCTAGGGCTAACTAACCCTATTCCAAATATTTTATATCTATATGAAGATATTTATATATCTACAGATGCAAAAAGTTTATGTCTCTATCTCCCCATACAGTGAAAGTTCTATGTACACACAAACATATCATTGGTCTTAAAATATTTGTATATACTCATTTCTACAAAGTTTAACCTATATATAATACTTGTTTTATCCTTCTATGTATATATTAAATATTAACTTGAATTATCGCCACTCCTTTTGAAAGTACTGTTAACATAGCAAAAGGAATTCCTTGGTTTTGTTTTAGTGAAAAAACAGCCATTTTGAGTGACTTTATAAAATCTGAAAGCCTGAATTCTCTGGAAGATTGATGGAGAAAAGTAACCAATTTTATACAGTGAGAAAAATGCATAATAGAGATATGATATATTGAGTCTTAACATCAAAACTTATAACTGAGCTTTAGCTATATTGACAGAAAATGAGAAACCACATATAAAAATTGCTCTACTGTTGTTAGCACTTTTCGTGGTGTCCGTGAAAGATTGTTGATCAAATAAAAGGTATATGATGTTACTCCTTCCTGGAAGCATAACACTGTATTTGATGCTTTATTTTACTGTCAGCATGTAATTGGAAAACTAATATGAACTATAAATTTCCTATTATTAGTTTGCATTAAATATTTATGTCTATTTTCATGTGATATTTATTTTTAACTTCCTAAAAGGGAAGAGAAATCAGCATTAATGGCATATGGTATATAATCAATCAACAATTTATTGAAAACATATATTATGCTTAATATCACTGCCTCACTGCCATATGTTCAGGATTGTGCTTGGTGATGCAAAACTTACAAACAAGGGATAAGATATTTCTGTCACAAGAGGGTATAATCAAGGAAATAGACGTGAACTGTCAAACAGTGGCTACAAGGCTAATTATGTTAGAGATGAGTGCTCTAGAAGTCCTGGGGGAGGAGCCACCCTGTTGTCAATCAAGGAGAACCTCATGGAGATGATGGATTTACACTAGGATTTTAGGAATATGCCAGAGCAGCTGAGACAGGGAGATGATCATACAGCCTTGTGGAAGGGCTGCTAGTTTTAGTGTGGAAAGACACGAATTTGACTCTCTTTGGCATTTGCTAAGGGCTTGACTTTACTTAAATTAGTTAACATTTCTGAGCTTCTATTTCTTTATCTATCAAATGAAGATCATCAAAACAAGCCAGCAGGGCTGTTAAAAGAAATCCATTTGAAGCTTGCCATTTGGTTCAGCTTCGGTATGTGGTAGCTCTATCGAGGAGTTAGCTTAGGGGCAGGATGAGCCCGCTATCAGCAAGAGGCTGGGAGAAGAGGACCAAGCACCAAAGCAGGTGCTAGACACCGAATGAGGAACAGAAGGTGGCAAGACTGCCGCCACGGTATGTAGTCAAAGGAGGGTGGTTCTGGAAATCCAGGAAAGGGGGATTAGGAGGCCAAAGTGAAAAGTTTGGATTCTGTGACTGTGACTTAGAAGAAGAAAGAAATTCCACAAGGCATATAATGGTGTATGGGCTGAAATCCTATAGAAAGAATTTTCGATTGGAGATTTGACTCGAGTGTTTTGCAATAATCTAAGTATTAAAGATGGGAGAAAGTAAGTAAAAGTAAAAATAAATAAAAGTACCAATAGCATGTTGTTTTATATTCTTTCAGTTACATGTAATCATACACTTTGAAAACACAGTCATACTCTCTGTACCGCACTATCATTGGGTTTATAACAGTCATGCTGTTTCCCAGGAAAAGACTCAGCGTTGATGACGTTGGTTATACTGAACTCCAAGGTCTCAGGCAGGAAAGGATGAGAAGGTGATCAAACATAGAAGTTATAGAAGCAGCTCCAGTGGGTGGATGCTAGTGGGACATCCACACAGAGATACCCCAGCGGCCCCGGGGAAACTCGAAACATTCACTTGGGATCCTCAGACTAGGTTTGGTATACATGAATTTAAAAGTATTAGAGTTCAGAGGCAAAAAAGAAAAGGAATTGTTCAAGAAAAAGTAACATGGAGAAGGGAATGAAGGGAGTGAAGGATAGCTTCTTGGAAAAGTAAAAGTGGGTTGCCTAGAAGACCAGGAAATTCGGTCTCAGCCTCCCAAAGCAGGGATCCTTTCAAGAACACGTGGAAAAGTCAGCAGTACGAACATCTCAGAAAGGTCATGAGACATGATGACTGAGAAAAAGCCATTATACTTGACAAAAAGCTGTCATTTTGTGACTTTCTGGAGAGCATTTTCAGTAAACTGATAGAAGTAGAAACAGTTTATAGGAATTAACAAAGAGACTTAACCAGTAAGTGGAGGCAGAGTGCAAACTGCCTTTTCTAGAAGTCTGATGTTAAAGGGAGGCAAAATATTTTATTTCAGCAGGTAGAATCAATGAAACAAGTTTTTGTTCTCATATTAGTGATAATCCAGTAGAGTATTCCACCAAAGAGAGGAGGAGCAAGAAATCCAGAGGGAGATACTGATTAGGAGAAAATTATCCCAGGTTTGAGAGAAGTTGTGATACTATAGGTGAAAGGAATTAGCTTAATTATGAAGAAGAACAAAATGCCCCTGGGCTTTGAGGGAATAACGAAAGGGTAGA
The DNA here is from genome assembly GCA_004023965.1 of Spilogale gracilis. Classification (NCBI taxonomy): domain Eukaryota; kingdom Metazoa; phylum Chordata; class Mammalia; order Carnivora; family Mephitidae; genus Spilogale; species Spilogale gracilis. Next base: position 180,404 of record PITA01000177.1, read on the forward strand.
TTAAATTAAAGTTGAGCATCCATGGAGGAGGACTCTCCTGCAGAATGATCTTTTCTCCTAAAATCTCTGTGTGAGGGTGACCATTTACATGTTTGTTGCCAAAATCAAAGGATGGTTTTTTTGCTTCATAGCATACTGACTTTGGCATAATATTTGACCTGTTTACTGTCTCTCATATTAAAACAAAACAAAACATAAAACTTTATTTTGGCAAAAACTAAACCACTTAACCCACACTGTTAAAAATAAAACAAAAGGGGTGCCTGAGTGTCTCAGAGGGTTAAGCTTCTGCCTTCAACTCAAGTCATGATCTCAGGGTCCTAGGATCAAACCCCACATCCGGCTCTCTGCTCAGCGGGGAGCCTGCTTCCCCCTCTTTCTCTGCCTATTTGTGATCTCTCTCTGTCAAATAAATAAATAAAATCTTTAAAAAAAATAAAAATAAAAAAATAAAACAAAAAATGACTATTTTTTGAATACTATTTATGATTTATTTTTGAACATGGCATATTATTAGCCACAAAATTCCTTTGTTTTTACCTGCCAATGAAAATGATGGCAAATGGAACATGCATCTCATTAGGTAATTGGAGAACAGCTAAGTGTTCTTTTTGGGAAGCAATGAGTATTAATTATAAGTCGTAATATAATCAAAAACAAAAAGAAGCTTGCAAGTAATGCAATAAATTATTTTTCTTACTTATCAAGAATATTAATATTCATAAACAAACTCTTCAGAGTTCTTACAACTGTATTTCTAACTGCCTAACAAAACATTTCCACTTGGTTATTCTGCCTACATGTCACTTTGTTTAAGATTGAACTCAACAGCTCTTCCATTGTCTTTTTGTTGTTACTATGGTTGTTCCTTATGTCAAGAAACAGAACTCATGAATCATCACTCAGTTACATTGACTTAAACTTCTGAGTCATTAGCAGCTTCTCCTTCTCTTTCAGACCTCAGTGTCCAATTAGGTATCAAGCTATATATCTCCCATATTTGTGCTCCCTGCTTTTTTTCTCTCGTGATAAGAGCATTGTTTTAGCTCTCATCATCTCTTACCTGAATAGATAAACCCATGACTTAATTCTCTTGTTTCCATCTCCTCTTCACAGACAGATGCAACACACGCCTGTGCTAGTTCTCTTTTCTAAATAAGTATCTATAGAGAACAGAGCTAGATTCATTGCCACGACATTGAATTGCCCCCACCGTACTTCCTCCTGTGGTCTCGTTTTGTCTAATCCACCACTACCCCTGCTCCTCTGCACCCACATAGACATTTTTTAAAAGATTACCAGATACACGGAATTTTGTCTACTCAAAAACTGTCTTTGAATATTTTTCCTTCATTTCAGTCCATATTACAAGCCTCTTACCTATAAACCTTGCCTCCAGTCACAGTAAGGCAGCTTACTTTCCCACCTGCCACTATTCTCTGTTTATAAAACACACACCATGAGTTCTCCAGCCTTGGTCTGTTTACATACGTTTTCCTCTACCATATGCTCTGGTATCCATAATTACTGAAGGGGCTTCTCCTGTGTATCTAAGTTTCTATATAATCTCTGCTGTGAGTTGTTTAGTCTTCTCTAATTTCTGAGACAGGAAATCATTCTAAAGCCACCATTGCCACAACATGTTGACAAAATTACCCTTATGGGAAGAAAGGCATTGGTAAATACTTTTTTTGAGAGATCAATATTTTTGAGAGATTATTGTCTTAGTTTTGTGATATAAGACATGTAGAGGCATTTTTTTATTTTATCTATGTATTATTTTATGATTTTATGATTTTATGTATTTATTTGACAGAGAGAAACACAGCTAGAGAGGGAACACAAGCAGGGAGAGTGAAAGAGGGAAAAGAATGCTTCCCTTGGAGCAGTGAGCCTGATGTGGGCTTGATCCCAGGACCCCAGGATCCTGACCTGAGCAGAAGGCAGACATTTAAGGACTGAGCTACCCAGGGGCTCATAGAGGCAGTTTTTTAAAATGTAAAAGACTAGTGGTGGGAGTTGATCTAGAAAGAGGAGCTCTAAGACAATAGATGTGGAGTGATTTACAACAGATCTCTTAAGTGTTGAATCTCTTTTTCTTTACCACCAACAACACATCTCAGGCCAATCTAACAGACTTATTGTGATGCTCATGTGATATAATATATGTGAAAGTACTTTCAAATCCATGAAAACAGAAAAATTTAAGAGTTTATCATTTATACTCTTGCTATTTCAAGTGTAGTCCTCAAACAACAGCAGTGTCACCTGGGTCCTTGTTAGAAATCTAGAATCTTGGGTCTTAATAACTGCTGAATAAGAATTTGGATTTTAACAAGATCCCCAAGTCATTAGTATGTACCTTAAAATTTGAAATAGAAAGATAGACATCTAGTACTACCCTTGTCTCCAAGGAAGAAAAACATTAAGTTTCTCTTTTCAAAAACTTGCCTAATTTGGAGTGGAGTCATATTTTTGGATGGCTGTTTATTGACTAGCAGTGAGGTTTTCACAAGCACTGAACACTGGTTGACATCGTCCATCTGCTGTCTCACTTGATGGGTGATTTCTGAACTTGATCATCTGAGAAATGATTGAGAAAACATTCTTATGACATAGCATAGGCAAACAAGCACTGGACATATCTGTGCACTCATTTGAGCTTAAAAAGAATAAATAAACCTGTATTTTGCTAGCAGAATATGTATGTCAAGAGTAAGCTGCCCATATATTTTACCAGCTGGCTAAGTTGACACAATAGGTGAATGATTTAGCCAAAGAAGAGTAGTATGTGCCCATACCTATCAGTCATCAAAGTATCTTTGGCTTATATCACTCAAAGAACTTGTCTCTAATTGGTTACTCTATTCAGTTTTTCTGTCATCATATAAACTAAATGCATTTCAATAACTAAAAATTACTATAATGGTCCTACAAAAGTATATATGTGTGTGTATTTATATACTTCATTAACTGGATCTTTTGAGAAGAGAAAATGTATTCTCCCTCTCCCTTCTCCATCTCTTTCTCCTCCCAACTACCCCACACACCACTGAAATAGTATTACATCTTTAAGTTAACCAGAAAGCATAGGCAGGGCTCCTCTAAATTGCAGAAATAATTAAATCTCAGTTTAATTAACTAAACTAAGTTATGGTAGGATCAAAGGCTGTTTAGTTCAATAAATACTTATTGAATTTCTACCATGTATTTAAAAATGTGCTAGAGGATATAAAGATGAATAACATAAATCTCTAGAAATATTTCATATCAAGTCAGAGATCATTAAATAAAGAGCTAATAGTAACAAAAATAAATAAATAAAATCAAACAAACCAGCAGGAAAAAGTTGTGCAGAGTGTGCTTTCTGAATACGATGGACAGTTAACTTTCTCCAGCCTATTGGTTCAGGGAAATTTTCCCAAAAGAGACGATATATGAATAGTTTGAGAAACTGGGTAAAGATAAGCCAGGTGTGAAAGCCTGGGCAGGGCATCCCAGACAGACAGATTTGCTTAAGCCTCAACTAGATGGAAAGCAGTCAGGAGCACTGAGAATGACAAGGATTTCACCTTCACTTCAGGACCAAGCGTGAGTGGAGAACAGGAGTAGGCAAGGCTTAAGAGAACAGCAACAGAAAACTGTGCTGCCCTAGAAAGCATTGTGTCCTTTTTCCTAAAGGAAATTGGGAACTATTAAGTCTTTAAGCAAGGGATGCTTGGGTGGCTTAGTCGTTAAGCCTCTGTCTTCAGCTCTGGTCATGATCCCTGCTCGGCGGGAAGCCTGCTTCTTGCTCTCTCACTCCCCCTGCTTGTGTTCCCACTCTAGCTGTGTTTCTCTCTGTCAAATAAATAAATAAAAACTTAAAAAAAAAGTCTTTAAGCAAAATGAAGTACAGCTTAAAGTAGAATTTCAAATAGCTGATTCTGATAACCGCAGAAATTGAAGATAAAAAGAATGCCAATGTTTTCAGGAAATCAGTTTCTGGGTGATGAGATCTTGCACTGATACCTCTAGAGTTATTAAAAAGATTTTGATAAGGCATTAGGAGGAAGGAAAAGAGGAGAGCTATTATAGAAGTATTTAGGAAGTAAATTGCCATAATTTAGGGTGGGGATGAGAAAAATTCAGGATAACTTCCAGGTTTCTACTTGGAATAGTATGTGAACAATAATGTCATTTACTGTGGTTGGAATTTCCAAAAGAAATGGCAGATTTAAAAAAAAAAAAGGGAAGCTATATATATTATGTAAATTTTTGACATATAAAATTTTTGTTGAGCAGTTACTATATGCTAGGCAATATGGTAAAACATAAGTATAAACACAGTCAAATTGTGTTGTGTTGTGCAGGTAAACATGGTCAAGTTCCTGTCCTCCTAGAGTTTATAATCTATGGAGGAAAGAAATGTTGAATTAGAGGTACCTATGGGATACACATTTAGGTATGATTATCAGATATCTGGGGAGAAAATAACTATAACAATGATATGTAAGGAGTCTATGGAGAAGAAGAGCTTGAAGGGGTTAAAAAAATTTTTTTAAAGGAAAGAATTGTCTTAGAAGCTCAAGATATTGTCTCAGAAACTGAGGGGGAAAGAATTTTAAGGAGGAGGAAGCTGTCAAAGTGTCAAATGTAACAGAAATTTACAGTAAGTTAAAGACTGAAAAATATTCATTGGAATGTATGACATAAAGTCCCTGATGATCTTACAAGCAGTTTTAGTGGAACTAAATAAGAGGAAAACCAAATTACTATAGTTTGAGGCATTTAGTTGGAGGCCAGGAATTGGGGCCAGAGAATATGCATTATATACTTTGTGAAAATTATAGATTATTATTTTAAAAACTTGTCTGAAAAAGGGAAAAGTGTGAATTGCTTAGGAAAACAGCATGGCAAAGTAAAAGCTGAGGAAGATGTGACATCAGAGAAACTTGTTTTACATGGTTCCTAATCTATCAGAGATACAGCAGCAACGTCTTTAGAACTTTACAGGGTTAAATGTCAGTAAAACACAATAATGCATGGAAAAATGCTAAAAACTAAGGCATGCACTCATTCCATTTTTGAAGATCTGACAGATAAAGGATTTTTGTATAAAACACCAGAAGTATTTCATTTTGTTTAATTACCTACCACAGAGATCAAAACATTTCCTTTCCAATAGAGATATTCTCATCTGTTCCTTGTTTACTTGTGTAATATTACCACAGTGGTTCATGTAGTACCACTTTTAATTTTAAAACCTTGAAATAAGTCCTTCTTCCTTAAAAACTGTATAATTTTATACAGTTCAGCTAAGAGTCTAAATCAATAACGTTATTGTTGTGAAGTTTTTCTTTGTAACTACAAAGGGTAGGAGGATGTCCTTCAGTATAAGTAGGCTATTTCCTGCACTTGTGTTTTGCAGTGTTTTGCATAGAAGACTAGTTACAATTATTGGTACATGAAAGAATTTTGAGGTTAAGTAAGTCTGGAAAAAGCTCTTGGAGTTTATCATATACACGAACACATTAGGGAAGTCTGATAGGAAATAAACCAGCTGAGCCTTTTTGTACCCAAAGTTTTTCAAATTTACTCAACCATGATATCTTTAATGTAATGTAAGAGCGATGTTCAGCCAAATGTACTGTAAGAAATTATGTCTTAACACTTAAAAGATTTGGGGAAGCAGTAGAGCAAAGATAATAGAATTTTTAAAAAATGAGTGACAACATGTATTTAAAAAAAAGAAATAAAATGAGAAATAAAATGAGTATAAATTGAATTCAGTATAAATTCATTGTGTTGCACATTCCATTGTGTTGCAATTAGAACAATAAAGATATGCTAACATGTATAATTTATTTATCACCAGATATTACTATCTTAAAATTTCTCTCTTTTTTTGGAATAAATAAGAAAAGAGAAAATTCTAATGTAATTTTGGGGAACAGAGGTGCTCATTTTCTTTCAGGATAAAAATTATATTAAAATTATGCTAATATGGAAAACTGAGTAATTGCTAGCAAGTGACAGTGGTGATAAATACTTCATCCGTATCCCTATAGACTCATGTAAATCTATAAGACACCAAGTCAACCACCATTTCTATCATAGACTAATGTTTTTTGTGTAGTCAACAGTTATGTGTCATTATAATATGCTGGGAGGGTTTATTACTGAAAAGAAACAATAAATCAAGAAAACTGTAATGGTCTTTACTATGTTAGTTCAAGGACCTTTATTAAATACCTATTAATTCAAATCTTGGAAAATGAAAAAATAACTAATATTGGTGGAGTGATTAATTAATCGAGAGGATTTACTCATATACATAAAACATAATTTGATCTCATGATGATCTTGTGACTTTGATTCCATTATTTTCCCCAAGTTAGAGGCAAGGAAGTTAATATAAAGATCAAATGTTACCCTAGGGTAATAAAATTTATGGAAGAACCTGGCTTTTTTCCACATGTCAGTGACCTCATTCACACACTCAACTTGAATAAAAGACTTCTAGTGTTGCAAATTGTCCCCTTTGACTTCTAAGTAACATAAAATGTAGTGTACCTTTTTCTTGCCAACATATCCTAGATACAGTTTACTGCCAAATGTAGGTTCTCAATTTACTATTACCATCCTATTCTCAAAATAATAAAGATGTTAGAGGGAGGTATGAGAGGAAGGTGGGTGGAGAACAACAGGAAACCCAAAAAACAAGATTTGAAATTGTTTTGATTTATAAACCTTTCATTTAGAATTATAAGCCTGAAGTCATGCTTAGACAACAATTCTAGATGTCACTACTAATAAAGCAGGGCAATGTACTATATGTTCTTTAGGGCTGGTTTATTGCCAGTTTGTTTCATGTATTTCCTCTGTCTCAAACAGTTCCTGGCACATAATTAGAACTTGGTGAATGTTTTTGAATGAACGAATGAATAAGAGTTTTAGTTATATAGTCAAATGGATCTGGAAGCCTGTTTCCTAAATGGACAAACTGACTTCATGAAGTTCAGTATAAATTTTAAAATATTTTATTTAAAAATGTTTTGCTTGGTTCTGGGCACAAAATAAATATTGAACATGTTATCTTAAATTAGACTCCTAAGTACAGGAGACAACAAGTTTCCAGAATTAAAATTTAGTACAGTCTTTCAAAATCTGAGACAGTCATTGGTCATACGGCTTGCCAAAATGAAGGCAAATTTTGTTTTGTGGGAAAAAAGATATAACCTTTGTCATGCTTAACTTTTGATTAACCATTTCTGTACTAAAATCTTCTTTTTTTTCTATTTTTAATGGTGAGTTGAGTATATGTTTTGAATTATTTAAAAAATTATATCTTCCAGAGATTGAGGATGTAATACTTCTTGATCAGTTCAATCAAGCATAGTACCCTCATAGCTTCTGAATCAGTCTATGATGGATACAATTTTTCTCAGCTGACATGAGCTCTGTGGTTCCTAAGAAAGTTCTAGTAAGAGAGAGGAAAAAAAAAGAGTGTGATAGTTTCATTTAAAATTGCTAAACTGTACTTATGCATTAGTGTAAACAAAGAGTTATTATCCACTATTTAGATATGTCATCTTCTTTAGAGAGTTCTTCGACGGTATATATTTTAGAATTCCCTAAAAGTCAATTTTTAGTTTTCAGCCTTTGCCCAGAATTATTTTCTTCCTTCTTTAGTTTATGGGAATCAAAAAATGCTCTTTTTTTCCCTTTTTATAAAATTGTCATGGAAAGTCCTCTTCTCAATTTCAACCCAATCTAAAAACTAATTGAGGAAAGTGGTAATGAGACTTGAATTAAGATGTTTCAGGGTGGCAAAAGCAAGTCACTAGAGAAGGCTTTATAACTTGCCACAGAAAATGATGGTCTGACTCTTCTAAATTAAAAGAAAAACTGAGAAGCCTCTTAGACACTTTCCTGTTAAGAAGTCAACTCTGTAAGAAAGATTTCTGTTTACAGGCTAATTTGTGAGTTACTTTGACAAAATGTTGCAAAATTTACAAGATCCAGTTCCCTCATGTTAATGTATTGTTTAGTTTGTATCATAAAATATACTAGTTTATTAATTATTTGAGCCTATTCTCAATCTCCTTTTTTTTCTTTCTCCTCAGATTAAACATGCTTTTATACTATTTGTAACACACAATATATCAGCCAGTTTTCAAAACTATGTTCTTAGATCAAATACTCTTTTTGGTTTTTCAGTTTAGTGGATCAACATAACATTCAGACTTAGGAATATTTCTCAAGCCTATGATGAAGTGTTTCACACTTGTGAGATGCTTAGAGGAGGGTTGATATTTAATAATTGAATCATATTCCAGGGGAAAATGTTTCAGTTGCTTCTTGTGGACAAATGTTTGAGAGGTCTTTTCTTTTCTTTCATATACAGTTCAAATTTAATTCTCCATAACACAAAACATGTTGAGAAAGAAACATGGTACTATTTATTTGAGTGTAGAAGAAGGGAAAAGAAATAATATTAGCTACCATCTCTTTTATTCTCATATTTCTGGTGTCAGAACAGAATAGTCTCAAGTTCAGGAACTGAGACTGATGGAACCAGTAACAAACATGGCAGAAATAATGGTTTCTTTGGGGCCATGCCTGACAACTTAAGACAAGCTCATCAAGGTTTAGACATTTTACTGAGCTTTGCTTCTCACAAACCCTCCATCCCCACCACCTACTGACCAATGCTTTGACTTTTAAACTGAATCCCCCTTCTGGGATTCAGCATGGTGAGAACTCATTTCTTATTGTCTCCTTTCTTTCTTAAGGCTCATTTAAAGTATCAGGATGTGATGGAGTGGTGTTTAAGGTAATATGGTTTAGTGAATCTTAATAATTAAAACCTGTTTAGTCCAGATGGTGTTAATCAATTGAAAATGATTGGGAACACATATATAAAACTACTCAATAGTCACCCCTAAAAATAGTATAATTTTCTCCTTTTCATAGGTCAAATAACTATAACCAACATTAATAAGAAATTCCATACACAAACTTTGACATGTTTTATTTTCACATATTCCAAAGCAAGATGATCACAATACCAATTTGAAAAATCTTCTATGTAGAGAAAAAAAATGGAAGATTTCTGTTGGTCGTATATTTCAGTGATGGAGCACAGAGTTAAAAGAACTGCCTCCTTTTTGCAAATCCTTTTCAAATATTTTAGCAGCATCTTCAGTGAGTCTTTAGTGGGAGTATGTTTAGTTGCATGCATTACTCAATAGCGTAACCCTTCATTTATAGAGTTGTCACTTGTTCATTAAAGACAATTATTGTTGACACTGTGAAAAAATGCACAAGCACTAAGAATACAAAGATGATAGCTGCATTGTTGTCCCTGTCTAGTGAATTATACAATTTACTTGTGGAAGACAAATGAGTAAATAATTACAACATACAGAGATGATGTTTTTCATACGATGCCAAGAGTACAAATTAATGACATCTAATTTACCCTGGCAAGAGATCAGGAAAGGCTTCCAGAGGGAGACCACAGCTGATCTGAAACTTGACAAATGAGCATGGTATGGTGAAAAGAGGCAAGAAGAGGGCAAAAACATTGAGTGATATGATGGGGAATGAAAATGATATATTTGAGTCTCTAACAGAGGCAGAAGTGGAGAAGGAAATGAACAAGTGGAAGTACACTGAAGATATATTTAGAAAATGGAATAAACAGGGCTCTGTTAAAAGCTGAATAGGGATATCAAAGCATGGAGGAGAATTTTGGGTGATTTCCTGCCTCCTAGTTGGAATTATACATGGAATGTAGTCTCATTTACCAATATAGGGAATGTGTTTGGAAGAGAAAAATTTTTTTCTTTAGAAAGTTTGATATGTGAGTCAATAGTGGAGTAAACCCTTTTATCCCTGTATCTTCTATTTTCTCCCAACTTTTCAAAGTGTGTATATATATATTAATATTCATATATGAATCATATATATATATATATGATATCAGAATTGAAATACTTTCTATGCCTTTAAAGAGAGGTACCTAGCATGGCATCTCAACCAAATCTAATTACTATGACTGTCACCAGAATTAAATTCATCCATAAGAATTCAGTTTTCAATTAATAAGTAAATCTTATAGGCTAAATATTCCTAGGAGACTGTAGTGCTTAGCATGCACTAAATGCGAGGTGATCACTTACTCAATGAATGATTGAATAATTGAATAATCATGATGTGTTGTCAGTGTTATATTAAGTTCCCTATCAAAAATTTAAAAAGGCTTCAAAGTAATGGTTCTGATTAACCTCTATCTTTCTATTGGTTCTCTATTAACTTCCTCTAATCTCTCACACCTAATCATGGTGCAAAAAAAAATTGCTATTAATACTTTAATCAACATCACTTTAAATTCCTTTGAACATCAAGGAGCTGGAGCCCCCAAAGATACCCTCACCACTCGTTTGAGACAAAATATAAGATAACAGAAGGATTGTGAACAGTGTTCAAAGGTAGCTGCTTAAATAACAAAACAGTTTCCATAGAAATTTATTTAGTATACCCTCAAGAAATTTAACAAAATAATTGATACCTAGAAAATTGAGCCCAATGCAAAGCCAACAAAGATGGAAAAGTCATTTCTGTATATGAATGTCACTGGGTTCGTGTATCTAGGAGGCCATATTACCACAGATCTTAATATAGTAAACCTTAAAGAACTTTCTAAGCTCTACCTCAATATCTATCAAATATTGCTGCTTTTAAAATTAAAGGACACCATGAACAATATTTTTACTTCTTACCACCAGACTTCATTTCTGTCCGTCCTCACATAAACTCAAAATTCTTCCAGAAATTTAGTTCCAATTTCAGAGTCATTCTTGCTTACCAAGTGGCTTCTAGAAGATTAAAGGTCAATTTTCAAAGCATTTATTTATAATTTATTTTTCTGCTTTATGATATTAACATTCAAATAATTTTACATTAAATCTCTAAAAATATATTTGTAAACATTAGATAAATGATAATATGGCATTGTTTCAACCAAATAAATTTACATAGTACATTTGATAAAAAAAAAAAATCACCTCTGTATGTAAACATATCTACAGGTAAAAGAAGAATGTTTACTCAAATTCATGTACAAGTAAGATAGCAATTCCTTTTAGAGTTTCATAATATATTTTATATATTTAATGTTTAAACTTCTTCCATTTTAATTTTGTTAATTAAAACATTATAAAATCTCATAAGACATGTAGTTGAGTAACAATGGCTTCTAGTAAAATGTAATAAGGTTTCTGAACTGGTTCAAGCATCCCATAAAAGTCCTTATGATATTCCCTTGCCTCCTCCAAATGGCTTGTTTATTCAGTATATATGGAACAAAGTTTGGATATTAATCTTCAAGTCAGTTGAGAAGGGAAAGTGCCTGTCTGTTAGTTCTTTCTGGTTAAGATGTAAATCTACAGCAGAGCCAATTTCTGCTCTGTACGAAATAGCTGTGTAAATAGATATATTATATCTGGAACAGACTCACTGGTCTTAGAAACAAGGTTTGTTCTTCTCTCCTTAGACTTAAACATGCTTTCAACAGCAGAAAATCTATTAGGAATTGAGCAAAAAGATTTACTAAAGAGCAGTAAGTCCACGAGAAATTAATGTTGTAACTTTTCAGGTTGATTATCTAAATTGTGCCTCCTTGGTAAATGATTTACTATTTAGATTTAAATTAATATTTAACATAATTGTATCACTTTACCTGGATGAGATCTTAGAAACCATCTAATCCAACTTCCTCCATTTTCCTTTTTTGTAAATGAACAACCAAGCAAGTTAAATGGCCATGTCAAGGTTCTATAGCAAAAGAGTGCTTTGTGAGAACCAAACCCAACCCTTAAGACCTCTTATCTATTGTTTGTCCTAGCCACTACACATTTATAGCTTCTGATTATACTAGGTCAAGATTTTATTACTTTTTGTCAGATGTTACTTAAAAGATTTCCTTATTATATACAGATGTAGACATGCTATTTATTTTTTTGTAATTTTAAACTGCTATAATTTCTTTCATTCATGTCTAATATTTTAGAATATTTTTGATTCATTTTTTTCCTTTTACTTGCTTTTTTTTCATTGAATATGACCATTTTCTATTTAAGTCAATGTATAATAGAAATAGAAATGGGAAATATTACATTGATAATTTCATTTTTAATAAAATTCAAGAAATATAGAAAACACATAAAATATAAAATCTATAATAAAAATATTACAAAACTAAAATTCTTGTAAATAAAATATACAAATATATGTATGTGGATACTTGTTATATTGCTTCTATTTGAAGCATATTCTGTGATAGGGAGCCAGCTCCTATCTCCATGAAAACATTAGAATTACAATGATTTGTTTTCCTTTGTAAAAATAAATTCTTGCATCATATGAATTTGATTTCATATTACATCTTTTATAGATCTCAATCACAAACAGAATAGTGCTGTCATATATATTGAAAAGTTGAAACACTGGAATTATCATAAGCATGTTCTGTTTTATCCATTTATGTCTCAGTAGATTGAAATCTTTCTCTTTGATTCTAATTAAACCTTACTTGCTGAATTATAACATACACAATTAGCTGGAACTCAAAATTGCAAAAAAAAAAAAAAAAGCCATAGATTTTGTTAAATGAATATTATTAACAAAGGTACCTATGCTTATCAAGCAGTGAATTTTAAATTTCAATGTGTGTCTGATATACCTGGAGGGCTGGACTCAACGTCAGAGTCTGTGATTCTGGAGGTCAGTTATGGAGCTCAGCATGTGCATTTCTAATAAGTTCCCAGATTATGCTATTGTTTAAGAACCACTGCCTTATAGAATTCTCCTACAACAAAGAATCTACACTGTCCTTACACTTATTGTCTAAATGTGGACCTTAGGGAATATATAAGCTTAGACCACATATAAACAGATATACACATGTACTTTATTCATTCATATATCTACAGATGTGTTTTCCTGAGAAGCTTCATCAGATTTTAAATTGGTACTATATTGTCTCTTAACTGAATGTATGATATCATGAAACTAAGAATGTAGAAGAGCTAAAGAACATGTGGGAATAATATTAGCAAGATGATGGTATAGAAATTTCTGGTGTCCATTCCCTCCCCAAAACATCAATTTGAAAACTTTCTATATACAAAAATATTTTCACAAAAGCTGAGGATTCTGGGTGATGAATATATACCCCATCCACTCTTCCATACCTGGGCAACTTCGCATAGAAATAGAGACCCTCCCTGTGGAAAAAGGATAGTGAAGAGAGTACTCATCTTTGCTACAAACACCAGTGTTGGCCTGCACCAGCACCAGGATGATTCTCCAGGTCCAAGGTGGCTGCCATGGTATTAGGTTCCCAGACTACCCTGGACCTGCCCAGTTCCCACAGCCTCAGGGCAGCAACCATCATGGTTGTTATGTCATCTTATGTCACCTAAGATTCCTAATAGGACCCCAGGAATCTGCTGCTGGCCCATCTCAGCACCAGCCAACTCCCACAGTCTCCAGGATCCAAGCTTGCCCCAGTATAGGCTGGAACCTGCAGCCTTAGGCTCTAAGAAAGCTCCCATAGACCAAGACTCCTAGCCTGATCCAAAGCCAGTCAAACTCCCATAGACCCAGGCTCCAACTGGGGTCCTGTAAACCCAAGCCCCTGCCTTGCCTCAACACCAGGTCATATTTCGTAGCTTTCTGAGGTCTCAGGTTTGGGACTGGCTCCCACTGACCTAGCCTCCTATCCTGCCCAGGACTAAGCCATCTTACCTGATCCCAGCCTTTAGGCTGACTTCTGTGAAACCAGACTCCTAACCTGTCCCAGCACCAGGCCAGCCCCCAAGACTCAGATGCCAAGCCCACCCTTGTGGTCCATAGCACATAGTCAGCCCCCTGTAGATCCAGGTACCAGCCTATTCCTGATGGACCCAAACACAAGGCCTGTCCACCTGCTGACCCAGGTACCAGATCTGCCTGCCCAAGGACTCCAGCAGTAAATCCTGCCCATGAACACCATGTGCTGGCCTACCCAGAGTCTCTGGATGAGGTGACTGGTGAGAAGTTTTCCCTGTTGACGCCAGTTTGTAAAGTTAGTCTGAAAAGACTGAAGCCAGTCTGTAAAGCTCCTTGTTAAAATATGCACATACCAACATAGAGACAGAAGGATCATGAATAATCAATGGAATATGACACTACCAAAAGAAACTAATAATGCTTCCATGACTGACCCTAAGGAATGGAGTTATATGAACTATCTGACAAAGAATTTAGAACAATCCTCTTTAAAAAAATTCAGTGAACTACAACAAGGTAACTATATCAAATAAAGGACAAAAACAAGTCTCAGAAAATAGAAGAAGATTAAAATCACACCAACTATCTTTTCCAACCCCAATGGTATGAAACTAAAAAGTAACAACTGGAGGAAAACTGGAATAGCTACAAATGTGTGGAATTTAACAACACACTCTTGAACAATCAGTGGATCAGAGAAGAAATCAAAATGGAAATTAAAAAAAATCTTGAAATAAATGAACTGGAAGTACCTAAAAGTGGAAACACAACATTTTTACCAAAATGTGTGGGATGCAGCAAAAGCAGTTCTAGGAGGGAAGTTTATAGACATAAACAACTACACTAAGAAAAAAGAAAGATTATAAATAAACAACCTAACTTTAACCTCAAGAAACTAGAAATAGAGGGATAAACTAAGCCTAAAGTTACCAAAAAGAATGATGTGATAAAGATTAAGCAGAAATAAATGAAATAGAGATTAGGAAAACAATAGGGAAAAAAAGGAACAAACCAAGAGAAGAGTGGGTTCTTTGAAAAGGTAAAAAAAATTGACTAATCTCTCCTAAGAAAAAAGGGATGGCCCTAAATAAATAAAATCATAAATGAAGGAGCAGACATTACTCTGATACCAGAAAAATACAAAGAATCTTATGAGACTACTATGAACAATTGTATGTCAACAAATTGAATAAATAACCTAGGAAAAGTAGATAAATACCTACATGCATACAACCAACAAAACTGATTCATGAAGAAATAGAAAATCGAACAGACCAATAACAAGGGGGTTAAATCAATAATCAAAAACCTCCCAACAAAGAAAAGCCCAGGATCAGATGATTTTACTATAAATTCTACCAAATACTTAAAGATTTAATGAAAATCCTCCTTAAACTTTTACCAAAAAAGTTGAATAGAGGGAAAACTCCCGTTCATCTTATGAGGCCAATATTATCCTGATATCAAAGTCAGATAAGGATACTCCAAGAAGACTATAATATCATTGATGAATATAAATGCAAAAATTCTCAACTAAATACTAGCAAACTGAATTCAACAGCACATTAAAAGGATTATACATCATATGAGGTGGGATTTGTCCATGGAACACAAAGTAGTTCAATATGCACAAATAAATAAATGTGCTACGCTGTATTAATAGAATGAGAAACGAAAATTAGGTAATTCTCAGTAGATGCAGAAAAAATTCTACAAAATCAACATCCTTCATGATAAAATCTATCAATTAATTGGGTATAGAAGGACTGTCCTCAACATAATAAAGTTTATAGATAAAATGCAAAAGACAAATATTGTATATTCTCACCTATATATGAAATATGAAAAAGCTAAACTTATAGAAGTAGAAAATAGAATGGCAGTTGCTAGGAGTTCAGGAATATGGGAATTGATATGATATTGGAATTCCAATTATGAGATGAATATTTCTGGGGATCTTATATACAGCATTGTGAGTACAATTAATACTGTATTATATAACTCATAGCTGCTAAAAGAGTCAATCTTAAATGTTATCACCACACACAAGAGAAAGGGATAAATATGTGAGGTGATGGATATATTATTGAAATTTATTGTGGTACCTGTTTCACAATACATATGTGTATGAAACCATCAAGTTGTACACACATATGTAATGTATCAATTATATCTCAATAACACTCAAAAAAACCTTAGATTTTAGTGGTGAGATCTAACTATCAAGACTTCTTAGTACTACTCCTTCTGTGCTTTGTATCCACGGATTATTATAAGTCATTAAAAAATCAGTCCCAGGCCTCTGGGTGTCTCAGTTGGTTGAGCAGCCAACTTGATTTTGGCTCAGTTCTTGATCTCAGGATTGTGAGATCAAGCCCCACATCTGGCTTGGAGCTCAGAAAGGAATCTACTTGAGATTCTTTCTCTCTGTTTCCCTTTGCCCTTCTCCCACCATGCACATGTGCATGTGAGCATCCTCATAGACTCTCTCTCAAAAAAAAAAAAAAAATCAGTCTCATATGCACTCTATCTTGACAAATGTTTACTTTATCCTTGTAGGATAATAGTTCTCACACTTAAATGGTTATTAAAATCACCTGAGAAAGTTATTAAAAGACAAATTATTGGGCTCCACCCCTAAAGTTTCTGATTCATCAGGTGAAGGGTAAAGCCCGATAATTTGTACTTCTAACAAGTTCACAAGTGCTGCTGCTATGGCTCGTGGAACCCCAGTTGGGAACCGCTCCTCTAAGACCTAGACCAACAAGGATATCTCAGAGGCAAAATGCACAGAGACATAACACATATATACCCTATACAGCTTGTGAAGCCTAGTGTGTTTATTTTGGAAAATAAGAAAGTATTCAAGATGATTTCTAAGATCTCTCCAGTTTAAAAATCCTCTCATTATATGTTGTAAAATTGGCAAGCTCTTACTGCTTTTATAACAAATTCTTATCTTAAAATCAAATGGTCTTATTTAATGATACTCTATTAGATTAGTTAAGTAAAAATTTTCCAAGGTTCTCTCATATATTATATGTCTAAAATATTGCTACATTTAAGCATTTTTTAAAAGATTTTATTTATTTGAGACAGAGAGGGAGAGCAAGCACAAGCAGGGAAGGTCAGAGGAAGAGGGAGAAGCAGATTCCTGGCTGAGCAGGGAGCCTGATGCGGGTCTTGGTGCCAGGACCCTGGGATCATGACCTGAGCTGAAGGCAGACACTTAACCGACTGAGCCACCCAGGCATCCCTACATTTAAGCATTTTACAAAATTCAAATGTCATGGCTTTATCTGAATTGTCTTGACTAATAAAATTAAAGTATAATAAATCCTATGGAGGGAATTATTTGCTCATTAGATCCAATAATGAGGCAGTTTCTGTGATATTAATCAAATTATGATTTTTAAAAATAAATTCATGAAAGTTCAGTTTCCTACTTCTGCTTGTGAATTTTACTTTTCTTAGTTTTGAAATTCAAATTCTAAATGATCTCATTAAGAGTAGGCTTTCGGACACTTGATTGGTTTTGTTGTGTATCTATCACATTGTAGAGGTGGTTAGACAGTTTAAGATAAACATAGCATACAGATAAGGCTACTTCATTAATGAACTAAGGATGGTAATTTGATAATATATTTAAGATATGTTAAAATGTTTGTGGATATGCAAATTAGAAAGATCATTAAATGGGTGCCAGGGTGGCTCAGTCAGTTAAGTGTCTGCCTTTAGTTCAGGTCATGATCCCAAGGGTCCTAGAATTAAACTACTCATCAGGCTCCCTGCTTGACTGGGAGCCTGCTTCTCCCTCTCCGTCTGCCTGCAGCTCCCCCTGCCTGTGCTCTCTCCCCACTCTCTCTGTGTCAAATAAATAAATAAATAAATAAATAAATAAATAAATAAATAAATAAAATCTTAAAAAAACACATTAAATGAAATTATTCTATTATTGACCAATGTTAAACAATTGATCAACTTAGAAATTTGTTAAAATGCAGATTACTTAAAAGCCTTTATTGACATTATTCTGGTCCTTTTCTTTTTTTCTATTTTTAAAGATTTTATCTATTTTATTTTATTATGACAAAGAGAGAGAGAACAGGAAGGCAGAGAGGCAAGCAGAGAGAGAAGGGGAAGCAGGCTCCCTGCTGAGCAGAGAGTCCAATTTGGGGTTCGATCCCAGGACCCTGGGATCATGACCTGAGCTGAAGGCAGAGGCTTAACCTCATGAGCCACTCAGGTGCCCCATTCTGGTCGCTTTCTTGAGCCAGAATTGTTATTACACTAAGCTATATAGATCTATGTTCAATATAGACCTTTGGCTATTGATGCATACATAAAACCTGACTAATAATATGTCTTTGAGAGTCAAAAGTCTGTACAAATAATGTATTGGTATATTAGATAATAATATATTACTGTGTCAGAAATAATTTATTTCTGATCAAATAATAATTAGATACATCAGAAAATATAATATTTAATGGCATAACACAGGGATATGTACTGCCCTCTTTTCTTCGTTTTTGTTATTTGTTTTTGCCTGTATCTTAAAGAATTGATACCGAAGGCACACTTGTTCTTTATTGTAGAAAACATATGTGACTTCTGAAGATGACATAGTCCTAGGATCACGACCTAGAGTTGGATATGAGGAGCAATTGGAACTGTTACCTAATCATTGTATGAATAATTTAAGATGTATTATTTCACATCCCATACAATATTTAATGGGATTACCAGTAAATATTCTTTACTACATTAACCTCAATTATTTAGTAGTAACAAGTTAATCTTCTTGAAGAGAATGTCAAATGAGGTGTGATTTAAAATTAGCAATTCCATTTATTAGGACTTTATGGACTGAACATTTGGTTATATCCAGTTACTTTTTTTTCAAGTTTAAGGTATCTTTGTTAGAACGTATAACTTTGTTCCCTTAGATAATTTACCATTTGTAACCCAATAGTGGTCCTTCCTTAGGTCAGCCTCTAACCCTGGAAGCAGCAATGGTCTCACAGCCTTAGAGTGAGGCATATAGGCTAGTACACTTCTGGTGAGAGGCTTCCAGTCCCAATGTGCACTCAATTGCTGGTATAGAATATTTGCATAACAGGTATTTACTTAATTTAGTCAACATACATTTACTGATAAATTTCAATATGTCAGGAATCATACTAAGCTGTGGGAGCACTACAATTCTTGCTTATGTAGAAGTTATAGGATATTGGAGGAGATAAGTAAACACACATCAGTATAGTATTATTAGTGCTAAAATACATATAAAGAGAGAATACTATTGGAATATGGAAGGGACACCCAAATCAGTCTGAGGGATTAAGGGAAAGCTATATAGAATAGCTTATTTTTTGGATAATATCCAAATAATAAATGAGATTCAGCAGGTTAAATAAAGAAAGAATATTCTAGACAGGGAGATCAACATATAAGGCAACACAAAGACAAAAGACACCTTAAATTAGTGTTTAGAAATACTTCAGTATGGCTTGAATATAGAGTACAAACAGTGAAGAGAGTGAAGAAGGTAATGAGATGCAGCAATTTGATTCATTAATAACCTTGCAGACAGGCAGAGGCAGCTCGAGTTCACAAAGCAATCCATGCTTTAGGCTGAGATGTGATATTTGAAATGACTGCACCTGAATTCTGGAAAATCTTTCTGGCTACAACATTGGAAGAAGAGTAAGGGGAAAAACTCTCTGTTTTCACATCCAATGACCGGGTTGGACATTCACGGTAGTTATAGGGAGAAGCAGTGGTGGCCTGGACTAAAGTACTGGCATAGTGTATTTGTTTCCTAGGGCTGTGGTCACAAGTACCACAAACTGGGTAGCTTGAAATAACAGAAATTTATTCTCTCATCATTCTAAAGACAGAAGTCCAAAAACCAAGTGTAGGCAGGGCCATGCTCTCTTTGAAGGTCTGGAGGAGAATCTGTTCCATACCTTTCCCATAGCTTCTGGAATTGCCAACAGATCTTGGTGTTGTTTGGTTTGTAGAAACATTATTCAAATCTTCACTTCTGTCATCACATGGTATTTTCCCTGTATGCCTTCACATTCTCGTTCTTCTCTCTATGCATATCCGTTTCTGTGTCTCTTCTCCTTCTCTTATAAAGACTCCAGTCATATTAGATTAGGATTCACCCTACCTAAAGACAGCATCTTGATTATATCTGCAAAAACCTTATTTCCAAATAAGGTCACATTCACATGGTACTGAGCCTTAGGACTTCAACATAACTTTTGGGGGAACACAGTGAAATCCATAAGGCAGAATTTAAAGAGAAGTGCGAAATAACTAGAGAGATAATATAGGCTTCAACTGAAATTGACTGGAAATAAATAAATAAATATTTATATATCTATAACTATATATATGTAAAAACCAACCCTGGGGGCACCTGGGTGGCTCAGTAAGTTAAGTGTTAGCCTTGGGCTCAAGTCATGATTCCACGAGCCTGGGAGCCAGTCCCACGTTGGGCTCCCTGCTCAGTTGGGAGTCTGCTTCTCCCTCTGTCCCCCCTGCCCCGGCTCATGACTCTAATCAAACAGCTTTGTGTAAATATATAGTTGTCCAGTATTTATCACAACCTGATTGTAGGAATGAGTAGAACTTTCAAGTGAAGATTTTCTTAATTTGGCTTGTCTCAAGAGCATAATTGAACAACTTCATATTTGCACAGTTTGTGTGTGTTTGTGTTTTTAATGTAATTTTACTTTTATCCCTACATTTAGGTAGAATACATTATTGTATACCTTATGCACATATATTGGACCCTTCTCCTGTTCTCATTAATTATTTCACTTATTTACCTAATAAACAAACTATAACTGAGTGTATACTATGCAATCATGTATAAGGTATTGCACCAGTTCCCTGGATTCAGTGGTGCATAAATGTTATCTGTTTTCAGATATCTCAGACTAGAAGGGAAAGTATTCACTCAAGTTAATATTTACAGTAGGTTGTGATTAACAGTGATCAAAAGATCTAAAAAATTATATTGGTGCATAAAGGGGAATGCAACCCAACTACCTTAGATAAAAGGCTTTCTGAAGAAGAGGTGGTTGAGCCCTAAGTAGAAGGTAACCAAATAAAAAGTGAAGGTAACAAAACCCCTATGAAAAAAAAAATTTAAAAATCAAAACCTCTACATAAATCATGGGATATTGCAAGTTTGGAAGTAAAAGATTCAATGTTGTTAAGATGTCAGTTGCTCCCAAGTGGATCTATAGATTCAACGCAATGTCCACCAAAATCCCAGCCAGTTATTTTGTGAATGTTGAAAAACTGATTCTAAAATTTATGTGGAATGGAAAGAAAACTCACAGCAACCAACACAATACTGAAGTTCATGATCACACTTGGAAGGTTGACACTAACCAACTTCAATCCTTATTATAAAGAATTACACTATTGTTTTCATTGTTTCAATCTCTGGCTTCAAGTAGTTCCTTTGTAAACCTATGCTGGTTAGTGCTCATCTAAAGATTTAAGGGGGCCCTTCACAAATCCCCAAAGCTTTATCTCTTTTTTTCTCTTTTTTTCTCTCTACTTTACATGACTCTGACCCGTGATCTTTAGCTGTCTTGGCCTTTCCAGACTCCCAGCTCCATCTCACCAATTCCCCTCCATTCCTGCACAAAGGCCTTATAATTCTCTTAAGGCATTAAGCTGGGATTTAATCATAGGACATACCTCATTTGTTTCCCATCACTTAAAAACCACTGTCCTTTGTTGTCTATGTCCAATATCTTTAAAGCCAGTGTTTTACACATATTTTGTCTTCTTTTTATCGCTTTAAATGTGAGGACTAATCAAAGAAGTCAAGTGAACAGGAATTTAAAAAGGACGAAGTGATGGATAAAGTTAGTATATCTATTGGCAAGTGGGGCAGAGGGGGAAGGGGTGAGCATGGAGGGGATTAGATGACCAGAGATACCTGATAAATAAAATGATGGAAATAGAAGCTAGATTCTAGTGAATTAATTACATTGAGGGTCAGGAAGTAGAAAAAGCAAGTAAAGATGACATTCCCAAGAAGCTGAGTTGAACAATGATGGAAAGGTAATGGATGATATTTATAAGGGAATATAGAATCAAAGGAAGATGTTTTGTTTACTGTTTAAATCTTTGTTGAGATAAAAAATAAAGAAAATTAGAACTGACTCTGGAGAAGGCAGAAGTTGACAGACAATGGCCTATAGACTGACCACCAGTCTTTTCTGTAAATAAAGTTTTATTGGAACATAGCCATGCCTATTTATTTACATATTGTTGATAGTTGCTTCTGTGTTACAACAGCAGAGCTGAATAGTTGTGAAAGAGATCATATGGCTTAAAATAAAAAATATACAGTATCTGATCTTTCATAAAAAATTTGCCAGTCCTTACTAGGAATCCAACAACCAATAAAAGCATATATTTCTAGTCATCTGGAGTTTCAAATTCAGTAGCAATTATTTTTAATATATTATACCGGGACAGATAACATTAATAATAGTAACGGAAAAGAAAATAGTATGTCTTATTTTTTTATTTTCAATAATAAAGGATTAGAAGTAATTTCTCAAAATAAAATTATGTGTTCTATCTTATTAGACTTAAAAGTTAACATTGCACATAAGAGTTTGCAAGCAACTTATTTATTATTATTATTTTTTTTATATAAGATAGCCACCCTATACCTTTCCCCCACCTCCGGCAACACTCAGTTTGTTTCCTGAGATTAAGAGTCTCTTATGGTTTGTCTCTTTCCCCAGTCCCATCTTGTTTCATTTTTTCCTTCCCCCATGAACCACCACCCTGCCTCTCAAATTCCTCATATCAGAGAGATCATATGATAATTGTCTTTCTCTGATTGACTTATTTTGCTCAACATAATACCCTCCAGTTCTATCCACGTCATTGCAAATGGCAGGATTTTATTATTTTTGATTGCTGCATAGTATTCCATTATATATATATTCTATATGTATGCCACATCTTCTTTATCCATTTTTGGTTGATGGACATCTAGATTCTTTCCATAGTTTGACTATTGTCAACACTGCTGCTATAAACATTCAAGTGCACGTGCCCCTTTGGCAAGCAAATTATTTTAAATTGTGCAATAAAATTAAACTCAGAGTCTTTTATTTAAAAATGATTTTTTTCAATTAGTGATTTTGTGTGAACATTACATATCCTGTAGAATTTAAATAAAGAAAAATAGTTGGAGTTCATTGTTTTATTTTGATTTTCAAATATGTAATATTCTATGTAATATATATGTAATATGTAATATATATATAGTATATGTAATATGCAGAACTCAATAACAATTTACTGACCTGGTCTTTAATCATTTTTAAACTTTTTCTAGGCAAGGAAGTCAAGCCTAAGCCTCCACGTATGTTATGTTCATGCCAAAAAATAAATAAGTGAGACAAATCTTAAACGCATGCTTTTAACTCATTACTCTGATTTCATACTTGAGTATTTTGCTTAAAGTCAAAGGCTTAAATATTTTGTGTAGACATGTGCTTAAAATCCTCATATTTCTAAATGTCCTTTGTATTTCTAATATCCTTTGTGTTTATGAGAATATGCTATGGTAAAATTTTCCTTCAGCTTTTGTTCACTGAAGATACAAACCAATACATTTTGTTAAGTTCTCATAAAGCTCTTAATTCACATTTTCATTTGTCTCAGAATAATTCTTACTGTGATTGATAATGAGAACCTTTATTTGTCTATTTATATCAATTTATTGCATTTATAAAAAGAAGAATATGGCAGATTAAAAACAATGAATAATATGTAAAAGAAATATGCATGAGTGAAGAAAGAATATCTTTATATAATCATCATTATTAATGTTCACCTATATTTTTAGAGCCACAAGTCAAAAAAGAAGAGAAACCAGGTATGTATATTTTATGTATAGATTCATACTTGCATTTCACATTTATAATGAGTAGCATATTACCTCAATGTGTCTTAGTGCAAATATTATACAAAAATGTTATCCTCTGTCAACTTTTAAAAGAATAAGATGAACATAGTACATATTTATCTATACCACCTGTTCCTAGAAAAAATTCTACTTACAAAGAAGAAACTGCTGAGAGAAATTGATCTGGTTCAGAAGAAGCAATTGACTAACTGAGTTGAATGCCACAAAACACCTTATTTTTGCTGATTATTATAGAACACAGATATCTTGTCAGAAAAACAACTCCTCTCATTTTTATATTTTTTGGGAGTGCCTGAGTGAGACAAATATTTCTAGGACTGCCCTATGCAAAAGAAACTTTTTTTTAAAAAAGCATGGAGAAATCTGATTCTCAAAACAGTTAAAACTTTGGTTGGTGTTTACCAACTATATGTGTTCTAGGACTGTTGTAATAAAATAAAATACCACAAATTGAGTATTGCAGTATAGCAGAAATCTATCCTTTCACTGTTCTGGAAGGTAGAGGTCTGAAACTCCTCTGACTTCTGGTGTTTGCAAGCAAACCTTCATGTTTCTTGGCCTGAAATTGCATTGTTCCAGTCCCAACCTCTATCATTACATGAACATCTTCTTCCTTTGTGTCTTTAGCTCTGTCTTTTCTCTTCTTCTTGTAAGTACACCAGTCATATTAGATTAAAGACCCAACCTCCTCCCATATAACTACATCTTAACTAACTATACCTGTAAAGACCCTATTTTCAAATCAGGTCACATCTTGGGGTGCTAGGGTTAGAACTTTGGCCTATCTTTTGGGAGGACACAGTATAACCCATAAAGGCCTATCCTCTAGTCCCCCAAAATTCACATGTACCAAAATAGATACACCTCTTTCCAACGTCCCTTAAAGTCATAACCATTTAACAACAACTAAGTCCAACAGTTCATCAATTCAAAGTCCCAAATCTCAGTATCTTAAGCATTTATGGGTGAAACCCAGGGTATGAGTCTTCTTGAAGAAAATGTCTCTCCATCTGCAAAATCAGAAAACAGATTATCTGCTTCCAAAATAAAACAGTGGGATAGTCTAGGATAGACATTCCTATTTCAAAAGGGAAAAAATAGAAAAAAAAGAAAAAGAAAGGATTATGGGTCACAAGTAAATCCAAAACATAGCAAGAAAAATTCCATTAAATGTCAGGAGATAAGGATATCCTCTTTTGCTGACTACACTGTCTTCCAAGCCTGGTAGTGTGGTGGGTCTGCCCTTCTAGCCCACCTAGATGGCAGCCCTGTCCTCTCTACCCAAGGAGTTCTCACCAACCCAGAATTTTGAGTCTGTGACTCTGCTCTTAGACTTGTTATTCCTTCATTTCATTCTTTCTCTTTTTCTGCACGGCAGCATTATTTTTACTTATATGGAATTCTCAAAAACATGATCAGTTCTACATTCAATTCAGGTTGATCCAAGCCATTGAACAAGAGAGTCCTCCACAGATCCTTCCTCATAACTACATCTCTATTCCTGCCTTCTGCTGAGGTAGTAGATTAGGTCTGCAAGTTGGTCCAGCCACTCTCCTGGCCCTGTGTCCAGAGTGCACTGTCTCTATAGGTGGAGAATTTTCCAAATCATCAGGTGCTGATTCCTTTTGCTTAACAGTGCACTCCTCAATTTATTTTTTCTTTCACATTTTATTATAAGCTACAAGGAGAAATCAGGTTGCACCTTCCACACTTTACTTGGAGATTTCTTTGGCTAGATATCCATGTTCTTCACTTTAAAATTATACCTTCTGTTATTGAAACCCAAGTTTGGCTGCTCACAGCTTGAAGCCAATGATCCAGAAACAAATGTTGATTGCAAAGGAAAAGTTGCTTTATTCAAGGGGCTGGAGAGATGGTATACGGAAGTCCAAAGACCATTTCTCAGTTTCCTAATTAAGAAGCAGGGAGTTTTTTGGGTGCCTGGGTGGCGGGTTAATGCCTCTACCTTCAACTCCGGTCATGATCTCAGGGTCCTGGGATTGAGGCTCGTGTCAGGCTCTCTGCTTGGCAAGGAGCCTGCTTCCTCCTCTCTCTCTGCCTACTTGTGATCTCTCTCTCTCTGTCAAATAAATTAAAAAAAAAAAAAGCAGGGAGTTTTAAAGGGGAAATTCGGGGTAGTAGATTACATACATTTGATGAAAAGGGTGGGGTTGGGGCCCCTGGGTGGCTCAGTTGGTTAAGCGACTGTCTTCAGCACAGGTCATGATTCCAGAGACCTGGGATTGAGCCCCGCATCAGGCTCCCTACTTGGTGGGAAACCTGCTTCTCCCTCTCTCACTCCCCCTGCTTTTGTTCCCTCTCTAGCTGTGTTTCTCTCTGTCAAATAAATAAATAAATAAAGTCTTAAAAATAAAGGTCGGGAAAGTTATGATTATTCATGAGAGAAACTGGAGCATGTACACTAAGCAAACATATATGTAGCACCCATCTCAAGTCAAGATGTCAGCAGAGTCATGTTCCCTTTGAAACATGTAGAGGAGAATCTTTCCCAGTTTCTTTGGGGTGGAGACAACACCAGAACGAGGCAAAGTTCAGCCTCTGAAATCAGGAGGTTCTCTTAGGGTGAGGAGAAGGGACTGGGAGCATGTTCTGAGTGCTGGTATAACCTGGATATGGTCTTAGGCTTGTTATCTCAGGAAGAAATTCAGAGCCTTGCTTATTCATAGGTTGGAACCATACCAGTTGACCTTGAGTCCAAGCCTCTATTGAGACAGCCAGTGGATTTGTTAGCGGAGTCTGAAAAAATATAATAGCTAACTAGAAGGAAACCATTCTCTGAGAAACAAGTTTTAAAGTTTTTGCTAGTTTCAACTTCATTGACCCTGTGAGGCATGGTCCCATGGTCATCCAACTGAGAAACAATTCAGCCAAGTTCTCTGCCTCTTTATATCAAAGGTCACCCCTGAAGGACCCAATAAAATGTTCCCCATTTCTTTCTGAGACCTCACCAGAAGCACATTTAGCTTTTCTATTTCCAGCAACATTTTGTTGATATATGTATTTGATGAAAGTATACATATTTTCTAAATTGTCAGAGGCTTTCTTTATAGTTCTCCTTAATTTTTTCTTAAGTCCTTCGCAGAATAGACTGTCAATATTTCTGCCAATATCCTTTTCAAGGCAATGTAGGGATTTATGTTTGTTTGTTTCTCTGTCAAGTATCTTAAAAATATTCCAGCCTCTACTCATCATCCAATTCCAAAGCCACTTTTGCATTTATATGTATTTGTTATAGCAACACCCCATCTCCTAGTGTCAAAATCTATTAGTGTCCCTGGGGAGCTGAAAATAACAAATATTTACTCTTTCACAGTTCTAGACTCAAACCCAATGTCAAGATGTCAGCAGAGTCATGTTCCCTTTGAAACATGTAGAGGAGAATCTTTCCCAGTTTCTTCTCACTTCTGGTGTTTGTGAGCAATCCCTGAAGATATACTTGCAGTTTGTTAGCTTGTAGATTCATCACTCCAAGCTCTATCTCCATCATCACATAGACTTCTTCTCCCTATGTGTCTCTATTTCTGTGTCTCTTTTCCTGTCCTTATAAGAACACCAGTCAGATTGGATTAATAAAGGACCCACCCTGCTCCAGTATGCCTTCATCTTACCTTAATTAATCACATCTGCAACAATCCTATTTCCAAATAAGATCACGGTTTGAGGTATGGCAAGTTAGGACTTCGACATATCTTTTTGTGGGATACAATTCAAGCCATAACACCATTTGTCTAAATTTCTAAATCATATGAGTACTCAATGAAATATATTTCAAAGATACTCTTATTCTCACCATCAATCATTTACATTGACACTGACTATACTCCACAATAATCATCTTAAGAAAACATAGAGGGGCACCTGGGTGGCTCAGTTGGTTAAGCGACTGCTTTTGGCTCAGGTCATGATCCTGGAGACCCGGGATCGAGCCCCACATCGGGCTCCCTGCTCAGCGGGAAGCCTGCTTCTCCCTCTCTCAGCCCCTCTGCTTGTGTTCCCTCTCTAGCTGTGTTTCACTCTATCAAATAAATAAATAAAATCTTAAAAAAAAAAGAAAACATAGAAAATTCAACTTGAAATCAATTAGCAATAGAAATAGCTTAATGGCAGATAAGTACATTGCATGAAATTAACTACTTCATGTTTAATAGGCCAGCACTAATAAACAGGAAACTGAAATAACTTTTAGTAAAATTCTGTCTTTTTAATTATGGTAAACAAAATAAAATAATTTCCAGAAATAAATTTGTGCTTTAATTTATTTTTCAGATTATAAAATTTCTGCCTTTTGTTTTCCCTTTAGAGTCACAAGTTAAAAAGGAAGCAAAAACAGGTAAAAAATATTTTTTATTCTTAAACAGATACAGAACTGATATTGCCTTCATTTTAGAACTATAGAGTCTTACCACTCACCACTGGAGATTTACAGGGTCTCCCAGAGCCTCATTATTTTTCCTACTCTGCTGCTCAATGTGCTTTTATGTGACTGGAGTAGCTGAGAAAAGGGATATTCTGTAAGTGAGAACATCTAGAATATGTTTTTAAATGGACTGCAGCAGACACTCTAGGTTTCAGGAGACATCTCTTGGAGTCCTTAAAACCCTAGTGTGATCATATTTAATTTGTAGACTTATTTCTAATGACACAGCAGAGTTATAAAATCACATAATCATAGACTACTGGGATTTGAAGAGAAAAATGACAAGAACTTAATAAACATCTGTTATGAGCTCAGATATAGCATACTATTTTTATTTCTAATATATCATTATGAGAGTCATGCAACAGGACAATTACTATCCATATTTAATGTCTGTAGAAACAGTTCAATAGACTAACTTCAGAAAATAATTTATTTTTCCAAGATTCTCAAGCTAATAAATGTTGGAGCTAGAATTCTGCCCATGTCTGATTTATTCAAAACTCCCACTAAGAGATTGTTCCAGACTAATGGTCATTTTACTAAGATTTAAAGTTGACCTAAAATCAGGATGACCTTTCCAAGTTTACATTGCTATTTAGTGTTTGAATCCTAGCTCTGGTAGCAACTAGCTACTGACCTGAGGCAAATTAAAAAAAAACCCTCAGGCTCTATGAAACTATTTCTTCACTATAAAAATTACACAGCAGGATTCCTCAGTATCAACAAATTCAAGAATCCAAGTTTAGATGTACAATACTATCTTGCTCCTTTAATTCTCACCAAAGCGTACCTAGTAACTGATCACAAGCTTGCTGCTAGTTGCTCTTTTAAATAATATATTTTTAATGTATCAGGGCTTATAAAAGCCTAAGCATTGTCTTATTTTTTTTTAATTTTTATTTATTTCTTAAATTTATTTATTTAAGTAATGTTTACACCCAACATGAGGCTCAAACTCATGACTGGGAGATCAAGAGTCACTCACTCTTTGGACTGAGCCAGCCAGACACTCCCTAAGTACTGTCATGATTTCTTTTCCCGATTTTTTTTTTGTTTTTTTTTACTGCAGATGAATGTTATCAGATGGAAACATTTTGCATTTTCCTTATTTTTTTTTAAACCAGAAGCCTAATACCATTTAAAACTTCTACTTAGGCCTAATGTCACATATAACTTTTAGTTATTATTATAAAATACCACAATTTTACGGGTAATTTAATTAAGTCTAGTTTTTTTCCATATATGAATGCTGCCTTTTGAACTTTATCTGAAAAAACTCAAATACATATTAATTTCATCTTGTCAAAATAAATTTTGAGGAGAAAATTTTAAATATTTTCAGTAATATATAATTGCTATCTATACTTTGGCATTTATGCTTTATTACAACCTATGCTTTGGAATTATGAGTATCTAAATATAAGTAAGAATTCTTGGTATATTGTTTCATGCAACCCAAACCATTAAGTTTTTCATACAAATTAAAATGACATGAAAATTTGGAAACAGTTTTTCTCCATGGACACATTGGTTGAGATCTATCTGTTATTTTCTGCTTAATAAATCACTAGCCCATGAAACAGGGGGAAAAAAACACCATATGTTAATTTACAAAGCTTCTAAATACCTGAAAAGATTTTTTTATTATTATTATTTCCAGAACAAGACCCAGCAAAACCAGAAAAGACTGTTTCTCATGGGAAACCAGGTATTTTTCAGGGGTTATCTGTAGTACCAAATTGTCTCTCCTTGTTCCGGTTTCAACAGGATGAAGAGCTTAATGCGGAATCTAAAGTTTTCTGAGATGATTCATGTCTTAACTCATCCAACTTCTAGAACATCTCCAAGTTTAGTCATCTTCAGAATGTGTTTTGAACTGAGGACTTGACATGTCAAGTGTAACTAGACAGCAAGTCTATCCCTTCCCATCAGAGATTTAGCTTAGTACGAAAATCATCACTGCCAGCGCGCTGGTGAATGGGTTCTCTGTTTTCTTCTTTCCTGTTTGGGACAAGACATCCTTGGGACACTTGTAATTCAGAATGGCTCATGCAAACATGATCATCTTGGATTCCCAAAATCCCCCCCAAAAGAAATCAACATTTCTCCCTGCTTCCTTTCCTCCTTTCTTCTTCCAACATTGTTTCATTTTCTTTGGTTTTCATTCCTGGTTGTAATTACATTTTGGAGATAGTAGAGGTAAGCCACTGTGTTCTGTTCATAAAAAGACATACAGAACTTACCAAAACAAATTTTTCAATTATTTTTTATTTAAGAATAAAAAATTTTAAGTTTTTGTTTACACTACTTAAATATGAGTTTAACTCGGAGGCAGTCCCAAGCCTCAGTTCTATAGAAAATTGTCCTTCATTCCAGGCCAAATTATTTATCCAACATTATGAATGTAGTTAAGTCAGAATCTTTCATAAGTTAAAAACTTACTTTCGGGGCACGTAGGTGGCTCAGTCGTTAAGCCCCTGCCTTCAGCTCAGTTCTTGGTTGCAGGGTTCTGGGATTGAGACCCACATGA
Source organism: Spilogale gracilis (assembly GCA_004023965.1). Taxonomy (NCBI): domain Eukaryota; kingdom Metazoa; phylum Chordata; class Mammalia; order Carnivora; family Mephitidae; genus Spilogale; species Spilogale gracilis. Next base: position 211,184 of record PITA01000177.1, read on the forward strand.
GGCTCCCTGCTTAGTGGGGAGTCTGCTTCTCCTTCTCCCACTTCCCCTGGTTATGTGCCCTCTCTTACTGTCTCTCTCTCTGCCAGATAAATAAAGAAAATCTTTTAAAAAATTTAAGGATATCTTAGGAAACATTTTGCTCACCCTTTCAAAATTTTTACTATAGAAAAACTGTTTAAAATGGGTTTGAGTCCATTTGATTTCATTTGCCTATGCTTTAAAGTATACAAGACATCAATAGGAATAGAAAAAAAAGAATGAGAAGCCAAGAATAGCTGTCTCCATTGACATAAGTAGAATCTTAGAAAGAAATTTTAGAACCTCCTCACTGAATGAATAATAAAACCCTGTTACTTTCCTGACTGTCCCAAATGTCTGTCATTCTGAGCTGAAATACAGAGAGTGAGAGAGTTTCGTCTCTGAGAGCACAGCAAGCACTCTGTCCTCCAGGTATACCTTTCTTTTACTTTAGTGGTAATATTCATACTCTAAATTCTGCTTCCCAGGGAAACTTTCTCATTGACCCATTCCCACTGCTGAATTATTGAAAAGTTTAATTTTACAAGGATCATTGTAATAATCTCTCTAGGTTGACCCAAATCTCTTTGATTACATCTATAAAAGCATGGAAAACAGAAGACATCCCATAAATGTATCCCTTTTGATTTCCCCAGCTTAGAACCATAAAAACTTGGTTCACTAAGCTAATCCTCTGTTCCCAGGGAGGAATCTTGCATAGGAAAAAAAAATGCTTCTTCCTGTTCTAATTCAATTATTTTAAAAGGATTGTTGTTTTATAAAACAACCCCTGTGTAGATAAATACAGTGAAAAACAGTGGCAACGGGTAGAGTACATACTGGCACATCAGGGGATGATTCCAATTAGGAAAACTTCTATGGTAGGATAGCTGCAAAGGATGTCTGCAGCTGGACACATTTTTTCTGTGCTCCATCTAATGTGAGTAGAAGATATCACTGTTGCTTTACTGAAAAAATAGCTAAGTTTTTCTCAGTATTTTTGTTATTTCAAAGAGAATGCAAAATATCAAAGTTGACATATGTCACTGTTTTATACTGATGCATTTAAATTTTCTACTTGTGTTAACATTTTTTCCTATCACAGAAGAAAAAGTTGTCAAGCAGGTAAAAGCTACCACAACAGAAAAAACAGGTAAATAAGATATTTCGTCTTTTCCTTCTGTGTATCATCTTTATGTTATTATGGGTATACACACATCTTCATTGAAGTGTGTAGCGTTTTAGTGTCACAAATTCTAAGATTGTGAATTCTTATAAATAACTGAAAGGTATAGTCAATAAAATTAACAGTTTAATACTAGCATGATGCAATTTAATTATTTGTGATTGATCTAAACTTACGTATAACTCATGAGGTAATCCATTTATAACCATTGATAATACATTGATAATCATACACTGTTAGGCGTTTAATCTTATTTTAAAACCTCCCTTCCTCCAATTGTAAAATCACAGGAATTTTAGAAAACTATGAAATCTGCTGTTTATGCTTTAGATAGAATAATATCCTTGCATGAGGGCTCCACAGAAAGTTATGTGGTAATATGAACATACAGAACATATAAAATTAAAACAGTCCATCTCTCAGTAATTCATATGAGAAGAGAAAAGGAATGCACCCACTCTTGCCATTCTGAAGTTCTTTCCTATAAGGATGAATGGATGTCATCTCAAGTTACATCCTAAACCACTAAATCTCTTCCATTGAATTCCAAGATGGAAATTCTACCCACCTGGGCAACTGGCAGTATATAGAGTCTCATTCTTATGAAAAAAAAATCATTTCAAAGGAAAAAGTCTGTGAAGTAATTTAATTTTAACTAAGATAATCATGCTAACCAGGATTTAAATATAGTTTCTTGGAGAAAAATATAATAGAATTCAGGAAAGAACTAATTATTTATAAAATTATAGACTATTAACACATAAGAAAGAAAGAAACCGTATAAGGTCATTTACACATCACCTCACATGTTCTTTGTACTCTATTAAAGCCACCGTCAAAGCTGATAATTTCAGCATTCCTCTAGTTTGCACCCTAAGGATTAATATGGCCCCCTGAGGATCCCATTTAGTTACATGGGTATTTGGGGATTATCAAGAAGCTAACCCAATGTATTTGTATGCCAAATGTAGAGATTGTTTTAAATTTTGCATATTTTGTGTATCATAATTTTTTCAGCAAGCAGTGTGATTGATCTATTTCCTGAGAGTGAAATAATAGTGCTCAGAGAGAATGCAATAAGCTTAAGATAAGAAGAGAACCTAAAACTAAGAAGAAATAAATACAGAAGCTAAAGAGTTTTTTTAATGGTTTGCACTTATCAATATGTCATTTACTTTTTTCCTCTCTCCACAGTCAAACCCAAACTAGCAAGTAAGAGATGAAAAGAATAGTCTGAAAAGCATTGTTTGGTTATTTCAACTTTAACAATTTGCTTGTTTTTTTCTTTAATTGTTAATTTTAGTGTTGCCTTAATCTAAATTACTTGTATAGATGATGAAATAGAGTTTTGCTATAGTTTTGATTTGACATCTTTGCCTTTCACTACTAATTAATACTTTGCTATAGTTATACAGAAGAAATCTTTGGAAGTTGTATCACTATAACTATTACTAAATGAAGGACTCCATGTAGACTATAAAATAGCACTAAGAAATTAGAAGTGACAATCTCTCAAGCACACATAATGAATAAAAAAAGGAAAATGAAATGATATACAATCAGTGTTATGAACCACATATTGATTTTGGTTTGTTTAAGTAGCATTAATTGTACTGTAGGTAGACTTTGGAAGTTAGAAATCCATGAGATTATGATTACATTGCCATTTTTTCCTGAAAATCATGGACTTTTCTTATGAATATGAACTTAAAAGATCATCCATTTCACTGCTCAGTAATGATTCAGAGATTACAGGGACAGAGAATTTAAAAGCTGACTATTGGGCTCAGAAAGGCAAGAACATGGGCTCATTGTCACACAGGAAGTAAGTCAGTCCAAAATTGTGTCCAAATTATGATGTTGATCCTTGAATGCCGTGTATTTATGAAACACAAATTCAGTGAAAGCATGTTGGTCAACTATTCCCTGGATCCTATATGAAAAATGGATTGACACAGCCTAAAGATGAATTTGATGAGATCAGTTAGGAGACCATATAAGTGGTTTCAGGAGACAAGGGGCAAATGTATGGAGCCTAATAGAATATATTCACATTCTAGAACCAATTACATGTATTTTGAATATGTATTTTATATTATTATTGTTATTATTGTAATCCCTTATTCTTTTGCAGTGTTATTATGCCCATTTAAAAAGTTGAATATTAGCTTTTCAATTTTATTTTGCTTTGCATGCTTATTTAATATTAACATTTATGCAAATTGAGTTCATGAAAGTTTTATACTTACATGCTGTCAAACCCTAACTTACAAATATCCAGTTTAGGGGTGCCTGGGTGGCTCAGTTGGTTAAGTGACTGCCTTTGGCTCAGGTCATGATCCTGGAGACCCAGGATTGAGCCCCATATCGGGCTCCCTGCTGGGCGGGAAGCCTGCTTCTCCCTCTCTCACTCCCCCTGCTTGTGTTCCCTCTCTGGCTGTGTTTCTCTCTGTCAAATAAATAAATAAATAAAATATTTTAAAAAACAACAACAAAAAAAAACCCCCAAATATCCAGTTTAGTCTTATGACAACATAGATACTGCATCTTCCCACCTACTTCACTGTTGGTACATGATGTTGAGGAAAAATAGTAGTACTTTTAGAATCTCCAAATTCAGGAGTGAGAGAAGAAAAGGACAGGTAAACATCAATAATAGCTCAGGAGGACTAACCCTGGGATGTTTAGAAAGAATTAGTACTTGGCAGTGATTGGTTCTATTTCCAACTATTCTCAATTCCATTCAGAGTATCCTACCCTATAATGGTTTCATTTGAAATTCCACTTTTGATGAAAGAGAGAGCTCTCCTATTATTTCTATTTCAAATATTTTTCAGAGGGATAAGAGGAATATTATTTATACATTTGATTCCCTTTTTCCTTTCCTAGACTCAGTTGAGATTCATCTATGAGAGTTCTAACTGAACATAGAAAGAGAGGGTGGTCCAGGAAAATGATAATACTAAATGTAATACTTTCAGATATAGGGCTGCTCCAGGTTATATTTTCAACAAGAAACTAGTGTCCAGCGCAAAATTCCTTCTGACCTGGCAGGAAAGGAATTAGAAGGTATCAGAGGGAAAAGTGGGGGCTTGTAAAATGTCAAAGGCAAATGTCATCACCTTTGAAGTATCCCCAAGGAATGACTCTACTTTCAGAAGAGAAAGAAAAATCCTTTTCTTGTTCTTCTCTTTGTCATATTCTATCCTCCTCTCCTTATACCACATGGCTCAAAAAGGGCTAGTACCTTATGTACTACCTTACAGCAGGCCCTGAGAATGAACTTGACCTTGTTTATAATGCGTTTCTATGGTAATGTTCTGTGTTCCAACAGGCAAATGAATTTGAGGGCATGCTTCCCACATAAACTGAGAATCACCAGCAAACACATAAATAAGAAATGCTTGCTCCACAATCCACAGGTTGCCAATTAATTTTAATTTCTCTTTCTAGAAAAAGCTGAACACCAAGAAAAAGAATCTCCATCGATAAAAACAGGTGCTTTTACATTCTGTCTTAATTCACTATTTTCATTAAATTAAAAATTAAAACAAAGCACATGAATGCTTTTCTTCTTATTTCCCAGTGCTGTTTAGACTTATGGTTTTCTAGTAAAATCTAGTTTATCTGATATAAGGGTCATGTTATTGTTGACAATCAAACATTTTGCTAAGTATTATAATCAATATATGTAGGACTGCCAAATATGCTATCATACTACAGCATTTTTTTTGAGGTTTTATTTAAATTCTAGTTAGTTAACATATAGTGTAATATTGGTTTCAGGAGTAGAACTCAGTGATTCACCACTTACATACAATACCTAGTGCTCAACACAAGGGGCCTCCTAAATACTCATCATCCATTTAGTCCATCCTCTACCCACCTTCCTGCCAGCAACCTTCAGTTTTTCACTATAGTTAAGAGTCTCTTGTGGTTATAATACAGCAATATTAACGAAATAGTATTGCTTTCATGATTAACAAGCCCCTTTCATTATCGTCAATATTAATGTCATTTTTCATATTGATTAAGTTGATTCACTGTAGGATTGCGAAATATCTTGTCAAATTACACAAATTCCATTTTACCAAAAACTAGTCATGGATTTCAACTTGATATATTTTTTAAATATAAAATATAAAAATGTTAGCTTAGTTCTTTAAAAAATTATTTTTTTAAAGATTTTATTTATTTATTTGAGAAAGGGAGGATGAGTGAGGGGAGAGGCAGAGGGAAAGCAAGAGGCAGGCTCCCCAGTGAGCAGGGAGCCTGACAGGGGCTCGGTTCCAGGACCCTGAGATCATGCCCTGAGCTGAAGGCAGACACTTAACCAACTGAGCCACCCAGATGCCCCTTACTATTCTATTTTTTTTAAGAGATTTATTTATTTGACAGAGAGAGACACAGCAAGAGAGGGAATACAAGCAGCAGGAGTGGGAGAGGGAGAACCAGGCTTCCTGTTGAGCAAGGAGCCTGATGCGCAGCTCAGTCCCAGGACCCTGGAATCATGACCTGAGTGAAGGCAGATGCTTAATGACTGAGCCATCCAGGCACTCCTGCTATTCAATTTTTTAAAAATATGATAGTTGGCATTGTTCAAACACTAAAGCATGCACTATAGGAAACTGTAAAAATATTCCTCCTTCTCCTCTCTTTTTTCTTATTCTACCAGTTCCCATTCCCAAAATATCCAATAGGTAATTACTATTATTTCTTATCATCTCTTTCTAGCAATATATATATATATATATATATATATATACATATATATATATAGCATATACATATATACACATACACACACATACATACATGCAAATAAACATCTATATCCCCACTTTTATTTATTTATGCAAAGATTTGTATAAATACTGTAAAGTTATCCCGTCCCTAATATATTCTGAAAATTTTAATCTTAGCACATGAAGAATTTCTACATTAATAGTATTCTATTGTATAATTGTACAGATTACTTAACTAATCTCTGATTGGTGTGTTTCAGTTGTCTAACAAGTTTTTGTAATGATATTCAATAATAAATATATCTACCAATCTAGTTCTGTGAATTTATCTTTGGGATAAAATTTCTTAAAGTAAAATTTTTTAGTGGAATAGTATATCCAGTGTAATTTTTACAGTATTTCTAATTGTTCTCCGATATAAATTGGATTAACCTTGCCATGGTTAATGAATTAGAATTAGTTGACACAATTTTGAATGATTTGAATTCTTCACAATTTATGACCATAGGTTGTCACTTTTTAATGAATAAATGGGTCTTTCAGTGTGTAACTACATAATTAATGTTTTTAGTGAATAATTTCAGAAGACAAAGAATATCAAAAGAGATCATATACTTAGACGGCATAGTTTTGTGTTTTTCACCCACCACTCATTTATTCTTCCTGAAATTTTATTTTATTTATTTAAAAAAATTTTTTTAAAGATTTATTTAAGAGAGAAAGAGGATGCAAGCAGGGGGAGGGCAGAGGGAGAGGAAAGAAGCAGATTCCCCCCCTGAGTGCAGCTCCAGATCTCAGGAACCTGAGATCATGACCTGAGTCAAAACCAAGAGTCAGACACCTAACCAACCGAGCCACCCAGGTGCCCCCATTCTTCCTGAGATTTTATAAAATCAGTTTCTTCATTTAAAATACTGAATTGGGAGACTTAAATAATTAATATTAATATTAACATGTATTCTGGAAAGATGATGGCAGAATAAGCATTTTATGCTTTTCAGAAACAGTAAGGCATTCAAATTATTGTGAGCACTCATAATGCATCAAATCAAAAATAAGGTTTCATAGGAATAAAGTGACAAAAAGACTCTATATTTGGAAGCTTTATCATTTCTTCTATAAGTACTTCATTAGGAATATATTTTAAAATTATTCAAAATGCATTTTCTATTACTCATTTTAATATGTTTAGCCTATTCCTGTTTTAACTCATACTGCTAGAAATAGGAATATAAAGGGCTGATATTTTACCTATAGGTAGAAAATGATCGCTGTTTTCTCTTCTTTATTTTTTAGACAAACCTAAACCAACTTCAAGTAAGTGTACCACTTTAAAATTTTAAGAATTTGCTATTTAATTACTTTAATTTTATAATCTCTTTGCATTATCTATGCAACCAAAAAAAGACAGTATGTTTGTTAATACAATAGCCAGTATGATATCACCTATATAAATGATTCAGATTGACAAAGAATATTGTGTGTATTGTATTCATTAATCCTTGAACATCTTTATTGAACACCTATTAGATATATTTAACTGTACCAGGATTATGAGGGAATACCAAAAATGTTTCCTGTTTTCATGCCTGTGTATTTAATACATTTACCAATATAACTAATGCCTGTGTGGAAAAAAGTGGTTTCATCTTTCTTGTATGTATTTCCATTGGTTTGTTAGGATGTACTGAGTAAGCACAGTATGGATCTTCCTCTAATAGTCACTGCTGGGTTAAGAAAAATTTAGAACACGTAATACCTTCTCCAACTATTGAATCTTAGCATATTCGACTTTTATTATCTTACTTTTCAAAGCCTGAAGCTAAGTTATTTTTAGTATTTCAGAACCTCTGTTTTATTTTGACATTCCAAGCAGTCATACAAATGCAACAGTTTTTGAAACTTTATGAAGTTTTATATAGCTTTATAATATGAAATTATTATTTAATTCTGCTAAATTATGACCCAGACTTTAACCTTAGGTAAAAATATGTGTATTTCAATCAAAAGTGTATCTAGAAGTTGTATCTAAAATTTTTAAATGCCAAGGAATAAGCTGGTTCCTTAAGGGTATCATGACAGATTGCTTACAAATTCAGCTACAATCTTCTTCTAATTGAATTTAATGTTAGAATATTAAATATTACCTTAGAGTTGGAGAAAATCTCTAGTATATTTAGTTTTTATTATTGCTATGGATATGAAATGTATTGCAAAAAATAAGGGTTGAAAGTCAGAACTATAATTCTAATATGAAGTACTAGAATAATCACTTGTAAATACTGTTTTGTTTATGTAACATTATTCATTTTTCATCTTCACTATTATAAAATATTTCAATCAATTTTTCTAGAATTTTGACTATAACCTTCAGAGAAGTTATACACTATTGATAATTAAATGGAACCGGTTTATAGAAATGTTCTCACTTGAACTGTACTGTGAGGAAAAATGTATTTTTAAAAACCTGCCATGTTATATTTTAAAATATCATTGGTGTATGCATTAACTAAAAGAACGAAAAGAGAGGTTGGTTTTGTATTATCATACATTAAAGATAAGTAGCATTTTATATTTTGTCTCACTACTTTGACAGTAGTCACTGTGAGCTGAATTTATTTCTGTGAGATTTTTCAGCCTCATCCCACAACCTATCCGTTGCATTTAGTAACATCTTATACATAAAGTTGCTTTATAAATATTCAATGAATGAATGCATGCAGTTATATATGAAGATCAAGCTAAAAGTTTGTGAAGTGGAGATTTATAATTTGTAATTTGTAATTAAGAAAACCAACTGAAGGACTTCAAATTGATTAATTCTTCCGTACAGGCATAGAATGCTTTAGATTGGTATGTAGAGATGTTCTAATTTCAAAATAGATTTCTAGTTACAGTTTTCAGAGATATTGGTTATCAGTGCGTTTCTTTGCCATTTAGAACATGTGAGTTTATTGTCATTACTAATGGAATTTAGTAGGAAATACATGGACATAAATCTCAATTGTCTGCTACTGAAATACAAAACTATTCCTTCCGTTTCTTTTTCTACGGTATTTTTTCTTTCTTCCTTAAGAGGAAACATCAGAAGTCACAGAATCAGGTAAATATTCACTTTCCCAAAGAAGGTAACATAAATCATTGGAAACAGTTCTATATATAAATTTGAGTCTCTGTCTATCTGTGTAACATTTGGGAAAAATCCCTTAACCAGCTCAGATTCCTGGTTTCCGCATCTGTAGGACAGGCAAAATGACTTTTTAAAAGACTTGATACAGGTATTAAACAAGATAACATATGCCACATTCCCACATACTTGGTTGTTACTCATTACATGCTGATTTTCTTCTCACTCTTGTCTGATAACTACAGTTGAAGAAAATCATCAATCAACTGAAACTGGTTTGAAAAGCATGTGTCCACTTTTTGCCTGGAGATAGTTTGCGACTCTCATTGTTTTTAGTCCATAGTTTACTTATTGAGCATCCATAGCACCAGTTCAATTCTCATTTCCTAAAGAAAACAGTTGAAAATTTAGATATTTCTCTATTGTTATTAGTTTACATTTAATAAATGCATGGCCTGTTCAAGCTTTCCTTCAAGTGCATAAAAACAAGACAAAAAGAAAAGAGGAGGGGGCTCAGCCATCCAAGTGACCGAGTATAAGCCAATTAACCAAGCAGAACAAAAATAGATATATTCCCCTACAGAGGAGGTATACTCTTTCTCCACATCTTGAAAATACAGAGCCCTGACCCCCCTCCACTTATGGGATTAAGTCCCATCTCCAATTGTTTGCTTCAAGATTGAGTAAGAAAGTCATGTTTTTTAAACTGATGATTTCTTGTTATATCCTCCCCCCACCAGGAAAGAAGAAAATTGAAAAATCTGAAAAAGAAAGTAAAGGTAAAGATGACATTTAAATACATATACACCAAATTAACAGTACAACACAGAAATAAAAAACTAAAAAATATACAATTATACAAATCATATCATTTAAATACGATTCTGGAAAATTCAGATAGAGATTTTAAAGCACATATCAGAATTGCAGTTCACTGTAGGATTTTCTGTGCAAGAGTGTATGTATCACTTATTTTTAGATAGCTAAAGAGAATAAACATGTAGGTTCTACTATTTCTAAATTAACAACATAAAATTCTTTTCATATAATGCCTGAATTGTGAATATTGACTACACAAAATTTAATTCCAAACCTCAGGAAGACCTATGAATAAATGGTATATGACTCAAAATTACCTTTTATTTTTCTCTACAGAGAAAGCAGAAATGAAACATTTTAAACAAGAAAAGGGTAATTTTTTTAAAAGATGGAAAAGCATAATGCAAAGCCATGAAGCCAAAATTGTTGGGTGGAGGCTTATTAATATATATCACCTTAAAATAAATTTTCAATCTGTGTAATGATGAACAGTAGTGTGATTAAAAGAAGAAATGTGGAAAATAGCCAGTAGATATGTGGTAATGGCTGTGTCAAAGGATGAGTGGATGGCAGGCCAGTCCCACTGGCCTAATGTACATCCATGTGTGGTTGTGCCACTGGTGAGCAACAAGTTTAGAACCATCACAAAGTGGCTTGTTTTTTTAACACTCAGTACATGTATTTAGTATACTTAGTAAACTACAAAGTATAATACAATAATCACTGATTTTCAATGAAGTTAATCTGAAAAATGTATAAAGGCCTTACTTATCAAAGAAATATTCTATTGGCTCAAAAGGAAGGCATTCTTAGACATATCAGAAAGAATGCTCATATTAAGACAGGTTGGTTTTTTGTTTGTCTGTTTGTTTTGGTCTTTTAGGTTTATCCCCGAATTCAGTAACTTAGAATGACCCGTGGTACACGGATTCTCCTTAATTTAAATATTGTAATCACTGCAAGCCTGTTAATTTCTGTTTGTGCAAACAAAACAATCTCTACTGGTAACATTTATTTTTGTTAAGTGTTAGAAGAAGAGAAAAATTTGTTGAAATCACCCTGAGAAAAATATTTATAATATTTAAATTATTCCATGTTCCCAGAGCTTAGTTGAAATGAACGAAAATTTTTATGAAAATTACCTTTAAAAATTCATAGTTTAATTTACATTTTCCTTATGGACAGACTCAACAAGAAAAGAAGGTCTTCAATCATACAATGTGACAAAAGGTAATCTTGAATTAACTTTGTAAATATTCAAATGCTAAGTTGGCGTGGAGGTGCCTAAATTATGTTTGCACTTAATATTAACACTAAATATTTTTAAAACAAGGAAGTCTAGCACTTATACACTTCTGCTAAGAGCAGAGAAAGTGGACAGGTAGGAAATATAGCAGGAGGTTTACATTTTAACAGAAAACTAGCAAATGTGAAGAAACCAGAACATTAACAACATAAACATTCCATAATATATTCTAGTATATGCCAGAAGATAAATTTCTCTATTACAAAAGACTTTCTTAATATGCTCAAGGTAAAAAATGATATAGATGTAAAAACAGATAGAGCTGAACATTATTTTATGTGTTACATTAATATAACTGATATCATAAATATATTTTTTATTATCCAAAATTGGCCCTTTAAATTAATTCCACCTAAACAAAAAGTGGTTGGTAGAGGGAAAATGCCAATATGTGCATGGCAGGAAGATATCCTTTACCTAAAAAGAGAATGACCTATTTTGGTGTATTGGCTATCAAAAAACTGGAAATGGGTGTTATAACTGAATTTTGTAGTCTCAGTAATATAATTTTAAACAAATCTAATTAATTCAAAATGTAGTGGGATTTAAATGTTTTGAGATGCTAAATAAACATGCCATAATTGAACAATTTTTCATTCATAGTAAATGTATAGAACTCCAGTGTGTGGGTACGGGGAACGAGTCTTATTTTTTCACTGGTTCCTTCTTTCTGCTTACTGTGTTATGGATACCTGCAATGGTATGATGTATCTAGACATATAATTTAAACATATAGTCATTAGTAATTCAGATATGTAATTAGCAGTAATATTAGAGGGTAAAATTTGGAATAAAAACAAACCAAATTTGTAGAAGCATTTGGGGGCATAGATTTATATTTCTATTTTCTCAACTTTTAAGATACTGCTTAGCATCTTTTAAGAAAATAAGCCAGAAAAATGAAAATATACCAGTTACTTCTAAAAACTCATTAGTACATCCTTTCCTATTATTAGTTCATTTAATTCTCAGCACAGGCCCAATAATCATGCCCAATTTAAAGATGAGGTAAGTGTGATGAAGGAAAGTTTAATATCTCAGAATGTTTACGTAGTAGAGAAAATATCTGGCTCCAAGTATAACACCAAAGACAACATTGAACTCATGCAATCACAACTCACTACCTTATCACACACTGTGGCATACATAGGAAAAGCTTTCTATTAATCAGAGCAGCTCAAAGGTAAAATGTAAATGTGCCCAACTTTGTCCCCAAGGGAGTGGTCTGTTTGAACTGTAACTAGAGGGCTGTACGAGGGATTTAGATATTGGATGAAAAGTACCTTGTTACAATTTGGAGTCCGTCATTTCCAAGGTCTTCATATTATGAATACACAGGACAAATTATTATATATGAAAGCACAAGACTAAACCTGAGTTAGTTGAGAATACAGGCACATTCTTATTCATTCCTTCTTTCAAAAGATGGTTTATTGTCCAATAAGCATTTATTATATTCTTTTTAAAGTTCCTGTCTTTTAGCTAGTGATAGTATTTTTTTTTTAAGATTTTTTATTTATTTGACAGAGAGAAACACAGCCAGAGAGGGAACACAAGCAGAGGGACTGAGAAAGGGAGAAACAGGCTTCCCGCCAAGCAGGGAGCCCAATGAGGCACTCGATCCCGGGTCTCTAGGATTATGACCTGAGCCGAAGGCAGTCGCTCAAACAACTGAGCCACCCAGGCGCCCCATAGTGATAGTATTTTTAAAGGAAAAATAACATGTTATTTTTCAATTTTATGCATGAGACATGTGACTGTATTATCACTAAAACCATAAATATCTCAAATGAAAAAAATTTTATTGACATAACTAATTTTTGTAAATTTGTAATTCTTGCATTTATATTGGAAAATCTGTAAAGTCAAAATAAATCATGTAATACAGGTTTGTTTAGAGATTTATATTTTCAAGGCCAGCCCTTTAAATTAGACTAACATTGGGATGGTAGCTACACTTGTGGTGAACATTGCATAATGTATAAACTTGTCAAATCACTAAATTATACACTTGAAACTTATGTAACATTGTATGTGAACTATACTCAAAAAAAGTTAGACTAATGTTAGTAGAAAGTAAATATTACTAATCTTTTTCATTTTTGAAGAATTTAAAATATCTGTTATAATATTTGGGATAATCATCTTACTTTACATTTTTGTCCTACATACATATACTTTAATGTAAAAAAAAAAATGCTACTTTGAAGAATTATGGTTTCTCATTGAAACTACTAGACAAATGGTTATGAAAAAATTAAACTGATTTTGCATTTGTTTTTTAAGGTTTAGTTATTTGTCCTTATTATCCTTGAAAGGAAAATAATTCTCAATAATACATTTTATGGAATTTGGAAACTTTAAACAAATATTTAGATTAATTACATTATACAAAGTAATTTTACTCAAGTTAGCTATAATTAGAGTTGAACCAAGATACTTAATTTAACAAAGATACTGCTGATTTTAATGAGTGTTTAAAAAGCATAAATATGTTGTGACATCTACAATGATTAATAGCTTCTCTGATATTTCACATAAAAGCAATTAATATATTCAAAGACGCATGTTCTCAGGCAGTAGTTATACTCTTTTAACTCTTAAATAATAAGAAATTCAGAAGATGTTAGGTACTTCTATGTAGCCCATCAACTTATAATGTCTTTGCGTTTTATCTGAGTTGAACAAAACTTGTTTTTTGTTGTTGTTTTTTGTTTCTTTAGCAGGAAAGCCTGCAAGAGTATCAAGTAAGTACTATTTGTATTGATGATAAATTCTCTTTGGCACACAGTATAAATTTCTAGCTAAAATTCATAAAATATTTATATTTTTAATGCGTTCAGAGATTGAGTCACTTCATACTAAACCTTCTGACAAGAATTTAACTTTTAAACTTAATTATGTCAAGCTTAAAAACCTATGTTATTTGAAATGATGACTTGTAACAGAAATACTTTATCATGTCCTCGAGCCTGAAGATTAAAGTGATTTGCATTCAAATACATGAATTTTTTCAGCGATTGAAGTAAAATGAAATAAAATAATCCTTTTTTTTTAAAGACTTTATTTATTTATTTGACAGAGAGATCACAAGTAGGCAGAGAGGCGGGCAGAGAGAAAGGAGGAAGCAAGCTCCCTGCCTAGCAGAGTCCCATGCGGGCCTCGATCCCAGAACCCTGGGATCATGATCTGAGCCGAAGGCAGAGGCTTAACCCACTGAGCCACCCAGGCGCCCAATAATCCTGTTTTGCCTTAAACTTTCAATCACTAAAGATTTGCTATAGAGTGTATATGGTTGAACAATGGTGTTTTATTTGTTGATGTTTTCCAATGTTTGTTAACTTAAATGTAATTTTATATCTGAGAAGAATGACATAGTTAGGAATGGAACCAAGCTCGTGTGCTGTACACAGACAAAACTCTCAGAAAAGACCCTCTAAAATATCAATATCTAGGTACAGAGAGGCATTCTAAATATACAGTGTAAACTTTAAATCTTCCTATAAGCTCCTAAAATTCTGGGAAATAGAAATCTTCCCTCCATGTTTCCTAGTTTGAAAAAAAACATCATTTTAAATCAGTGCCGGTCTAGTGTAATATCATGTAAACAACACATGTAATTTTAAATGTCCTACTAGATACATAAAAAGGTTAAAGAATGTTAAAATAATTTTAATGCTTAACTCTCTAGATAATATTATTTCACTATGTCCCAGTACAGAAATATATTGATAATTTACACTATTTTATTAGAAATTTGTGTGTGTGTTTTACACCTATAGCACAGTTCAGTTGGTACTAGTCGCATGTCCCCAAAGCCCCATATGGTGAGTGGCTACTGCACTGCACAGAACAGATCTCAGTATTTATGGAATGTTTCCACTGTGCCAAACACTATTGAGGACAGTACAAGACAATCATTAAATGTGATACTTGCCACATATATCATTCAAAATAATATAACCCCACATGGGCTTGCTTCAGGTATTCAAAAAAAGAGAGTCATCACAAGGGTGCAGAATTGTCTCATTGATGCAAGGTGCAGAATTGTCTCATTGATGCAAGCTCCCGCTTGATCCTCAGGAAAGCACTCTGAAACAAGCCTGCTCTACACTCTTCCCTATAGCCAAAGGTACTCAGGGCATTTTTCATGAAGCAGATGATTCCAGAATTTGTACTTTGAAGAATGGTTAGCTTTGAATAACTGGAAAAAGAGAAAATTGATGTAAAAGAAAAACTTACTTCTCCTGTCCCTTCACTCTTACAGCAGTTACAATGTGCCTAGCACTTCCTACACCAGATGTATATTTTGTTTGTTTGTTTTTTGGCTTTTGTTTTCCTCATCAAGAAATTCTTTGTGATGTCAGCTAAGTGCCTACAATTTCAGTCACTTCTGACACTAACAGGGAGTTAGCATTGAGCCCATAGTTTAAGGGCTCAGACCTCTGTGTTTAGGGCTCAGAGACTGCTCTGTATTTCAGTTGCCAATTGTTAAGTAGTAGGTCTCCAAGTTACTCACAATTTCTGCCCAAGATTGCTACAAATCGGAGGTTCTTGTGACTTCCTCCCTTGGATTCAATTATTTACTAGAACAACTTAACAGAACTCAGAGAAGCACTTAATCACATTTACTAATTTGTTACACAATAAAGGATATGATAAAGGATACCACAGGAGTTGGAGTGAGACACTTTCCTTGTATGTAGATGTGTTTATCAACCCAGAAGTTCCTTGAACTTCATATGTCTGAGATTTTTTTGTGGCGGTGTTATTATATAGGCATGACTGATCATTAACTTGCACTCCAGCCCCCTTCCCCTTCCTGGAGGATGAGGAGTGGGACTGAAATTTTCCAGCTTCTAATCATGGCTTGTTTTTTTTGGTGACCAGCCCCTCTTCAGGAGCCCACCAAGCATTGCTTCATTGGAACAAAAACGCTTCCATCGCCCAGGAGATTTAGAAACTGTATGCCAGGAACCAAGGGCAGATATCAATATATATTTTTTCTATTATTTCAAAGTCAGCAGCCAAAAAAGCATGGTCTGTAGAGACCATCAAAAAAAGAGTTGGCTGGAGTTAAGGGCTAGTGTCAGAAAGCAGAAGAGCAGTAATAGAAACATGTCTATGGGGTAGAGATCCTGCAGGCCAGAGGACTTTAGACTTACTATAACAGAAAACTGTATTTTACTTTATAAAATGGAATTGTTGGGAAGGAATAAGTTAAATAAGAAGTAAATAAGAAATAAGAGTAGTAACTGAAATGAGAAAAGTGTGACCCCTCCAAATGTCTACTCTTTCTTATAGATTATAGGAAATAAATGTCCAAGGAAATCATGTGATGATGTATTTTTTTAGTTTTTTAAAATTTTTTTCAGATGATTCATTTTAATAAATTGGTTGCTGTACACACAAACATTATATTCTCCATAGCATATATTTTTTTAGCATACCTTTTTGGATGCAATCATCAAATCCTTCTTCAGATATTTATCAAATAAAACATACTGAAGATAATTTAAACTGAAGACCCATTGTTCTTTTTCTGAACCCTTTTCAACATTATGTACATGTGTACTTATTTTTGGTCAGACTTCTTATTTTTTATCTTTTAGTCATTTATTAGTCTTTTAATCTGGAGGTTCACAAATACCTTTCGCTTTGAGCCCATTGCTCCCTTCCTCCCACGTTCTCTATCTCTACTCCAGTGCCTGTCTTTCTTGTCTTCTGGACAGGACCAAGTCCTCTACGTCGGATAGGCTGTTTTTTGTGCTTTGGTACTAGATGCACAGAGATAGTCTTTCATTCCCAGATTTTTTTGGCTGGGAGGGAAGAGATTAATATGTGGAAAAGTTTCAATAGTAAGACAGAATGGAGGTATTGCTTCCTGAATTCTGATTCACTCTGATTGAAATGCTTGAAACCATCTGGGTGGACTGGATTCTCAAATATCTGGAGTTTTATTGTAGAGAGAAAGAAGATACTGATAAGAATCAGCAATACACGAATATTTCTGTTGTATCAGTGAAAATCACATTGCAAATCAAATTTTCCATAATTCACAGACAATTATGGTTTAATTGATGCTTGCTCTTGTGGTTGTATTTTTTTTAAAGGTTATAGCGTTCTGATTCTAAATGTCCATTTGATTTTCATTCTGTATTTTTTATAGTTATGGTAAATATATAATGAATAATTTGTTTTCCATGGAATTCAGAGAAATACATCAAGTGATGTTAAATTGTATTATATTTAAGATATACTACTTTAAAAATTAAAAGCAAAATTAACACATTTTTAAATTTTTAATGGCACAACCATTTGATATTAATATTTTAAATCTTCTGAAAACTTTTTTCTGAAAAAAATAAATAACTGTACATCCGGAAACATTACTCCCCAGGAAGTTGCCCAAAGGCAAAACATGGACTAAAACAGAGGAATGAAAACATACAATATTAAAAGGCAAATGGTGCCAAGGGAAGACTAACACCTAGAGTAATTCAAGGCTCTTGACATAGATGAAACATTGACACTGTATTTACAACAATGGGTGTGGGGTATTAAGGAAAAAGTTTTATGGAAACCCATAGTTCTTTCTTTCTTATTGTCTGGTAGTCAACATTTAAGTAAAGATAAGTTGGTTTTCCCCTTAAAATAAGCATTTTTTTAAAATATTTTACTTATCTATTTGAGAAGGAGAGCATACACAAGCAGGGGAAGGGGCAGAGGGAGAGTGCTGAGTGTGGAGCTGACCTCAGCACTGAACCAAAGTTAGACACTTAACTGATGGAGCCACCCAGATGCCCCTAAAATAAATATTTTAAAAGAAGTAATATAGTAAAAACACTCTTGAGATGACTCTATGTGGAAATTTGACTTTGGCATCTTTCTCTGTAGCAATTTTTCTCTGAATGTGAGTAGTGAACATTTTACTACTAAGAATTCACCAAAACTATCTATATAGACAGGTTTGGGATCATCATAAAGCCTCTGGAATCTAATTTTGATATGAAAGATAATGAATTTAACTTTTTAAAGATATACTTAAAATTTAATCTTTTCTAGAAGTTAATTACTTTTTAAGGAAACTCGAGCCCAGCAGAGGACTAGTAAGGATTTCCATGTTTTAGACAACTTCCTTTATAGCTTACATTTATGCAAGCCTTCTAACTTTTTTTTTAAAGACTTTATTTATTTATTTGACACAGAGAGAGAGAGAGATCACAAATAGGCAGAGAGGCAGGCAGAGAAAGAGAAGAGAGTCGATTTGGGACTCGATCCGAGGACCCTCAGATGAAAGCAGAGGTTTAACCCTCTGAGCCACCCAGGCACCCCAAGCCTTCTAACTTTTAAAAACATTCATTTTTTGGTTTTACATTTTCTTTCTTTTTATATAAAAATAGTATATTGATAAGTAATGTGCATCAATATCAAAGTTCAGTGAATATTTTAGATATCAGAATTAAGCTATTTTGAAATTTGTCTGAAAATTCAGATAAGCCCCAGGTGCTTAAAAATTAAACAAGGAGGGACTCCTGGGTGGGGCAGTCCTTTAAGCCTATGACTCTTGGTTTCCATTCAGGTCATGTTCTGAGCATCCTGAAATCAAGCCCCATATCCAGGCTCCAAGCTCAGTTTGGTATCTGCTTAACACTGTCTCTCCTCTCCCCACCACCTGCATGGTCTCTCTCTCTCTCTCTCTAAAAATAAATAAATAAATCTTTTAGAAAAATGAAAAATAAATAAAAATTAAACAAGGACATAAATGCTTATAGCATTTTGTAATTTATACATTTGATATTACTTAAGTTAAAAACTTTTTTTGAGGACACCTGTGTGGATCAGTGGGTTACAGCCACTGCCTTCAGCTCAGGTCATGATCTCAGGGTCCTGGGATCGAGGCCTGCATCGGGCTCTCTGCTCAACAGGGAGCCTGCTTCCTCCTCTCTCTCTGCCTGCTTCTCTGCCTACTTGTGATCTCTCTTTCTGTCAAATAAATAAATAAAATCTTAAAAAAAAACCTTCTTTTGAAAGAATATAATTAAACATAACTAAGTATGTCATTTGTCATAATAAAAGTATAACCTATTTTGTACTGATATGTCCCTACACTGAAAATTTTCAAAAATTTCAAAAGCAAGAATTTACTAATAAGTATGTACTTTCCATTTGAAAGAATATTTCACTTTTTAAGACAAACTATTAATGAGTCTGTGAATTATAAAATTACAATCTAATGTCAAAAAGAACTGATTTTCACAAATTCTTAAACAAAAGAAGAGCATATTTTGCTTTATGTTGATATTATCCATAATTCCCTTTCATAAAAAATTAAATTAATGATCTTTTTAAAAATGATTGAATTCAACTAATGGTTAATTCATGCCTAAATCAATTTATTTAAGTCCTCTCAGACTAAAAATAATTATGGTGATTTTTCTTCTAATTTCAGCTCATATATATCTAATTATAGGATGTATTCTGATATTTTTCTCTTAATGTTATGTTCTCAGACTCATCAGTGTTTTAGTGTAGTTATAGCTTATTTATTTTTACTGCTGTATAGTATGTTACTTTGTGAATGTATACATTCTAGTCTATTTTACGATCAATAAATATTTACTTTGCTCCTAATTTATTTAAGATTTTTCTGTTTATTTTTAGACATCTTAATATGGACACATTTTATAATTCTCTACCTTTCTTCTTTACTAATATAAGCATATAAGGCAGTAAATTTAAATGCTACTTCAGAACATCCCACAACTTTTAAATGTATTTTCATTCTCATTCAGTTGCAAGTATATTTTAATTGCATTGTAATAAATTCTATAGTATTTTAGATGGAAGTTTTAGAACTTACTCTTAAATTTCCACACCTGTGGGAATTATAAAGATCATCCTTTCTTAACCAGCTTCTAATTTAATTGTGTAGTGGTCCAAGAAAATGGTATACTCTTTAAAATGTGTTGAGCTCTATCTTATGAACAAATATATTATTAGTTTTAGTAAATATTACATATGTCATTGAGAATAATATATATTCTCTAATGGTCAAAAGTGTGATTCTATATTGATTGAGTCAAGCTTCATTGTTTTTCAATTACCCTGTATCTTCATTAATTTTTTGAATATTAGAAATATCAAGAATTGAATAAACTATATTGAAATCTCCCGCTATCATGGAAAATTATCAGTTTATCTCTGTAGTGTTATCAAGTTTTATATTAGGAGCTGTTTTATAAGTTCTATGCAAACTTCATTGTATCTTTCTGGTGAACTAAACATTTATCTTTTTATGATAACTTTTTAAAAAGATTTTATTTATTTATTTGACAGGAGGAAACACAGCCAGAGAGGGAACACAAGCAGGGGGAGTGAAAGATGGGGAAGCAGGCTTCCCACTGAGCAGGGAGCCTGATGCAGGGCTCCATCCCAGGTCTCCCGGATCATGACCTGAGCCGAAGGCAGTCGCTTAACCAACTGAGCCACCCAGGAGTCCCAACAACTATTTTTTTTTTTAAGATTTTATTTACCTGAGAGAGCAAGTGAGTGAGAGAGGACAGGAGCAAGAGGAGAAGTAGAAGAAGAGGGAGAACTCCCTCTTGAGCAGGGAGCCAGATGTGGGGCTTCGTTCCAGAACTCTAGGATCATGACCTGAGCTGAAGACAGATGCTTAACTGACTGAGTCACCACACACCCCATGATAACTTCTATATTCCATATAATGATCTTTTTATAAGTAAAATGACTTTTGTTAAGTGAAGTGTGTCTGATAGTATTAAAATTTTCCCAGCTTTTTTTGGTTAGTATTTTATCAGAATTTTTTTTTGCAAACCTTTATTTTACATATTCTCATGACATTTTGTTTCAGATATGTCTCTAGTAAATAACACATAGTTAAAATTTACTTTTTATTTTACCCAGTACAATGACCTTCATTTTTAGTCTGCAGAATTTCAACTCGTTCTTACCATCTTGTTTCTTGTTTTATATTTCTCATGCCCTCTCAACACTTCTTTATATTCTTTTTTATCTTTTACAAATTGAACATTTTTCCCTAAATGTGTTTTTATTTTCCATTTTCTGGTCTCTACTTATCTGGAAAGATGAAACTCTGTTTCTCTTCTTTTAGTGGTCACCCTTGACATTTTACTATACACAAAGAATAAAATTCCTATTTAAAAAAAAAAACCTTTTGAACAAGAGACAATGCTAAAACATTTAAATTTCATCACATGCAATGTTGATTTTCCTGCCAGTTTTGTTCAATATTTTATTTCTAACCTTTCAAAGAATCAAATGTCCAATTGCATCAGTATTATTTCCTCAGTCAGGGTCTATCTCCCCTACAGGTTTCCCAGAGCCAATGCTGCCATCTCTTGCATCTCTAACTTGGTTTGGACATCATGCTTCTCCAGCAGCTCTTGCTTTAGAAGTGTCATGAGGGAAGACCTATTGGTGGAAAACATTCTCAGTTGTTACTTATCTGACAATGTCTTTAAATCATCCTTATTCCCAAAAGCCTGTGGCTAAGCACAAAATATAGGTCACTGCTTATGTAGTTTGTGCACTTTTGATATATTATTTCACTGTATTGATTTCTCTTTCTCCACAAAGCCAGGGGAATTCTGTTACCAGTTGAATTGTCATTCCTTCCCCTGTGATCTATCTTTTCTCTGTCTTCTTTAAATATTTTCTCTTTGCCTTTGATGCCCTGCAGATTCACTATAGTTAATGGAATGAGATCTTTTTACTGTGAAATTCCTCCAGGAAGCATGGAGTCCTTTTTTTCTTTTACCAGTTTGGAGAATTCATAGCCATTATTCCTTCAAATAGTACCTCTTTGTTTTTTTTCTTCTGCTGATCTTTAATATGTTAGGTATGCACACCTTCTCTTCTTTCAAGATATCTATAAAATTTTTAATCTCTTCCCTTCTGTGTAATTTGATCAGTTTTAACATACCTTCATACCTAATTATTTCTTCAGCTCTATATAATGTTGCTTAATTCATCTAATGAGATTTTATATAATTTATATTTTTATTATAATAGTTACTTTTAAAGTCTTACTGGTTGTCTTCATAATCTTCTATCCCTTGACTTTATTTTTGAGTTCATATTTTATTCCTTAAGATGTTTATATCTATATTAAAGATTGAGCACAAAAATGTCAGTTTCTGAAGTACTTTGTTATGTAAAGTTGTTGTTTATTGTTTCCTTGGACTCTCCCTCATGATGGTTTTTTATCTGTTATTTGAACTTTCATTATGAGCTCATACTCACTTTTTTAAAAAAGATTTTATTTATTTATTTGTCAGAGTGACAGAAAGCACACAAACCAGGAGCAGTAGGCAGAGGAAGAAGCAGGCAGAGGGCAAAGCAGACCCCCCCACTGCAGGGAACTAATGTGGGATTTCATCCCAGGACCCTGGCATCATGACCTGAGCCAAAGGCAGATGCTTAACTGACTAAACCACCCAGGCATCCCAGCTCATACTCACTTTTATATAAACAAATTTTTGTTTTTGTTTTCCATGCCTTTCTCAACTCTTATTCCACTCCTAGCAGTTTCTTACCATTTGTGGGATCCTGTCCTGACTCAGGTTTCCCAAGGTCACAGGGTACCTGATGGTACCCACAACCAGACCTCATGATGAACCCTTTATGCTCACCTGCTTTTGAACTGGGCAAAGCCCCTCCCAGTTTGAGTTGATGACTTAAAATTGTCATTACTCACTTTTCAGGATACCTACTGGTTGTTTGGGGGTTCCTTGTTTGGGATGTCTCTCAGACTCACTATTGTCTTCCTCTACTTCCTATCCTACAGACACTAATACCTGGTAGGTTTTGACTCTTTGTTCATTCCAATCCATGTGCATTTTAGGGCTCATTTAATTTTGTTATAAATGTTGCTCTCTGTTTTTATAAGGGGATTTGGAAAAGTTTTAAACATGTGTTTTGCTATCTTCTCAGAATCCTAGGAGGCAGTTATATTTTCATTTCACACCCCTGGCTTAGTAAAGGTTCACAGCCCCTGTGCCTCCATTTTGTTCCTTGCACAATTAGTTTCTGAGCTCTAGTTTTAATATAAGCACTTATCCACGGTGTGACCTACCCTTTCGCATATCAGCCGGTTTTCTTTTATTGCTGTGAGGGCAGCAAGGAGGATTCTGGAGGGTTCCTTTACCTCCAGTGAGGCCAGCATTGCTACAAAAAGTATGATTTTGTGGTTAATATTGTCCATCATGTTATCAGTAGAATTAGAGTCCAATAGTTGCTTTTTTAATGTTATCCACAAACCTTGTTTTAACAAGATTCCTGACTTACCTGTCTAAATTAAAAAGTGAAACTCCGGTGTTCCAGTTCCTGGCAATTGTATAGAGTTTGTTATTAAAACTTTAGACAATCCTTAATCGTAGAATCTTAAATTTCATCTTCAAAAAAAATCCATTCTCAGTTAATACATATTTGCACAAACCTTTCAAAAAGGAAAATATACCTTCCTATAGCATTTCATTTAAGCTTATTTCAGGATATATATTTTTTCCTAAAAATTATCATTTGATGCAATGACTGACTTTTGTTTTGTTGGGGGACCTTGTTGAGGTGGAATACTATTGGAGATCACTTGCTGGAATGGAATGTTGGTGAATACTAACATCAATGTGGTGTTTGCTAAAAACAAAGTAGCAACAAATTCATGATAGAAATACAGATGTCATCATTGGGTAGTGGCTGATAAGAGGGAAACTGGTTTAAAGGCTGTGTAAACTTGGGAAGGCCACATAACATAACCTCTCTGTGCTTGGTACCTTATTTTTAAAACATGGATAATAATAATATTACCTCATAGAAATTTAGAAATTTGGGAGAGATTAAATAAGATAAAATAATTAGGTGTGTAAATAATAATTGGCATCTAATAAATGGTTTATTAGTTGGCATCCATGAGGGTGATTATGATTAATGATGGTGATGGTAATGATTATGGCATTCTGTGTTACTTTTCCTAGTTAGGAACAGGTTTCATTTATTAAGCTTTTGTGTCAAACCAGATAACATCGTAAGATAAAATCATAATGAGAAAAAACATCTTACTCATTTTGGGGTGAATCTAAAACAATCCCACATAATTTTGCTTCAAGAGAAAAAAAAATGAAGCAGTAATTTGGTTGAAACTTCTGAAGAGGTACCAGCTGCCGTGCCGTGCTTACCTCCTCTAATTACCCCTTTTGCTAGACCTCAGAGAAAGTCTGTGTATAAGGCACACTTGGTCAAATATTTGTCGTTGCCGATTAGTAGTTTTTCGGTACCAGCCACGTGGCTTCATTCATTTTCTGGTGATGTTAAATTGTGCTGACATTGTCCTCACGACAGTGTGTCTCATCCTAAGACTGACAGGACAGACCCTCAGAGAGGACTGCATACATTTGTTGAACACCCTTGGCTTCGCTGTGTGCAAAATTCCAAAAGTAAACTGTCTCTGCATTCTTTATTAACCCCTGAGGTCAATCTCAAGAATTCTGTGGATATTGCTCAGTATAGCACTTAATTTTCTTTAAAACTCATGATCATTAAAAAAAAAAATAGTATAGGGGCACCTGGGTGGCTCAGTTGGTTGAGCGACTGCCTTCGGCTCAGGTCATGATCCCGGAGACCCGGGATCGAGTCCCACATCGGGCTCCCTGCTCCGCGGGAAGCCTGCTTCTCCCTCTCTCACTCCCCCTGCTTGTGTTCCCTCTCTGGCTGTGTTTCTCTCTGTCAAATAAATAAAATCTTTAAAAAAAAAAAATAGTATAGAGCAGCCTTTCACACCTGAAAACGAAAATAAACTGGCTATCGACTGCTGTTTTGAACTACCATGGTTCTTCTGATTTCTTGAAAGTATGTTAACTCTTAGAATGTAATATTCCATTAAACCATTTACACATAATTCAGCAAATTCATTGAGAAAATAACTTAAAGCTTTTGGTATTTGTATAGGGACAAAGTGATGCAGTGAATTAGATAAAATAAGAGGAGCAGAATGGAAGAAAAAAAAAAAGTCCATGGAAAGTTACTTCTGTGTCAATGCTTTAGGATCCCAGATGTTTATAAGTATTTCTTGAAAATCTGCACAAATAAGGATAGATTGCTAGTAGAAATAAACACGCAGTAACTGCTGGTACAAATTCATGCATTATTTAGGTACTTTTTATTTATTTATCATGCTTGCTAAGAGCACACAGAGCAGGCTGGGCATTACACAGTAAATTTTATCTTTAAACAAGAAAAATAAAATTCTTCACCATCAATGTAGATTCCTTGAAATTTTTCTTCTCTCCAAATTACAATCTCTTTTAACATTTCCCATTATTTTACCCACCCCTACACTTCCATGCTCAGATGAGGAAGCTTTGCTTCTCACCCAAGATTTATCACTCCCTGTTTCTCCTTGACCCTGCCTCCCCCTATTCTGGTTCCCTCCATCCTGCAACTTCAGTTCTTACTCTAAGAAACCATCCTCCATTCATCTGCAGATATATTCAGACTCTTCTCTCAAATGAAATTTTCCTTGCTCCTACTCCTTCTTGATGTTGTACTTTTGCTCTCATTCACAACCACACTTCTGAAATAAGTCTCCCACCTATTCTTCAGGCAACCCGAGTATTGTCCTCCAACATTTTCCTCAAATAACGCACTTAAAGTTCAACCCAGGCATGCTAAATGTTGAGCTTAATTATCTTTCTCACTTCTCACCCAATCTCTGCTGCACTCAACATTGTTGGTTTCTTGTCATTTTTGAAATGTTTTCCTCTCCAGGTTTTCATTAATATCAGACTCCATTTTTCAGTCTGAGCCTATTTACGCAGTATGGGCTTCTGCTGCTTTTTCTTTTTCCAGAGCATTAGTTCTTCCATTCTCAGCTCTCTTTCTTCCTCTTCACACTCCTTCTCAGCAGGATCATCCCACCTTACTATCCACCTCTTTGTGGATAAGACCCCAAATTGTTGTGAAGTCTAACCTGCCTTATCATTTCTGGTCCCACACTTTCACTCCCAGCTTCAACTGTTATCTGCATAAGTTCACCACTGACCTTCTTATCTTATTTTTTCTTTCACCTATTCTCTAAAGCCCAGCAAATATTAAAGGGAATTGCTGTCTGATTTCTGTTCTTCAGTCACTTAGATCTGAAACCTCAAATTCTACTTTGACTAATCACTCTTCTTTGTCTCTGGCTCTAATTCGATGGTCAGATCATGCTAGCTTGGACTATTTCTCTTCTGAACAATTGAAGTGTCTCTTCAACCCATCCCTTTCTTATTTCTATCATTCCTCCATTTCATGTCTACCAGATAGATTGTTTTCCAAAACTTCAAATTGATTAGGCCATTTATATAATAAACGTTCAATATTTCCTCGTGGCAAATTTAGAATACGTGCTACATTTCTTAGCCTCAGCGTCTAAAGCCTCTATGATCTAGTCTTAAACTACATTTTAAATCTTTTTTCTCTAATCACTGTCTATACCTATAGAAAATACCAAACCAATTCCACTTTCCATGCTCCTGATTCACCTCCATCCTTTGATCCTGTCATTCCTTTTTCCTGGATTTTTCTTCCCATTTCTGGTCATAGAATCCTTTATCGTCCATCTCCGGTTCATCATGATTCTTCAAGGTGTGTTTCACACAGGATAGCTTCCAGAAAATATCTTTGATCTCTGTAGGAGGAAGTGACCATTCCACCATTGAAAACATCTCACACTTATTTTGATGATTGTCATATACTACCTCGCAACCTATAATATCTTATATCTATTTGGATACTGATCCATTTTCTCTACTTGACTGCAAATTATTTCCAGGAAACTTTACACTTTTTTTGCTTTCTACAGGGCACATAGCAAAGTGCTCTGAGAGAAGAGACCGTAAGTTTAGTTGAAAGAGTGAGTGTCTAAAAGTTCTAGAAAACTAGCTTTAAACCTTCTTTTAATATTTTAAAAATGCATTGCTGAGTCCCAGTGTTCTCTTGGAAAATTAAGATAGTCCACCTATTTCTTAGTGTATTGAGGCTAAAATGAAAACATGTAAAGTACCTTGTAGAGCACCTGCACAGAAAAAGAGCTCATTGTAGTTATTGTTGCTGAAGGAGTAACTATTTCCTAAATGAATAAACTACAAGAAAACGTTAAGGTAATATATACTTTATAAAACTAAACTGATCTTTTTAAAAATATGTTTTAATTTTCACATTTTTATATTATTTTTTCTTTACTTAATATATTTTTCTTTGTTTCCAATTAAAGATTAACATTTAAACATTTTTTTTTCCGCTAAGTACATTGCTCTTATTTACCTCATGTTCCCTCAGAAATGCTTATATTTCGGTCTTTTTTTGTTTTGCTTTGAATTTTAACTTTAATTTTGTTTTTAATATATAGAGTTGTTGAATCACCATATTGTATTCCTGAAACTAATATTACTCTGTGTATGAACTACACAGAGTAATATTAGTTTCAGCAATACAATATGGTGATTCAATAACTCTATACATTACACACTGCTCAGCATGATAAGTGTACTCTTTTTTTTAAGATTTAGGCATTTCTTTGAGAGAGAAAAGAAAGAGAGTGTGCAGGTGAGTATGGGGTGGAGCAGAGAGAGAAAATCTTCAAGCAGACGCCCTGCTGATCTCATAGCCCCTCATCTATGTCAGCAACGTGGGGCTTGATCTCAAGACTCTGAGATCATGACCTGAGCTGAAACCAAGAGTTGGTTGCTTAACTGAATGAGCCACCCAGATGCCCCACATCATGAGAAATTGTACTCTTAATTCCCTTCACCTATTTCACTGGTCCTTCCACCTCTTCTCTGGTAACCATCAGTTTGTTCTTTATAGTTAAAAGTCTGTTTCTTCGGGGTACTGGGTGACTCAGTCGGTTAAGCATCTGCCTTTGGCTCAGGTCACAATCCCTGGGTCCTGGGATCAAGCCCCACATTTGGACTCACTGCTCAGTGTAGTCTGCTTCTCCCTCTGCCTCTCCCCTATGCTTGTGCTCTCTTGATTGTGGTGAATAATTTTTTTAATGCATTGTTGGATTCGGTTTGCTAGTATAGGGTGGGGAGGAGAGGTTGCTAGTATTTTGTTGAGAATTTTGCATCCATTTTCACCAGACATTGGCCTGTGGTTCTCTTTCTGTGTGTGTGTGTGTGTGTGTGTGTGTGTGTGTGTGTGTGTGTGTGTGTGGTGTGGTGTCTTTATCTGGCTGTGGTATCAGGGTAATACTAGATTCTATAAAATGAATTTGGAAATTATATTTTCTCTCATATTTTTTTGGAATAGTTCAAGAATATTAGGTATTAACTCTTCAAACTGGTAGGATTCCCCTATGAAGCTGTCCATCCAGGAATTTTGGTTGTTGGGAGTTTTTTGATTACTGATTCAGTTTCAGATATTTTTATATTATAAACATGTACGATATATCATAAAATATGCATGATGAATTATACCCTTTATATGAAGAAGGAACTGAGACTCCAACAACCTTTAAAAACTACTGTAAATATAATTTTCTAATTAATAAATATGTATATGTGTGATAGTGGTGCTGCATTTATTCCAGTTATTGAAATTTAGGAAGGATAGTTTTAATACAGAAAAAAGAAAAAAGGGAGAGAAAAGGAGAAAAACCAAGCAAGCAAACAAGAAGTTGATATCTAACCCCAAATCTAAAGTTTTACATTCATTGTATATTTCAACTTAATTTAAAATTTATCTTTTAATGCAAAATTAGCATTAGCTATTTGGTGAATGGTTGCTATTGCATGTAATAATTTTTCCATAAAATAAAAAGGAAGCTGGGAATACAATCAGATATTTTTTCTGTAATAATTCTTACTTTGAAAAATCCAGGGCTTTTTTTCTCTATCCTGCTTGTATTTGTTTTATTTGTTTCTGTGTCAGAGAAGTAAGGTTTTTTTCCTCAAAAGATAACTTTTACTTTCTTGTTTTCTCAAATACATTGACTTGTTATTGATTTATAGGTCAATGATCTTATTTTTTTTAATTACCTTTCCTTTGACAGGTTTATATTTAATTATTTTCTTTGGTAATATGTTGGTTATTTCATAGAGATAGAATTCTTCGTCTAGAGTAGCATTTCTCAATGTAATAGTCTTTGTGTCTGTAAGATCTTCAAATTCCTCTCAGGTGATGGGAAACATTTTACATATTAATACTCGGCCATTACTTGCCTTTGTCACTTTCATTTTTTTCATGAGTATACAGTGGAATTCTGCTGAATGGCATGTGAGAACATCATTCCTCTTATGACTTAGGAGCTGTCTGCTTAAGAATCCTCGTGTGTAAAAAAACTATTTTAATTTCTATTACGTTACTTATCAGTAGACATAATCCACATAAACACATGTTTTTTGGGGTCCTTAATTTTTTAAGATTGTAAAGGGTTTCCATAACCAAAAATTTGCAAACTACTATTATGGAGAATAAGAAATAGAACTAAGAGGAGTGCCTGGGTGGCTCAGTGGTTAAGCCTCTGCCTTTGGCTCAGGTCATGATTCTGGAGTCCTGGGATCAAGCCCCTCAGAGGGAACCCTGCTTCTCCCTCTCTCACTCCCTCTGCTTGTGTTCCCTCTCTGACTGTGTTTCTCTGTGTCAAATAAATAAAATATTTTTTAAAAAAAGAACCAAGATAAGATTGCTTTTTGAGAATGGTAAATCTGTAAATTTTAGTATAAAATTTGCTAATTCATATATCAAGTCCATGTATTTAAAAATACATGGAGGGACACCAGAGTGGCTTAGTCAGTTAGGTGTCTGCTTTTAGCTCAGGTTGATCAAGCCCGCATTGGGTTCCCTACTTGGTGGGGGAGCCTTCTCCTCCCTCCCCCTTGGCTGATCCCCTGCTTGTGAGCTCTGGCTCTCTTACTCTCTGTCAAATAAATAAATAAAATCTTTTTAAAAATAAAAATACATGCAATTATGCACCATACCTATCACTGAACTGAGACTAGACTCCATATTTTTTCATGTTCTTAGAATTCTCCTTCAGTAAAATTTTAATTAGTATTCATATCAGTGCTATATAAATATACATATCCATATACATCCACATATATTTTTATTATATAACACACAAACACACGCAGTCTCCTTAATGCCAACATATTGACTCTTTAAGTTATATCTGTTCTCAGCCTCATAGAACTAAGGCTACCCTTGACTCCATACAAAGACTTATCTCCTGAACTTTCCTAAAGTTCCATCCTGCTCTGACTCTCTTTTTAATCCATGCTGGAGAGCAGACTTGGAATTCAGCAAATACTTTCAGGCGAAGGGAAAACAAAATCTCTGATATTTTTTTTTCAGGGCATTACACACGCACATATATATATTTATAAATTTAAATACATATATTTAAGTATTGGAACAGACACTTTTATATGAAATGAGGCAAATTGTGGAATTGAGACAAAGTCCTTCAGTCAATGAGAAGATCCAAGCACTACTTGAAAATACAAATTTAGACATCTTGATCATGATAATTTTATTGTTTTATAAACTAATAGTTCTCTAAGAACCCCTGTGTCTGTAGCCTTAATTCAATTAGTATAAAAGAGTTATACAAAAGCCAGACTTGACGTCAACATGTTTAAAAGATTGAAACGGTAGCCACACAGACAAGACCTCTTGTGTAACTCTGTTATAGTAGAGATGTCTGAATTTGATAAGAGAATGAATTCATTAATACTTGTGTTGCCTTTTGAACCTAAGTTTTTCTTTTAATTTAAATTTCTATATAAGTAAAGGATGGAGTCTACACTTTGAAAGTCAGGATAATATTTTCATTTTTAATTGTTGGGAATAAGATTGCCTAAATTACAGTGTTTAGGCAAACAGAACAGATTTTTTTTCTTCTTCATTGTCATTATCATTTTCAAAAACAGCTAAGTAACTCTTCTATTCATATGCTCTGAAGGAGAATGGATTGTTGGAAGAGGGACACTCCTTCATTTCTACTCTGCACAAGTTCATGATTCATGTTGCCAACAATATAATGCCTAGGTTCTCAGATCAGAGAGAACTGGTTAGGAGGCCATCCTCAAGGGGTGGAATGGCACAACAATTAATAACACAACCTCTAGTACTAGAGTGCCTGAGTCTGAATCCCAGTTTTCCCCACTAACTAGCTCTGGGAACTTGAGTCTATAATTGTCATACCTACAAAATGGGAATAGTAATAGTACCCTCTTCACAGATTTGCCAAGGAGGTGAAATATGTTATTCTTCATAAAGTGTTTAGAACAGCAGTTGACACATAACAGAAATACTATTTGTGAAATAAATATAATTCCTCATTCAAGTGGCTGTGATCCAGGTAGATTGTGGTCTGTGGTCCAGGCCTGCCACTTAACTCACTCTGTGACCTTGGACAGCGCCTAACCCCTCTCTACACCCTCTGTACAGGAGATTTAAAGTAAGAGTGCCTACCTCACAAAGGAGTTGTCAGAACTGAATGTGCTAACACGTATGAAATAATAAGAGAAATGGTGTTAAGAAATATTAAATATTGGGGCACCTGGGTGGCTCAGTTGGTTAAGCAACTGCCTTCAGCTCAAGTCATGATCCTGGCAACCTGGGATCAAGCCCCGCATTGGGATCCCTGCTCAACAGGAAGCCTGCTTCTCCCTCTCTCACTCCCCCTGCCTGTGTTTCCTCTCTAGCTGTGCTTCTCTCTGTCAAATAAATAAATAAAATCTTTAAAAAACGAAATATTAAATATCATTGCTATCATGAAACATGACCTCTCGACTCACTCAGTTTTGCCTATTACTTCAATGTACATCACTTCTAAACTTTTCCAGACATCCTGCATTCTGTCTATATTCCTATTAGACATTTGGAATTTCATGACCAGCCAACACCACAACTGAACTCCTAGAAAACTAACCTTTTCATGATTCTCAGCTAATGGGTACCTCCTGGGATTTCCTTGTTGCTGGGAATGGCACCACTATCTTCCTCCAAGCTCAAAAAAATATGCATGATGCTATCCCTTATTATACTAAGCTTTTGCATTCACATGTACTCAATCCCATTTAACTCTACCTACAAAGCCTATTTACACTCAACTCCTTCAGTGACTTCCAGTCACAGAAATCATTGTTTTTATGCTGAGTATTAAAATACATTCCAAATTTCTCTGATTTCATTCCCTCATACTTTTGTTTTGTTATTTTTACAAAGTACATTAAGTTATGACTTCCCTCTTGAACAATTTTTAAATGAAAGATATCATTTATTAAGGGATATATGCAGAAAATAATTTTAAATGAAAGATACCATTTCTTAAAGGATATATCCAGAAAATAATATTCATTGTGTTCTAAAATTATACAAAGCATAAAAATTGTTTTTTAAAAAATCAATGTTCTAATAGCTGTGATATTTCAGTGATAAGATATGGGTAATTCTTCTTTCCCTTCCATTTCACAAGTAAGATGCAGGTACACTTAGTTTATCACAGAACCCCAAGACCTTTAACTCTTCACCTGATTCTGCTTCCTAGTCATTTTCCTTAGGCATAAGAACCTTTGACTTCCCTGTTTGGCTTGGAGGCTACACTGTCCAGCTGAGATTTTTAAGGCAACAATATCAAATTATTCACTTTTAGCAGCTTGAGTTGTTTATTCTTCAGATTCATGTGGGGGTATCTGCCCGGATCTAACCCTAAAAATTGACAAAAGTTAAACAACACGTTCCCTATTCTTGTGCAAATTTAACAAAAAAATGGAAATATCTCTCCTATTCAATTCCAAGATTGGATGTAGCTTTATCACTATTTCTATCAATATTTCTCAACTTTTCCACATCTCATCCTAAGTATATTTCCTCAGATAAACCTTCCAAGGGAAAATAATATGAATAAATAAATAAGTAAAATATTTCTTCATTAAATATTTTCTTAACTGCCCCTCCCCCAAAAGTAAGTCACTCCTTAAATTTTCATTGGCATTTGTTGATACTTATTTTATGGTAATGACTATACTTTTTTAGAGTCAACACACTTAATCAATGCACAAGTTATAAAAGTAAATGAACTGTAAGTATGCTATTTCTTTTTCATATTCTGAGCAGTGACACTCACAGTACATTCATTATTCCTAGCTCAGTAAATTTCTGTTGCTGTTAAGTTGCATACACAGAGACTACATCTCTATAGCAACTTCCCTGGGCTTGTAGTTTGTCTTCTTGTGCTTCTGTTTTCCCAGTTAACCTGAGCAATTGACATGTGACTACTTCTTACCAGCTTTTATCACTTGTAGCTAGTTTATGCTGGGTCAGAATACAGAATTTGGAAAAGAGAAGAAGCTAAGCTTTTTATTCTACCCATATTTATGTCTCCAAGGATGAACAATAGATCCACAGAATAAGTATCTTAGTCTTAAGTGTGCTATAACCTACAAAAATAAAATTTAAATGTGTACAAGAACTTAGCATTATTTTTATAAACATCATCCATAGAAACTAGCAGATTCTTGCTATGCAATGGAAATATAACTATTATTTAACTCTTCTAAAAACTCTGACATCATTTAAAAATACCCATTATTGAATTATTTTAAAATACCACATATCCAGTTATACCTTTTCTTTATTCATAGCTGCTAACTGGGCAGTTTCAGACCATGGTTATTTAATCCAATATTTAATTGAGTTAAGCTTATATTGAAGTATTTCTAAACAAATCAGGTCAAAATTGTAATAATTCACTGCTGCAAACCAAGTGGATGCTCCAGTCCACACTGAAGTGACCACTGCCAAGGGCAGGAGCAAGGGATGCTCAGATTGAGGAAGTCATGAATGCCCTGAACTAGGTACTTGAAAGAAGTGAAGCCAGTTTGCACCCAACATACATGAGACCCAGATGAAGAGAATAAGCTGTGGCCAGAGCTGAAGTGGTTCCTGCCTGGTTTAAACTCTGCTCCAGGGGTGCCTGGATGACTCAGTCCTGAGGCATCTGCCTTGGGCTTAGGTCATGATCCCAGCATCGAGCCCTGCATGGGACTCCATGTTTGGTGGGAAGCTTGCTTCTCCCCTCCCACTCCCCCTGCTTCTGTTTCCTCTCTTGCTGTCTCTCTCTCTGTCAAATAGATAAATTAAATCTTTAAATAAATAAATAAACAAACAAACAATCTCTGCTCCAGCCTGACAAGAAAAAAAAAAAAAAAAACAGCTGTTTTGGGGTCTGTCTTTGCCTCTGAATACTGATATGACTTTTTTCCCAAGGTTATTAATTAAAGAATAAGATTTTAAATAAATAGTTTTAAAATATTCACTGTAAAAACATGCTAGTAATTTTATTTCTTTTTCCCATTTTGTTCATTTACACAATAACATCTCTTCCTAAAAGTCACATTTCTTTCTTATTAGAGAAAATTTGCATACTGACCTATTTTACCCCTTTTCTATTTATTAGTGAGCAGCTGCTACGCAAAATCTGAATAAATGATAGAAAGCCAACCCTCTTTCAGATTAGTACAAATGTTAAAAAGTTGATGTGAATAGGGTGCCTGGGTGGCTCGGCGGGTTTAAAGCCTCTGTGTTTAGCTCAGGTCATGATCTCAGAGCCCTGGGATCAAGGATGTCATCAGGCTCTCTGCTTAGCAGGGAGCCTGTTTCCTTCTCTCTCTCTTCCTGCCACTCTGCCTGCTTGTGATCTCTCTGTCAAATAAATAAAATCTTAAAAAAAAAAAAAAGAGTTGATGTGAATACTTAAGATAATTTAATTGTATTGTGTTAGAAATATCTCTGACCTAAAATTTCTCCCGTATTATTCTATATGTGCCTGTACACAAAACACCAAATAATTGACATAATATAGCTTAAGAGTCATTGTTTATGTATTTGAGCTTTGGTTCAACTTTTAATGTCCTTTAATTGCCTCTGTAATTGTCAAAAGACTAAAATCTAATCAGTTCATTAACAAAATATGTGGGTGGGTATTTTCTCAGGATCCAACTTGTAGATATGAAATTGTTTACCTCAAATTTCCTAAATTCCAAAACTGGTGATTTGGGGAAGGAGGTTTAGGAGTCAGAGAGGCAAGGCACTTTTGGGAGTCACTGCTAGCCTTTCTTTCCCAACCAGCCTTTGCCAGCCTGCTGACCGCAGCCTGCATGGTATCCATTCTCCCCTACCTTCTCCCCGTCAGGGAAATTGTCTTGTCTGTCGGGAAGCTTTTGTTCATAGAGACACTAGATGCTGAGCTCATGGAGTAAGATATCCTGTGACTCAGAAATCTTTAAATACAAAATTTCCTCTTTGGGAAATCTGGAAAATAGACTTTGGATTGATGTGCCCTTTCTTTACTCTCTAGGAGAAGATTTGGAAGGTGAATCAGCTTCAAAGAAAGCTAAAGGTGAGCTTGTGACCTTCAGTGTATTTATGGATTTTCTTAAGGCTACATGTAATGTTTTGTCTGCTTTATTAAACTATTCTTGATCTAGTCCTCAGCTTTTCCTAAGTAATGTTTATATGGTAGGCCTATTTTTTAAACAAACAGCTTTTTTACATTATTTGGAAATATATATATGTGTATATATATATATATATATATATATATATATATATATGCCTATCTGCACTTATTGAAAGCACTAGTTGGACATTGGTTTATATAAAAGTAATTATTAGATGCATTTATTGTCCAATCTCCTTATAGGAACATTTCAAAATTTTCATTTTGTCAAGAACTGTAGGGATGTTACTTAACAGAAAGAGGACGTTAGTGTTCAAAGATGAAGTTGACATATTTTTTAAAGATTTTTTGTGTTTATCTGAGAGAGAGAGCGAGAGCACATGCATGCATGAGCTGGGGGGAGGGGTGGGGGGCGAGGGAGAAGCAGACTCCCCACCCAGCAGGAAGCACCACATGGGACTGGATCCCAGGACTCTGAAACCATGACCTGAGTCAAAGGCAGACATTTAACTGACTGAGCCACCTAGGCATCCCTGATTTTTATGAAGAAAATGTGAAATAATTTGTCTATACTAACATCAATAACATAGAGAAAGGGAGGGAAGGAGGGAGGAAGGAAAGACAAACATCAGAAAAATATGCCACAACCAGAAGCATAATGTTGAGCAAGTATTTTCAGGACTAAACTTGTTTATCTGTATTGTAAAGGTTTTAACTAATTTGATGTGTGTGTGTGTGTGTGTGTGTGTGTGTGTGTGTGTTTCCCCAAAGGCTTTCCTGGCTCTCTAGTTTGATTTGTTATAAAATAGATATTTTCTATTCTACTTCCAAACTTTCCTGTACACAATAGAGTTTACCTAAGAGTTAGTCTTGCCATGACAATATAAGTACTATAGCAGTTCCAGAATTAACAGTGTAGAAAACAGTGCTTTGAGGGAACAAACACCTGAATCTTATGAAATGATTTACACCTATCCTAAGATATGTTTTTGAATGCTGAATTTTTACATTTTTTTAAAAGTTTGAATTATTAAAAACAACAACCCTTAATATGTTTTCAACTTCCAGACCATTGTTGAGATTCTCAAACTATTTTATATATAAACTTTTGATGATCTTGTTAGAATGGAATAAATATGAGTTGGAGCCTAAGAACTACCTTTATATCAGTCTCCAAGTAATAGTGAAACTCTTGGTATGTGGACCACACTTTGAGAAGAAAGGTCCTTGAGCTCATTTAGAACCTGATGAAATCTAAAACCTAACTTTTGATGAAACACACACACATACTCACATCTTCCTAATATTTCGGGGTTTTACAGGAAACTACCCTGCCAAAGCCCCAAATATAGACACCAGCTAGTAACTTCTAACTTGGAGAAAATGGTTCAAATACATAACTTCAGTTTATCCTGCACTAGATAAATACGTGGTATGTATCACTACAGCAGAGAAATCCTTGAGCCAGATGAGAAAAGGGAAGGATACAGGACTCCAGTCTGCTGATATTCTTTTTTGACAAGAGTGATAAATAAAAACTTGAGTCCCTCAACAATTTAGAATGATTTTGACTGCAATATTCATCCTTTAGCCAGCTCACTATTACCAATTATAACTCTGAACATCAAAGACCTCTTTTAAGAAAGGACTATGTGTCAACTAGCTCTCCTCCACTAACATCCAACACATTCAGGACCAGTTTTCCTATTTGAAAATTGCCAGTCAAACACCACGATCTTTTCTTCCACTGGCTCCTCTTCTGTCTCTGGCTCTTAGCTATAAAATGTTATAGTGAGAGATTGGCAGAATATGAATAAGAACCTAGTGTGTATTATAAGAAGAACATTAACTCTTGTTTCTTTCATATCGTGCACCTCTTTAGACATTTTTGGTTCCCTATATATTTGTGTGATAGCTGGGAGTGTACACATTATTTACTTTTATATTTTTGTATCCACTAGAAGAAGTTGAAGATGTGTCTTCCACAAAGAGGCAAAAAAGTAAGTTTATAATTACATTAAAACTGTGGTATCTTCTCTATTAAAGGTAGTGGGTATAAATTGACACTTGAAGACTCTTAAGGAGACCAATAGTAGAAGAAAAAGATGTTTAGCCCAGACATGAAGAATAGCATTAAAGTAGGTCCTTCATATTTCAAAAGGAAGTTCATCTCTTTGTGGAAGGCAAAAGGCACGTGTTTGGAAGAAGTACAATGTAATGATCCAAGTGGCAATTTCACAAAGTGTTCTACATGACTCTGACCCTGAGCACTCTAACCAAACCTGTTCTTAAAAGTGTGTTATTGTCTGCTTTGTAATAAGACAGTTGAAGTGATATGCTAAACTTTTTTATATCAAAAAGAAAAAAACATGTGGAAATAGGACTCAGCAATTCAATGGCTTAGAAACTCTCTTCTAAGATTAAAAGTCTTTCTTGGTTTTTCCAGATAAATGGCAGGCTCTTAATATTCAATCTTTGGGATGGTTGATTTTAGAATGCAGTCAACATTCATGTGCAGTTTCAAAATTAAAATTCCAAGATTCTCATTATTCTGGTACTTCCAAATTAGCCATTTTTCTTCAAATGGTAAGGCAATATATTTACATTCACATTTGCATTAAAGTCATTGCTGCTCAGACTAAAGGAAGCAATGTTTGAAATAGGTATAACAGAAGTTTGTTTCACGTAATGATTTTGGTGGACTTTTTTAAAAATTTAATATATTTTTTTTGAGAGAAAGAGAGAGAACACAAGGAGTAGAGGGTAAGGGCAGAAGGAGCGGGAGAAACAGGCTACCCACAGAGCAGGGAACCACACTCGGGCTGGATCCCAGGACTCTGAGATCATCACCTGAGCCAAAGGCAGACGCTAACCAACTGAGCCACCCAGGCACCCCTCACATAATGATTTTAAAGTAAAGAATAGACATTTATCTGAGGAAATCACATCAATAACATTCTCTAGATTCTAAATGTTTCTTTGATGTATTTCTGCAGGGAATTACTATAATGTTCACTACAATAACAAATGCCTCCTTCTCTGCATTAATATTTGATTCATTGAGCAAATACTAAGTGGCTACTATGTTTCAAGTTCTGTGTTAGATGTTGGGACCATTGCAGTAGGCAAGGGAGTTAGTCATTATAACTCTTCATACCATCATCTTGTGAGAAATATGGGAAAATAGACAGTCTTTACAATGCTTTTCAATATTATAGCAAAATCTATAAAATCAAACTGGGCATATTTCTGGTTTAAACATTAGTTTCCTAATTGTTAGTCTACTGGTAATAAACTTGTGGCTATATCACATAAACAGCTGAAATCTTTTATTTTATAAATAAATATTAAAGCACAATTAAAAAACATCATACAAAAAGAAGATGGATTGTATCAAGTCAAGTTTCTGATTGGAATATTGGACTATAGTTTTGCAGAGATGTCACCATTGTGGGGAAATTGGGTGAAGGATATATGGGAAACTCTCTGTATTATTTCCTATAACTGTGTACAACTTTATACTGACCTTCAAATACTAAGTTTGAGAATAAATGAATGAATAAATCAATTCAATATTTTTAATAAAAAAGTTATCAAATATTTAAGTTCAATTGGGGGATTTACAGTAGAAAAACAATATTTCCTATTTTCATCTAACTATAAAATAGTTCTATAGTCTATATTCCTTAGTTTTTTATATAAGTTTGAAGATTTGCAACTGTAATGATATTTTCATTAACAGCCTATCAACATCAATTAAGTAAATATATCAGAGCTATGCCCATGTCTGGCAAGATTCAGCTGGAAGGTAACCTGTCTCTGCTGGACTCGACCACTATGAGCACTGGTGCTGCCATTCCCCTTGATGCAGCCCAGCTTTATTGCCATCCATGTCAGTAGCCCATCAGTCCCCTTAGCACTCACAACCTTGGAGTGGGGCAGGTTGTGTGTCTGCTTCTTTCTGAGGCTGGAACTAAATAATAATAGTAATAATAATCTGGATGAGATGAAGTAGAAAGGGAAGAACTAAATTCAAGATTTCTCCAAACTATATTCGTCCCTGATAATGAGTGGTTCAAGTCAGCTGACACTGGGGGGATGAAATCAAAATAATCTCTTTGCTTCTTCCTTCAGCTGCTTTCTACCCATGTTTTGCTTTATTCTACTTCATAAGCCCTAAGGCTTATACGGATTTGGCCAACTTCACCATATTCCACATAGTAATTGCTTCAACAGTCATTCTCTTTCCCAGTCATTGGGGAAAAGTGGTTCATTAACAGAAGGCAGATAGATAAAATGGAAAACACTGAAGAGTCAGTAGGTGCCAGTCAGATTGTTTGGTGATGTGAAAGTCACCATCTCTTAATAAAGCTGCTACCGGGAGCATGGCGGGCATTAGCAGTTCAAGCTCAGAACCACTGCCCTAAACGGCCTTGCTTGACTTTAAAACCGTTTCTGTGTTGCCTTCTACTCTGACGACAGAG
This sequence comes from Spilogale gracilis, assembly GCA_004023965.1. Classification (NCBI taxonomy): domain Eukaryota; kingdom Metazoa; phylum Chordata; class Mammalia; order Carnivora; family Mephitidae; genus Spilogale; species Spilogale gracilis. The sequence goes on from PITA01000177.1 coordinate 251,356, forward strand.
CTACTACCTGGAAGCATTAATAAAAAGTAACTATGTCATCTCAGGAGAGCACTTCCCTCCAGACTAAGGACAAGTGGAAAACCTCAAGACTCAGGAACCACAAGACTCTCTGTGGTTTGTTAAAACCCTGAAAGAAAAAAAGTCAGTTACTTTGCATATGGATAAGCTCATGCTTTAAATTCTGTTACTATATAACAGTTTTTCTGAGTGCAGTGCACATCACTAGATCCCTATAACGTAAGAACTTTGACTTTCTATGCGAGATCATTTTTATTATCATTTATTAAGGGCTTATTATGTGCCAGGAAAGATTTCAAGTGCTTCACATGTATTTACTGATTTAATTTCCACTACATTTCTAGGAAGCTCTTGCTACTGTTTTTGGTTTTACATGTGAGGAACCCAAGACGCAATGAGGTTTATTAACTTTCTGGTTATTGTCAAGGTTATGTAACTGAAGAATCCATGTCCGCCTACATTGTACTGTCTTTGTTTCCCCTTTGTTCTTGCTCATATTCTGCTTTTTTTAACAAGTTATGCTCTATTCCATAGGCCCCATCAGTTTCTTCCAATGTGTCTACTTGGATGGATACAATGGCTATGGATTTCAGTTTCCTGTCACTCCTGCATACCGTCCTGGAGAAAGCTCTGACCAACCAAGTTCCCCAGGGCAGAAGCAACAAAGACAATAGACACACACACAGGGGACTTACAAGTGCTTTAAGACTGAAAATAGGATCTTCTTTTTGTCTGCCGTGGCATAGGCAATTGAAATTGTGAATCTGAGGAATTTCTCTGAAAACGTTTCACTCTTCTGCCGGGTCTGGAGAGAAAGGGTGGGCAAAGGGATTGAATGGTAACCAAACATGTTGAAAGACCTGGCACTCAAGAATCTGTTATTTGTGATTGTTGTTAGGCATGGATGCTTATATTTTTCTATTTCTATTCGTTGTAGAGTTGCTCACAGGTTGATTTAAAGTTTACTTAATAATCTTTTAAATGTAATTGACACAATTACAAAATGGAATTCTGATTTCAGTTGGGTATATTTCTAAATGACAACACAGACTATGCTTTCAATTTAAAGAGAACAGGAGCTGATACAAAAGCTACTCTTTATCATGTGGCTGTCTAAATGCAGTCTGCCCACTAAGTTGATGTTTAATAGTTAAATTTTATGTATGTCTTTCTATTTTAGTTGTGGTAATGCTCTAAGAATGGGTAACAGTTGCACCAAAGAGTGTTGCAAGTTCCTTGCGATGCTCTTTTAGATAGAATTTAAAATATCTCTGAACTTTGGACATGATAAGATGGAGTATAAATGTTTGATAAATCTTATCTCTTAAGATTTGTCTTGAATTACAATTACGACATTCACTCCAGTGGAACTACATTATCCATTTAGGCAGGTCTGATGAATCATTTGTTTAAAATAAAAACAAATGAGATGTAGTATTTTCAGATTTCTCCAGACTATGCCCTAATGAAAATGTTACCTGGGTGAAATTTTAAATCACTCACTAAATTTGGGTGACAGTTGTGAAAGTATTTCACTTTAATAGGATCATTCTGTGCAGTTAAGTACACTTTTTTTCTCGAAAAAAGACATATTTTATATATATATTATATATATATATACACACACACACACACATAAATGAATGTCATCAAAATTAAAGAAATGCATTTTAACCATAAATGCTTCATGAGCTGTCTTAATTATTTTTTAGGTAAGTGGTTATCAATGCCAATGAAGGTTGAGTTAATTTACTTGATGATGCATCACTGGGAATGATTATTTTGGTTTTGTCATCTTTTTGTCTCCCAGTGATATGAACACTTATGTTCTTTACCACACTTTTCTATCAATGTTAAAAGTCATGCCAATATGACCTTTATCATGTTTACAGCTGTAACTCAACCTATGACAAATTAACTCGGGAAATAAGTTATCTTTTCTGGAATTGTAATTACCCTCTGCTGGGGTAGCCTGAGCCAATACTAGCCAAGTGATTTATTTTCAAGGACTGCAATTAAGTTCTTTAAGTCCAATTTAGAACACTCTTTCACTAAAATACCATTAGGCTAGGGCATCAGTAACACATTCTGTATCAATAATGGATTTTCAGTGACTTTGGTGAAAAGAGTTGGTCTCAGGCACATGTTAGAATGTGCTAACTCACACCACAAGAACCAGTGTTATAATGAACCAAGATTAATGACACTCTTTTAGGGGGACCTGGAGTGTGTAACTTCAGGAGCGACCAGATGGTATCATCTTGCATAGCCCCTTCATGTAGCAATGGAAACTTGTGGGTGGGACAGTGGATAAATATATTGCTCAACTGCTCCTACAGTTTGTCCAATTTAATGAAGAAGGGCAAATATGACAGTTGTTCAGATCTCATAGAATGGTTCATCCATTCTTTCATTTAGCGGATATTTATTGAGTACTTACTTTTTCTAGGGCACTATGTTAGACATTGGACGGTGTAAGAGACATATCAGAAATAAACTCTATTCCCAGTGCTGTCCTGACACAATGTGTGCCCTTAGAACATTTCCTAAATGTACTATTCTTGTTTCCCTACGTGTGAAATAGGGATCGAGACAAACAACCTGGACAATGACAATATATTTTAATGCAAATATAACATCAAAATACATTTCTGAAATAATTCTTTTGGATGTGGTACTAATTTTTCCTCTGAATGCTTTTCTATGATACATCATTGTTTCTTTCACTGTCATTATAAAAACTATTTAATAAAAAGCAAAAAATGATAATTTGCTGTAATTGGAATTTAAAAAAACCAATTAAGATGTAAACAACTTTAATAATGATTGTTAAGGTTTATCTGCTTAAAGTTACAATGATTATAGCACTTGAAAAACAATAACTAAACTCATATGTTTGAATGATTCCATCAAATAAAATATTTCTAATCCTTTCAAGTTTGTGCTTTATTTTACAAGGAAAAGGTAAATGGTTGAGTTAAAAGTTTTTGTCTTTAATAGAGCACTCACAGTTCATGTCATATTGGCCATAAGTACATAAGCATTTAGTAATTGTTTTAGTCCTCCATTTTGTCCAATTTGTATGATATACCTATCCCAACCAACCTCTCTTCCCCAAACTTCACTTCCTCTTAATAGATGATGGTCTATAGAAAATTAACAACTACCTAATGTTTTTTATTTATGTTTAGTTTTCATAAAGTCTAATAAATCATCATTCAAAAGGGACACATCTCTTTTGGAATAATTTCCATGGAAAGCCCCTGTATATTGATTCATTCTGAAATATTCCTGTAAAATCTCATAGAAATTTTTGGAAACTGAAACTATATTTCCGTGAGTTATTTTACAGGAAGAAATCAGAGAATAATGAATGTTATTGCTGACAGAAAGCTCGGGGGCCATCTAGCTCACTCAACATATCAAGAAAATAAACCTAATCCTTAGAGAAAGGCATAAATTTCCTCAAAGTCACTGACTGCTGCAAAGCCTGGCCTAGAACCTTGGTCTGCTAGTTCCTTGATGCCCTTAACTACGTCCTCAGCGTGTTATTACAAAACTTAGTTAATTTACCCAGCATCTCAAAATCCAGTTTTTGAATTATAATCAATGTCAGATGTGTAACCGTAAGTAGAAAGACTTGCTTTTTCTTATATAAGAGCTGAAAAGAGCCATAAGAGTGATTCCCATTCACTTGCTTTAGAGATACAGAAAAGGAAACTCAGAGAAGTTAGGTGACATGCTAAAGTCTCATTGCTAGTTGTAGCAGAACTAAACCCAAGACTGGAGTGCTGCATTTTCTAATCCACTACATATTCTTACTCTGTGTGACTCCCTGTGACGTCTCCACCATTATAAGCTTCCCTCTGTAATGTGCAAATGCATTAAAGCATGGAAACTCAGCATAGCTTTCCAGACACTGGCCTGCTAACAAAATTGTTCTACTCCTGTCAGACTTACATTACTGCTACCCTGTACCTTTTTCCTTGTTAATCCTGTATGCTCATAAACCATTTAGATATTCCTGTAAATGTTTTCTCTTGTGTACAAAAATAAACAGCTTCATTTTCCCATACTATTTAACTGCAAAAATGTTATAAGTCACTGTAAGACCCCGAATATTAATCCCAAATAAAACGAAAACAAAAAACAACTCTTGGGGCACCTGGGTGGCTCAGTCATTAAGTATCTGCCTTTGGCTCAGGTCATGATCCCGGAGTCCTGGGATCAAGCTCACATCAGGCTCCCTGCTTGTGAGGAAGCCTGCTTCTCCTCTCCCTCTTTCACTCCCCCTGCTTGTGTTTCCTCTCTAGCTGTGTTTCTCTCTGTCATATAACTAAAATCCTTAAAAAAAAAAAAAACCAAAAAGCACCTCTCTTTATACTTACCATGACTCACCCAAAGATGTGAGCAAAATAAAAACATACACTTTCCAAAACACATTTACGCTCTAAAGAAAAGCTCAGAATAAATAATGAAATAAATTAGTGCTTATTAATATTTACAGCATACAAATTCCAATAAGTAGCAAAGAAGGGAATACTTGGTTTCTTACACATTCACGTAAGCTCCTATTCACTTACACCTTGTAAGACTAATTCCCATGTCCATGCTCTGTGGTCAACTTTCAGCAAGAATTAACTGTTTGCATCAAGTCAGTAGTGCTATTTTACTTTTTCCCTACCACATGGAAATCACTCTTAAAACGCTTAACAGGAGTATACTTTAGGCCTCTGGGCAGAGTTGCCAGGCCAGGCATGTTTTCAGAATAAAAGTGCCGGGTAAAGTTTAGTGGACTAGTGGCCCTCAAACCTGAGGTCAGATCTTAATTCGAGAAGTACTTCTGGTCATTTAACTTCTCTGCTCCTCAATTCTTCATATTAAATAAAAATAAAAATTCCTGTGACAGAAGGATATTCATCTTCGGTGAGGAAATTTATGGGGAAGCCCCATGTAAAGGGATTATATTGTTAAGACCTTTCAAATTCCCTTACTGTTTTGCTATTAAATGGTTAAGATGGGCATGCCAGAACCCAAAGACCAAGTGTTGCTGAGTGGCATAAGCCAAAGCAGCAGATGAAAGTCAGACTCACATGAACCAACCGCAAAAATGGAAACATTGCCCCTGGCAAAAATAATTTTGTTTTAGAAAAATTCCACTACTTTGCATCATTTTTGTGGAGTTGCTATAAATCAATGATAGCAAAATATCCTTCAAATGACTGAATCAGAACACACAGTGCTTGTAAGAAGTCTATGGAAAAGTGGTACTCTGAATAGAAATCCGAGATGGAACTCTAAGTGACTCATGAACCCCACCAGAAATGTACAACTGAACATTTATTAGAAGGTATGAAGGTGTTTCAGCAATTTATTTGCAAAATGTTAATTTCAGTCGAAATAAATATTAAGTGTTCTATCTCAAAACACTTAACGTATGTCTTTGCTTAGGGAAGAAGCATCTCTCTCTCATGTTCAGAACTCAGTGACAAATTTGCATATATTTAATGCCATTAGGAACAGTGTTGGGATGATCTGAATGGAGGGTGCATTCTTTACAAGGAAGGCAACATTTTAAAGAAAAGACAATTCTGAATTTGAACAATTTTGAGGAACAAATGTGGCAAATTAATTCAACTGTTTTCATCTTTGTAACATGTATGTATGAAAAAAACATTTCTAAAATTGCCAATATATTAATCTTGTTCAAAGACAAAATGGTGTTAAAGGTATACATGGTGTCATCTTATCCCATCTTTGTTGACTCAGTTCCCTATCCACTCCTCTACTTGCTACAACTAATCACATTTATAGATTCTTATGTATCCATTCTATGCAAATTCAAATGAAAACAAACATATAGTCTCATTTTGTTACTTTCCTACACAAACACTGCATGTCATAAACATCATCCTAAACCTTCCTTTCTTCACTTAACAATGTATCCTGGATTATTCTTTATTCAAGGGCATACATAGCTTCACTATTAATAAACATATATAGAGAAATACATCTCATGCACACACCTCAAGTGAAGAGCTAGATGCATCTATGAAACCATCACCTAGGTCAAGATATAGAACATTAACAGCACTCCAGAAGTCTCATTCATGTCTTATCCAGTCACTACCCCTTGGATAACCACTACTTTAACCTCTATTACCAAATAATCCAAATAATTCTTTTGAGTGTTTTGACCTTCATATGAATAAAATCATAAAGTACATACTTTTGTGTCCAGTATCTATTCTGTGTAATTAAGGCTGCACAGGTAAGATATATTCATTTTGTTGCATGAGAAGTTTATTCTTTTTCATTGTTTTACAGTGTTCATGTATGTACATAATGAATATTTACATATTAAGTGTTCTATCTCAAAACACTTAACGTATGTCTTTGCTTAGGGAAGAAGCATCTCTCTCTCATGTCATGAGGGTAGATATTTGGACTATCTCCAGTTTTTTTTTTCTTTAAAAAGCACAACTACAAGCATTCTTGTTAGTTTTTCATACTGCATATATGTGTGCATGGGAAGGTAAAGACCTTATATCTTAGAAGTGAATTAATGGCTTATAGATTATGCAAATGTTCATCTTCAGTGGATAATTCTAAACAATTTTCTAACTGCTTGTAATAATTTGCATTCCAACAACAGTACGGGATTCCCAAATTCTTCCTAACACTTGCTATTGTCAGATTTACTTATTTTAACTTCTAGTGGGTATATAGTCATACATCATTATTCTTATTTCTCATGATGTGAGTTGTCAAATCCCCCATAGGTACAAAGCAGAAGTGAATATGGAGCTGTTCCCATTATATTTCCCTTCCTCTAGAATTTTGACCTCTTGATACCTAGATGCTTCACTTGCTTTCTGATTTCTTTAGTTTGTTTTTTCAACTAGCCTTTATGGTTGTTCTTTATGAAAGAGGATTAGTTTGATAAAAATTACTATAGCATGGTTGGAAGTGAACTCTCCTTTATATTTTCTTTGTAACTGTATAGTATTTCAATGTGTGGATATACCATCCTTTATTGAATAGTCCCCTATTATACAGATACATATCCATATCCAATGTTTTGCCATTATTAGTGTTGCAGTGAATAATGTTGGACACATATTGCTACATATATATGTGTGTGTGTGCATACACACACACAAGGCTAAATTCATTGAAGAGGAATGTTCAATTCAAAAATATATGCATTTATAATTTTAAAAAGGAGTAATTGTTTCCAGATAACCTTGTTCCTGGTTTGTTGCTACTTTTGAGGGCTCAGAGTTGCTCATAGTGGATAACATTTAGGATGAGGCTATCTCTTTATGGAAATGAATATTCACTCCTGGATTTTGAATTTTGTCTATGTTAGGCTCTTCTACAGTCTGATTCTGAGCTCTGTTTGCAATTGCTCATATAGGTTTTGTTGATCTCACTTATTTTTGTTGCACTTAAATATAGTTTTGAGTTTCATGGTTTTTTGGTTTGTTTCCAAATTTTACTGAAGATACGCAATCTTTGGATTTTTTTTTTATTTGTTCATTTGTTTGGTTCTTTGTTGTTTTATGTAACTTCCAGAAAGTAGGAAAATTTGGGTGTCATATTTCTCTTGGAGCCAGAATAGCATTCATTTCCAAAAAAATTAAGTATTTTTAAAAACTAGAAAATAAAATGAATTAACTTGAAAGTTCTAAATGGCAGCACTCCTTTGCTAATATCAGTCTACTGGTAAGGTTTTGGATGACTGAAATACAGACTTTTGCAATAATAGCCTCTTGTTTCTTTCCAAATAAAGTTTCAATGTGGATTAGGAAGCTAACCATAGTTTTTTAAGCAATGGGAAGAAATTTCTATTTTTAACTGTTACTTATAGAAATGTAATAATATTAGGCAAAGGTTTTCTAGCTGGTCATTTTAAATAACAAAAATCTGATGCCTACATTTCAGATCTCTAGAAATAATGCCAACTTTTAATCTCATTATGAGCTATATGAAAATATTTTTTAAAAATCCAAAGATCACAATTCACATTAAAACAGTACCTTTGATGTGAAATAGTCATTAGCTCTCCTTGGTTCAAAAGACTTTTCTGCAAATATAAGGTAAATCCCATTCACATTTTGTTTTATTCAGTTCTGTTAGAGTTTATAATCTCTGTCTAGTAAGAAGGAAAGTTATCATACACATGTCAAAAATAACTAGACTGCTTTGCCATACTACAAGCTGTTCAACATGAAAGGAGTTAAAATGACTTCAGTTTGTGTTGTTGATATCCATCTTGCTGAAATTTGCTATTATAAGTCCAGTTTAAATTTTTTCCACTTTTAACTACAAACTCTTAGCTAGTTGAGTGGAAATTGGTAAATGTTATTTGCCTCATTGGTTACTTCCTATCACTTTTTATATAACATAATACTAAAACCAAAAATAAATAAATAAAACATATTTAGTGTGATGATTATTTAGAGAACATTTTGAGAAATGACATAAAAATTGTGTTTTACATTTTACATGACATGGCAAAGAAATAGCATATTTTACATGAAATGGAATACCTACTATAGAATATGAGACAATACCACCATTATATTCTCTACAATTTAATTTCAGTGGTACTGCCTTTAGTCAAGAAATGGGCAAACTTTCGAAATAGAGAAAACAATTTTGAAACTGACTAAAAGATTTTTATCCTGTGGTTACTAGATCAGTTCCTAGATACATAAAGATATTTTTAGAGTATCTAGGAGAATAAAACTCTAACCAGGTTAGAATAAAAATCTCAGAAAAAAAATGTCAGAAACATTGCATAGTAGACTAACAACTAGAACATACTAGTAATCAAACTAATAATCAAAAGTATAACGCTATTAGCTTACAGTTAATGAAGACATAATTTCTTTTATACAGGCATGCCTAGGAGATGTTATGGGTTCAGGTTCCAGACCATTACAATAAAATGAATATCACAATAAAGTGAATCAAATGACTTTTTGGTTCATTGGTGCATATTAAAGTTATACTTATACTATATTGTAGTATTAAGTATGCAGTAACATTATAAAAACAATATACATACCTTAATTTAAAAATACTTTATTGTCAAAAATGCCAATGTTCATCTGAGCTTTCAGAGAGTCATAATCTTTGTGCTGGTGGAGGCTATTAACTCAGTGTTGATAGCTACTGACTTATAAGGGTGGTTGTTGTTGAAGGTTGGGGTGAGTGTGGCAATTTCTCAAAATAAGACAACAATGAAGTTTGCCATATTGTTGTGTCTTCCTTTGCAAACAATTTCTCTACAGCATGCTATGCTCTTTGATGGCATTTTATCCATGGTAAACTTCTTCCAAAATTGATATTAATCTTTTCAAACCCTGATGCTGCTTTATTAAGTAATTTTATGTCATATTCTAAATCCTTTGTTGTCATTTCAACAATCTTCACTGCATCCTAACCAGGAGTAGTTTCTATCTCAAAAAAAGACTTTTTTTGCTCATTCATAAGAAGCACCTCCGCCGACGTTCAAGTTTTATCTTGAGATTGCAAGAATTCAATCACATCTTTGGGGCTCCACTTCTAATTCCAGTTCTTTTGCTGTTTTTACCACATCTGCTTTTATTTCCTCCACGGAAATTTTGAACTTCTCAAAGTCATCCATGAGAGATGGAATAAAATTTTTCCAAACTTCTGTTGATTTTGGTATTTTTACCTTTTTCCATGAATCATAAATGTTCTTAATGGCGTTTAGAATGATGAATACTTTCTGAAGACATTCAATTTACTTTTCCCAGATCCATCAGAGGAACTCCTATCTGTGGCAGTTACAAAATATATTTCTTAAATAAGACTTGAAAGTCAAAATTAATCCTTGATACATGGTTTTCAGAATGGATGATGTGTTAGTGGGCATGAAAATAACATGACTATTGTAGATCTCCCTCTGAGCTTTTAAGAGACCAGTGTGTTGACAATCAGCAGTAATATTTTGAAAGGAATTTATTTTTCTGATTGATATTTCTCAAGGGAAGACTTCAAATATTCAGTAAATTATGTTGTAGACACATGTAATATCATCTAGGCTTTAAAAAGGACAGGTAGAGTAGATTAGCATAATTCTGAAGGGCCTTAGGATTTCAGAATGGTAAATAAATGTTGGCTTAAACTTAAAGCCATCAGTTGCATTAGCCTCTAACAGGAGAGTTAGCCTGTCTTTTGAAGCTTTGGCTTAAGGAATGTTATGGCTGCTTAAACTTTTTCCATAACAACATTAAGGCTGTTTTGCTTTCTTATCATTCACGTGTTCACTGGAGTAGCACTTTTAATTTCCTTCAGGAGCTTTTCCCTTGAGTTCACAACTTGGCTAACTGTTCAGGTCCAAGAAGCCTAATTTTTGGTCTATGACATGTTTACCTCACTAAGCTCAATCATTTTTAGCTTTTGATTTGAAGTGAGAGACATACAATTATTTTCATTTGAACACCTAGAAGCCACTGTATCATTGCACAGTTATTAACTGGCCCAGTTTCAATATTGCTGTGTCTTAGGGACTAGGAAGGCTTGAGGACGGGAAGAGATGGGAGAATGGCTGGTGGATAGAGCAGTCAAAACACACATTCATGGATTAATTTTGCCATCTTACATGAGTGCAGTTCATAGTACCCCAAAACAATTACAATAACAACATAGTAACATTACAGATCACCATGACAAATCTAATAATAATTAAAAAGTTTAAAATATTGCAAGAATTGCCAATATGTGACACAGAGACAGGAAGAAAAGAAATGTTATTGGAATAGAGTGACATCAAAAGACTTGCTCAATGCAGGGTTGCCGCAACGTTTAAGTTGTAAAAACAAAACAAAACACAACAACAAAACACCATAGCTGCCAAGTGCAATAAAGCAAAACACAATAAAATGAAGTAGACTTGTATATGGTGCATCAATTCAATGATGACAGGAATAAATAACTTTTTTTTTTCAGAATGATTGTTACATTATTAAAATACTTAAATGTTTAGGGGCGCCTGGGTGGCTCAGTTGGTTAAGTGACTGCTTTCAGCTCAGGTCAAGATCCTGGAGACCCGGGATCGAGTCCCACATCGGGCTCCCTGCTCAGTGGGAAGCCTGCTTCTCCCTCTCTCACTCCCCCCTGCTTGTATTCCCTCTCTGGCTGTGTTTCTCTCTGTCAAATAAATAAAATCTTTAAAAAAAAAAAAGATTATCTTATTTTAAAAAAAAACTTAAATGTTTAAGAAATTTGTCTAGTTTATACTATATTTATATTTATATTCAATAGAGATAAATTTTATATTTAACAATGTTTCTTTATCCTCTACAGTCTATAGAGGAAGATATTTTGCTTTTGGCGTCAGCCCTGTGACTAATTTATCAACGATATGGGAAATTAGTATTCATGGATTTTACTTTAAATATATAGCCATTCTACTAGGTATGTAGTGGTATCTCCTTGTGGTTTTATTTATTTTTATTTTTTTAAAGATTTTACTTATTTATTTGACAGAGAGAAACACAGCCAGAGAGGGAACACAAGTAGGGGGAGTGAGAGAGAGAGAAAAACTGGCTTCCTTCCAAGCAGGGAGCCTGATGAGGGGCTTGATCCCTGGACTCCAGGATCATAATCTGATCTGAAGGCAGATGCTTAATGACTGAGCCACCCAGGCTCTCTCCTCTCTGTAGGTTTAATCTGAATGAGTAATCCAATGATTATTGACATTGAACATCTCTTCATATGTTTATTTGCCATTTATATATATTCTTTGATGATCTGTCTATTCAAATATAATTACACTTATGAAAATTGGATTTTCCTCATTATTGATTTTTGAGTGGTCTGTAAACATTTTAGATGTAAGTCATTTACCAGAAAAGTGTTTTGCAAAGATTCCCTTTGTCTGTGTCATGACCTTTGATTCATTTCACAGTCTCAAGAGTGGTGTTCAGTTTGTCAATATTTTCATTTATGGATCAGGCTTTGCAGTCATATCTAAAAAAGCACTGCCTTACGCAAGGTCATAAAGACATCCCACTTTGTTTTCTTCTACAAGTTTTACATTTTTCAGTTTTACTTTTAAGTCTTTGATCCATTTTGAATAAATTTTCATCTGTGTGCAAGATATGAATCAGAGTTTATGTAATATGAATGTTAATTAGCCTATCATTTATTGAAAAGGCTATCTTTGGGGTGCCTGGGTGGCTCATTTGGTTAAGTGACTGCCTTCAGCTCAGGTCATGATCCCAGGGACCCGGGATTGAGTCCCACATCAGGTTTCCTGCTCAGCAGGAAGCCTGCTTCTCCCTCTCACTCCCCCTGCTTGTGTTCCCTCTCTGGCTGTGTTTCTCTCTGTCAAATAAATAAAATCTTAAAAAAACAAAAAAAAAAAAAAAAAAAGGCTATCTTTTCCACATAGAATTGGCTTTGTAATTTTTTCCAAAACAAGTTGATCATACCTGTGTGGATCTACTTCTGGAACAATTTTCCTCTTCTGTCAATATCTATATTTTTCATTACACTAAAACACACTGAATTTGAGTTGTTAATATTTTGTTAAAGAATTTTGCCTTTAGGTTCATGAAAGTTACTGATATTTAGGTTTCTTTCTATCTCTCCTGTTATGTCCTTGCTTAATCGCGGTAAATGAGTGGAGAAGTGGGTCATTTTCCTTTAATCTATGGAATGATATATACAGAATTAATGTTATTTCTGCATAATTGGTGTTATTTCTTTCTTAAGTATCTCATAGAATCACCAGTGAAGTTATCTGGGCTGTGAGTATTTTTTTTGCTGGAAGATTTTTACTAAAAATTCTATTTTTAAAAAAACATTTTATTTATTTATTTGACAGAGAGAGAGATCCCAAGTAGGCAGAAAAGCAGGCAGAGAGAGAGGAGGAAGCAGGTTCCCCCCCCCCACCAGCAGAGAGCCGGATGTGGGCCTCAATCCCAGGACCCTGAGATCATGACCTGACCGAAGGCATAGGCTTTAACCCACTGATCCACCCAGGTGCCCTAAAAAATTATATTTTTAAGATAAATACAGGAGTTTTCAAGTTATCAACTTCTTCCTGTATGAAATTTTGTAGTTTGTGTCTTCCTAGGAATTTGTCCACTGTATCTAAGTTGTTGAATTTATGGACATAAAGTTGTACTATTTCTTTATTGTCCTTTTAGTGATTGTAGGATTGGGAGTGATGACCCATTTTTCATTCCTAATATTGGCAAATTTCATTCTTTTTCATTTTGACTGGACATTTATCAATTTTTTGAGCTTTTCAAAAAAATAGCTTTTGATTTCATTGATTTTTTATTTTTCCATATTCAATTTTATTAGTTTCTACTGTAAAGTTTATAATCTCCTTCCTTCTGCTTCCTTTGTCTATACCTTACTGTGTTTTTTCTTGTTTACTAACTTGAAAGATTATCATTGATTTGAGACTTTTCTTCTCTAAGGCTTTAATGCTATAAATCTCCCTCTAAGCACTGCCTTAGATATACACCACAAATTTTGATAAGTGTGTTTTCCATTTTTAATCAATCCAAAATAGTTTCTCCTTTTCCTTTGACTTTTTCTTAAATCTGTGGATTGTTTAGAAGTTTAATTTCTGAATATTTGGAAATTTTTCATACACCTTTCTGTTATTTATTTCTATGTCAATTCTGTAATGTTCAGAGAAGATAATTTCTGATTTCAATTCTTTTAAATTTGTTGAGATTTTTTATATGGTTGAGAATATGGTGAATCTTGGTGACTGTTCTATGTGCACTTGAAAATGATGTGTATTCAGCTGTTTTTTAGTGACCCATTTTTATAAATTTCAATTAAAATAAGTTTTACTTGGGTTGTTCAAATTTTGTTTCTTTATCGATGCTTTGTCTACCTGCTCTAACTATATTAAAATTTCCAACTATAATAATGTATTTGTCTATTTCTCCCTTAGTTCTAACAGTTCTGCTTCATATTTTGAAGTTTTGTTGTTAGATGCATTCACATTTAGGATATGTATGTCTTCCTGATTGAATTGACCCATTTAACATTATGTGATGTTTCTATCATTGTTAATTTTCCTTGTGTTAAAATCTATTTTATCTGATATTCATATAGATATATCATTCCTTTGATTAATATTTGTGCTACATGTGGATATATACACATAAAGTATATATTTTTTACTTTTAACTTATCAATTTATATTTAAAATGAACTCATAGAAAGCATAAGGTTTTGGCTTTTTTTATAAAGGTTTACTTTGTTATCAAGATACTGTATTTTAACTGTAGGCTTACATCATTTAAATTTAATAAATTATTAATATGATTAGATTAAAAGCTACATTTTGGTTGTTGTTTACCATTTGTTTCAGTTGATTTTTGTTACTTCTCTTTTTTGCCTGTTTTTTTTAGTAATTGTGTATTTCTTATGATTCAGTTTATCTTCATTATTGACTGACAATTTACATTTTTAAAAATTATTTTAGAATCTTTTAACTGGGTTATAATAAAGATCTTTCATTAATCATAACCTATGTTCAAAAAGTATTTGCCACTTCATAAATAGTGTAAGAGCTTAGACTAGTATACTTACAATTCCTCCCTCTCACATTTTATGCTATTGCTATTTATTTTTCCTTTACATAATCTATAAACCAAAAATCTTTTTCACTTTTCTTGCATTAAAGTTAATTATTTTTCAGGGCAATTAAAAGGAAAAACATAGATTTGTATATGGGGTTCCTGACTGCCTCAGTCAGTAGAGCATGTGATTCTTGATCTCAAGGTCATAAGTTCAAGCCCCACATTGGATGTAGAGGCTACTTAAGAAGAAAAATAAAAAGCAAAACAAAACAAAATACCTAGTATGTTTAACTTGCTTGTTTTTAAAAAAATATTTATTATCTTTTAATTGTTAAAAACATTTTTGCAGGATATAAAATTCTGGGTTGAAAGTTTGTATATTTATTGTTCTGTTTTTCAAAATTAATGACATCTGTTTTAATTCTTTTTTTTACCCCCTCTGTGTGTAAAGTGACTCTTTTTTCTGGCTGCCTTCAAGAATTACTCTTTATCTTTGGATTTTCAGCATTTGAAGATGGTGTGTCTAGGAATATTTATTGGTATTAATCCTGCTCGCTGTTTTCTGAACTTCTTGAGTTGTGATTTATTTTGCAGTTTTTCATTATTTTTTGGTGTATTTTCAGCCATTATGTCTTCAAATATTCTTTCCCCCCACTTTTTCCTCTTTTCTCCTTCTGAAGATTGTATGTGGGTTCAACTATTTGACATTGCCTTCTGGCCTTGGATGTTTTGTTCTGGGTTTCTTTCTCCATTCTTTTTCTTTTTATTCTTCTTATTTCAATTTGCATAATTTCTGTTGCTTTAGCTTCAAGTGTATTAGTTCTTTCTTTAGCTATGTGCATCTACTGATGAGACCTTCAAAGGTTTCTTCTTTTCTGTTACCTATTATATATTATACATTTACTTTAAAGAATAATTCAAGCATTATTATTTGACTCTTATAATTTCCTTGTCTCTGTTGACATTTCTCTGTTCTCTGATGTTTATTCATGTTGTTCACCTTTTTCATTATACTCTTTATCATATAAATCAGATTTATTATAAATTCCCTGTAGGGTATTTCCACATCTGGCTCATTTGTAGGATTCTGTTAATTACTTTGTCTTCTAACAGCGATTGTTTTTTCCCATTCTATTTCTTGTATATCTTTTAATTTTTGATTGATTGCCAGCATATTATACAAAGTATTAAACATTTGGATAATAGTATTTTTTCCTGGAAATGGGCATGTTTCATGTTCTAATACTGTTAGGATGGAGGACTGAGTCATCCTAGTCAACAGTGGAATTAGATTCGGGTTTTGTTATTGCTGTGATTACCTTCAGTGCCTCACCAGCTTCAAATTCCTCTGGTGCAATTTTTGCTTAAATGAAGAGTTCATTTCATTTAATCTTGATGTTCATGTATACCTTATTTAAGCTTTTCCAAATGCTTTTGCTTTCTATATGCTCTTGTTCTTCCCCTACCAAGAGTCAGTTATCGCTTGTTACTTGGTGTTGGCTAGCCTGCATGAATGTGGAAGAGTTTCCTCTTCCTGACTCAGTTGTTTTCCTGGGCTTCAGGGTGGGGCTTTCTCAGAAATCTTACCCCTCCCAGGGGTAGAATTGTGAGTTATTTTTGTTTGTTTGTTGTTTGTTTTCTTTATTTCCTCTACTACAGTCTGTCTTCATCTTCGCTCTGGGAAATTTAGAGTTTCAGCCCTTCTTGCCTGTGTCTTAAGGCTTTTTTTTTTTTTCCCCTTAGAGACAAAACAACCAACAAAGGCTCTATACCTTTCTTGCCTTTCCTCCTCCAGGACTGCATCACTAATAGAGGCTTTGTCCAATTCCTTTCCTACCCCTAATCTTTCTCAAGAGCACCATGTAAGATCCATGAATAAGAGCCCATGAGGGGATATGAATTTTCCTTGTGTTTGCGACTGTTAGATGTTATATGCTATAATGGGAGCCCCTATTTATTCATTCATGATACCAATTAATTGCAATTGTAGCTGATGTTTGTTTTTCCTCTGGTATAGAGGTCCTATTTTCTTCACAGCCCCTATAAGTTAGAATTTACCTTTCATCTCTACTTGGAGATACCATACCATTTCCTTATATTGCATGCTAATTATTGCAGGTTAACCACAACTCTCTTGTGGGTTCAAGAAAAGCTATGATTCTATAAATTTCTTCTCATTTTCTTATTGTTAGGGTGGGAGCAACTTTCTCCCTAGATTTGTATATTCTAGGCATAAGACAAAAATCCTCATGTTTTCTTTACATGATTGCTAGTCTGGTATGTGTTATAGGAAGAAAATAAGTCAGTTTCTCTGAAAGCATATTATTAAGTCTTTAACTTGATAATAGAATACAATTGGAATGGTTTAGCCACTACTGCATACTCTCAGGACCATTAAGAGTTAAATGGTCCAGGGGCGCCTGTGTGGCTCAGTTGATTGAGCTACTGCCTTCAGCTCAGGTCATGATCCTGGAGACTCAGGATTGAGTCCCACATCAGCTCCTTGCTCAGCAGGGGGCCTGCTTCTCCCTCTCTCACTCCCCTGGCTTGTGTTCCCTCTCTGGCTATATTGCTCTCTTTAAAAAAAAAAAAAAAAGAGTTAAATGGTCCAGAATATATTTTTAAATCAAATAAATACATTTACAACAAATATATGTTAAAAACTTTAGAAATTCAGTATTAGATGCTTTTACTTTTTAATTTTATATTTGCTCACTTTTCTTTTTCTTAAAAAAAAAAGTAAGCCAGTCAAGCAAGTGGATGCAGTTATATAAATGTTAATTATCACATCTCACAAGAAGAGAATTAGTTCATTCCTGTTATAAATCTTCCTAAATAAGTGTAACCTTTTCTCTAGTCTATGAAAATGTTCATGTAACCCTATATAAAAAGAAAGATTCTGAAAAATGAATTTGGACTTCTTTTTAAAAAAAAAAAAAAAAAAAAAACCTCTATACTCAAGTTCAAACAGCATGCTTGACCTCTATTTTCATTGCCTGCTGGGGTTTTCCCTCTAAAAAAAAAAAAATTCTTTTCCAAATAACTATCTTCTTCTTACTTCTCTTTATTTGGTAATATCCCTAATCTAGGAAAAAAATTTGTTTTTTCCAAACCTTGATGCTTTAAATCTTAGTCCTTCATATACCCCATTAGTCTTTGTCATCCATTATCTGCCCTCTTATTCTACCATTTTTTAAAATAATAAACCTGTACTTGAATTTATATAATTCATCAAATGACCTTTTAAAAAGATGTCTTAATAACCTCACATTTGTAGGATGTCTGAGTGGCTCAGAGGGTTAAGCCCTTCTGCTCAGGTCATGATCTCAGGGTCCTGGGATGGAGTCCACACCGGGCTCTTCTCCACTCAGGGGGGAGCCTGCTTCCCCCTCTTTCTCTGCCTGCTTCTCTATTTATTATCTCTCTCTCTCTCTGTCTAATAAATAAGTAAAATCTTTTTAAAAAATAACCTCACATTTGAAAATTCTTGAAGTAGACATTCAATGCTTTGGTAAAGGTTATGCCCTGCTTTTAAGAAACATTATAAGCATTATACTCTTACATATGTCGGGTTCCTTGTCAAGATTATACAACAAAGGAAGGGTGCTAAGGAAAAACTATGAAAGGGAAAAGTCTGTTTGTAATCATCAAAGATAAAGATCTCAAGGGCTTCATATCATCAACTGCTAGATATCAAGTCCACATCTCAGTGCTACAACTCAGCCCATCTTTAAAACAAAACAAGTCTTCTGATTGAATTAATATACAGTGCATACATGAATGCTCTTTTGGTTATTTTTTTTCATTTGACATAATTTTTTAAAAGATTTAATTACTTGATTGCTTTAGACAGAGAAAGAGTAAGGAGGAGAGAGGCAGAAAAAGAGGGAGAAGCAAGCTCCCCACTGAGTGTAGAGCCAAAGAGATTCTCTCTCTCTCTCCCTCTGCCCCTCCCTCCATTCATTCTCTTTCTCCCGATCACTCTGTCTCTCCTTCTCTCAAATAAATAAATAAAGTCCTTTAAAAAAAAAAAAAAGAGTCAGATGCTTAAATGACTGAGCCATCCAGGCACCCCTGACATAATTTTTTTATCATAGTTCTAGAGCCATGCACAGATCATTGACAAGCTTTGGGCACAGTGATAAGTAGAAAGAGCCTTGGGATCAGATTACCTGCAAAAAAGTATTTCATCACTAACAAGTTATTTAAACTCATGACTCAATTTCATCATGTGTAAAATGGAGATGGCAGTAAAAGTGCCTATATTATAGAATTGTTGTAGGATTTAAATGATAGTCTAATAAAAACATAGTAAATGCCTCAAAAAAAGAAAGTGCTCAATAAATATTTGTTTATGTTGTAATATTTTAGACTGTTGATCTAGCCACAAGATTAAAGTGTCGTGAGACTTGTATATACTACCTTTATGTCTAATCTTGGCTGAATAAATAATTTTGGCCATCACCTTGATTAACAACTTCTAATTTCAAAAGCAATACCTTCTGTATTTTAGAAAAGATTCCATTTGGACTCTGGTAGAACAAGCACTAAATTGTAAATATGCTCAAAGTGTATTGTAAATTTCTATTGTAAATTTCTCTAACTCCTTCTTCAAAAAGAATTATCTTAATATTACTTTTACTTTCATATCTCCTTTTATTATAAAAGAAATGGATTTTATATATATATATATGCATATATATATCTTGCATTTTTTATCTGTCATCCTAATTTCTAATTATCTTTTGCTATTCTAAAAGAAAATGCCCCCCAACAGACACTAAAGACTACCTTTTGGGCACCTGGGTGGCTCAGTGGGCTAAAGCCTCTGCCTTTGGCTCAGGTCATAAGCTCAGAGTCCTGGGTTAGAGTCCCACATAGGGCTCTCTGCTCAGCAGGGAGCCTGCTTCCTCCTCTCTCTCTGCCTGCCTCTCTGCCTACTTGTGATCTCTCTCTCTGTCAAATAAATAAATAAAATCTTAAAAAAAAAAATAAAGAGAAGGCATTACTGTTTAAAAAAAAAAAAAAAAGACTGCCTTTTTTCCCTAAGTCATATTTTCGGATATATTTTTTGAGATACATATATTTGAGATATAATATGTATACAATAGAACACACCCATTTTAAGAGAAAAGCTCAAATGTACACACCAGTGTAACCACCACCATAATCCAGATAAAGAACATCAACATGACCCAAAGTGTCTCTCAGACATCTTTGCTGTGAAATCTCTGCCTATCTTTGGTTCCTAGCAAACACTGTTTGGCTTTCTGTCACTATAGTCGAATTTTGCTTTTTCTACATATTCATATACATATAATCATACAATACATACATGCATATTCTTTTGGTTATTTTTTTTCATTTGACAAAATTTTTTATCATAGATCTAAAAATATGCAGAGTCACACAGGGACACTGAATTCTCACACAGGGAGAATTCACAAGGACATCACATATTTTAGATTTTTAAAGAAATATAGTACATCTGCCAAAAGCTGTGTGGGCTACTAGCTTGAAGTAATACACAGTTTCAACATTAAATTGAGTTACATTCCTTTTGATGACACCAAATCTTTGTGAGGCTGAGTTTTTTGCTGTGATAAAAAAAAATAAGTACTATAAGTACTATATTAAAATCAATGTGAAAGAGGTAATTAGGGTGGTGATGTCCAATTTGATTCCTTGAGAAGTTACCCAGTGTCTGACAAGTGCAAAAATCCAATGTAGTTTTTTTATGGAGTGAAATAAAAACGTTATTTTTCTTTCAACTAATGTATATTATTTCCCAAACAGCTACTAAGTTTATATTAGCACAGAAATACTTATGAATCATTTTAACTTAAATACAGAATCAATTCTTTCTTTCTTTCCATTTACCTGATGGCCATGAAAAAGTGACAGACAATGCAATCTCTGTGACACCAGATGGTTTGGGAATGTTTGGTTTTGAGATTCTTCAATAATATTTCATCAGCATTCCATTCCTTTTCATGATAATATTTCATTGTTAATACTGTAATTTGTTTATCCATTCACCTTCAAAGTACATTTGGGTTGCTTAAAGTTTTTGGCTATATTGAATAGAGAGCATTCTTAGAACATCCATGTGCAAGTCATATGCGGACATGTTTCCATTTCTCTTAAGTAAACATATGTGGAATTTCTGGGTCATATGTAAAGTGTAGTTCATCTTTATTAAAACAAACAAACAGGGATACCTGGGTGGCTCGGTTGGTTAGGCCACTGCCTTCGGCTCAGGTCATGATCCCGGAGACCCGGGATCGAGTCCCACATCGGGCTCCCTGCTCGGCGGGGAGCCTGCTTCTCCCTCTCTCACTCCCCCTGCTTGTGTTCCCTCTCTCGCTGTGTTTCTCACTGTCAAATAAATAAAATCTTAAAAAAAAAAAAAAAGAATGAACAAGCTTCTATCTCTTAATTTTCCTGTCTGAAGAATTTTTTTAAATTAATTTATTTGACAAAGAGAGAGAGGGAACACAAGCAGAGGGAGTGGGAGAGGGAGAAGCAGGCTTCCTAATGAGCAGGAAGCTTGATGTGGTCCTCCATCCCAGGACCCTGGGACCATGACCTGAGCCACCCACGTGCTCCTGTCTGAAGAATTTGAAATGCTGGTTTGTTGGGGACAGTGCGTGATCTGCCCCTCCTGCCATGCCGTAAGCAATACCAATATACTTAATAGTTTATATGTAATATACTTAATAGTTTAAATGTAGTTACTTAAAGTTTCCACGACCACCCATTCACCTTTTGTCTGTGTGATCACTCTGCCTTGCACAGCCAGAGGAGAAAACATTCCACTGGATAAGATAAGACAGAACCAACTGTTTGCCTAAAGCTAAACTGGTGTGACTGCCGGTGGACCAAGGTCTGTTTCTGCCCGCAATTAGGGATGCTCTGTCCTAAGTTTATGGCACCTGAACGGCACCGATATCTTGGGGAATTTATGATTGGAAACCTGAAAGAAGTCTGTGTAATCTCTTACAAATCCCTTTTATCATACATCCTTCCCTTGAGATGATCTGTAACTAAAAAGCTTTAAATAAAGAACCCTGAAGTCACAGTTTTCAGGAGATCCCCACACCACTCTTCGAGTCTGGTCTCCTCATATCTCCGACTCCGTCACCACCTTCTGGGAAACCTGACTATTGCCGGGGCCGGCTCCCGGCACTGGTTTGTTGGCAACAAATTCTCTCAGGTTTTATTTGTTTGTTAAAAAAAAAAAAATATATATATATATATATATATATATATATATATTTGTTCTGTCTTAATTTATAAAGGATTTAGCTACTACATATAGAATTGTAGTTTGGCATTTTTTTCTTTAAGATTGTAAATATGCCATTCCATCATTTCCTGGTTTCAGACTTTATCTTTCTTTCTCATACACTATATGTATTTTCTGTCTGCCTTTAAGATTTTTTTGTTATCATTTGTTTTGACAATTTGATTTTTCATATAATTTTGTGTCATGGTCTATGTTTTTATCATGCTTCAGTTTTTTTTTTTAAGATTTTATTTATTTATTTGATAGAGAGAAACACAGCCAGAGAGGGAACACAAGCAGAGGGACTGAGAGAGGGAGAAGCAGGCTTCCCGCCGAGAAGGAAGCCTGATGTGGGGCTCGATGCCAGGACTCGGGATCATGACCTGAGCCGAGGGCAGTCGCCCAACCAGCTGAGCCACCCAGGTGCCCTATCATGCTTCAGTTTTATTAGGACATTTATCTGTAGATTTATGAGTTTGATCAGTTTTGAAAATTATAGTCATTACTTCTTCAAATATTTTACTGTCCTTCATCCTTCTGGGATTCTAATTACACATATATTAAACAACTTACTGTTTTCCTGCATATCACTGTGGTTCTACTCATAACTTTTAGGGTTTTTTTCCCACTATGCTTCCATTTGAAATTTTTCTGTTGTTATGAATACAAATCTGCTGATCTTTTCTTCTATAATATGTAATCTCCTGATAAGCATACCCAATGAATTTTTTCATTTCAGATATTTTATAATTCTTCTCTTAGTGTTTTTGTTGTTGTTGATTTTTTATTTTTCACATTTTCCTCCTAATGATGTTTATGGATTTTTTTAAATTATTGAGTATATTCACAGTAGTTATTATAAAGTCCTATTCTGCTAATTCCATCATACCTGTCATCTCTGGATCTGTTTATATTGAATAATGTTCTAAAATGGGACACGTTTTTTAATTTCTTTTTACATATTATTTTAATTACTATTGATTTATTGATTTATTATTTTATAATTTATTTTATTATATTATATATGTCAGAGAGAGAGAGTGAGAGAGAGCACTAGCAGGGGGAGCAGCAGGCAGAGGGAGAAACAGACTGTACGCTGAGCAAGGAGCCCACCCCGCTGTGGGACTCTATTCCAGAACTCTGAGCTCATGACCTGAGCCAAAGGCAGACACTTAACAAAGCACCCAGGCATCCTTATTTCTTCGTATTTTTAGTAGCATTTAATTAATGCTGGATATTTTTTGTATTAGTGAATGCTGGAATTGTTGTCTCCCTTTAAAAAGTGTTCAAGGTTTTTCTGTTGTTTCTGTAAATCAGTCAAGTTATTTATGGATTAGTTTTTTCATTCAAGGCTTATCCTTAACCTTCATTATCCATTACTTTAGTCCTTTACTCTCTGTAGTCTTCACTAAATGTTCTGGGCATGATGATTAGAATGCACTGAGATAATACTTAGGGAATTGCTCAGGTTATAATGCTCCAGTTGTTACTTGTCTTGCATCATAAAATTCCACTCTAAGTAAGCATGGATTAGTAATCACCAAATGACTCCATGCATGTTTACTGAAACTCTGTGACTCCTTCTCATTTCTCTACTGTGTAAAGTCTTATCTTTTCTGTCTACTTGAATCTACTCTCTTCTTAATGCTGCAAGTCTCTCACATTCTTCTTGAGTTTCTCTTCCATGAATCATTTGTTTGAAAAGTTTCCACAGGCAAAATGATGTGGTGATCATTGTTCTCATGTCTTTTGCTTCTTTTCTCTTGAGTTGATGTTTGGCTCAGCTTGTTCTCCAATTTCCAACGATAGCTATGTCATATATTTTTATCAGTTTTCTAGTTGTTTATGGTTCAAGAGCAAGTATGATATCACTATGTTGAAGTGGAAGTCCCAAAACTCCATCATATTTTTTCACAGATTATCTATCAGCACCACCAGTCTCTTCCGGCCTAAATTTGTCTTGTCATAGACCTATGGAACCATTTGAAGAGAGGAATACTTGGTTAACAGGGTCACAAAAAGGAAGTGGTATGATAGTTGAGTATAAAACATGAGGGCCAAGGAAGTAGTCAAGGTAATCTGTTTTTCTGGCTGAGCCTATGCATGTCATTAAGGTATGAGTGAAATATGGGTAAAAATAAATTTTCTTCATACAATGCCTCTAAGTTTTAGTGTAAGTTAGGAGTGGGATTAGAGACAAAACCAAACTAAACATATTAAAATATGTTTCATAGGAAAAAAAAGAAATTAATCACTTGGGGGTAATTATCAGTACCCTGAGATGAAATTACTGTTCATTAAAAGAATACTCACTTAATGGGAATAGCCTAATTAGCAAGAGCACATAGAAATTAGAATACTGAAGGAAAGTATAATGGGTTTATTATAATTTAATGTGTAATAGAAATGAAAAGTAATTGGTTTGAATATGACATTTTATGAAAAAACTTTCTAAGTGGTTATTTTTTCAGTGCATTCACTGCAATTTTAGCTCTGGGATAACAAATTAAGTAATAAAACAGTTTATGGTTGTGTACTAGACAAAGGTGCTGAGGAAAAAAATGATTTGACTAATTATCCAGAAGTATTTATTGGATTAGAATCCAAACATGACAATAGGCCAGAATCTCTAAGATGAAAAATACTTTGAGTCTAAGCACACAAATCTTTCTGGAGTATATTTAGTGAAGAAAATAGCTTATATAACTCTGGTTTATGGTGCATCACCAGCTTGGGCTTCCTGAGGTAAACATAGATGGCTGGTTCTTAACCAGTAAGAGAGTAAGTGTTCCTTCATCTTGACCTTCCTTCCCGATCCTATCACTATCTGTTTGGGTTTCAACTATCTACAGATTAACACTGAACAAAGTCCTTCTTTATAAGATTTCTCTTTCAGAAGTCACAAAGCACATTTTTATTCTAAAGGCACTTAATTTATTTTATTAAATATCAAATGCATAGTTTTTCAATCACTAATTTTTCAATCACTTTTTGGTAAAAGTGGACAGTTTACTTCAAAGTAGTTTCTGTATATGTGTGTGTGTGTTTCATCTCTTCGCCATCTTGCTGTCAATGTCTTCATGCTTTTCTATCCCCGACCAGCATTTGATCTAACGACTTAATGTATCATTTATTTACTCTACAGTCATAACTGTTTAATCTGCCCTTACTCCTATCTTTTCCTCTAGTGGGATATACCCATTTGCACTTCTGGCCTCAGCTAGTCATGCCCCAATCACTGGCTTTTTCTTCCACTTAGAAATATATATCTCAATTATTTCAGTAAATCTGGTAATGAAAATCAGTTGGCTTTAAAGTCATACACTCTTCAAAGTTTAAATCCTAGTTCTGAATCTCATTAGACTTTGAGAAATTAACTTAATCTCTTTGAAAAATAGTTTCCTTATATAACACAGGAATGTTAGTAATATTTATGCCCTACTGAGTTATGGGGAAGATTAAATGAAAAAACACATGGATGGCACATTACAAGTATTCAGTGAAAGCTAGTTTCCATCATTCCTAACCTTCATTTCTTCTTATTGATCCTAATTCCATGCTATAAGGTAATTCCTTAACAGTAGTTTCTTTCTTTTTTCTTCTTTTTTTTTTTTTTTTTTTTTTTTTTTTTGCAAAACAAGGGCTCAATTTAAATTTTGGTTGCTGAGGCATCCCTTTCAAAGAGGCATCTGCTTCAAATAGCTACCTCAAATAAACACAGTTTAGCCACACTAAAGAGCAGGTAATCTCTCTGCACTGGGACTCCTTGGTTTTAGGGATCTTGCTTGATTGCCATAACCGACCATTTGAACCAATTGTCCTTTTTTTTCATATGTTTGAAATTCCTGCTGTTATGTTTTAAAGTCACCCATAAAGAGTAGGCCTTGGAGCAAACTCCAACTCCCACCTCAAAAACCTCCTTGTCTGGCCCCAAGTGTAGTTTAGTGATGGTTGTTTTTGAAGGACATCTTGCAATCTTATGAACCACAAGGGCCAGTCCAACCACAGCACTGATTATTGATAGGCTGACACCAGCACAAAACACTTGCCTATCCTGCCTTGTTTTTTCAATTGCTATTTGATTCACTGATATTCTTCGTCATATGAGTCTTATGATCACCCCTGACTTTAGCTGGTCATGAGACTCCCAACATTCACTATCACCTTTTAGATTCTCTTGGGGACTGGCCAATGCTTGTGCTTGCCCGCTCTCCATCTCTCCCAGCCTCATATTCATACTCCCAAGCCCATCTTCCATTCCTGTCTCTGTCCCCCACAATTATTCTTTTGGCTCTGGTGGTCTTGAAAGGTGGAAATGTAAGGACATTATCCTCTTGGAGATTATCTGTATTTTTTCTCCAAAGGTAAGGAATTAAGAACTCTGCCAAAAATCAAGCCCAGGAAAAATGAATTACTTTAATTACAGCAATTTACCAATATTCAGAAATAATGTTCCCTAGGCAATCCCTACTCAGTTTCCTCTGGAAGTGGCCTTGTCATAGGTACCAGGTCATGGGTGCCTGGGTGGTTCATTTGGTTAAATATCTGCCTTCAGCTCAGGTCATGATCCTAGAATCCTGGGATCAAGCCGGATACCAGGATCCCTGCTCAGCAGGGTATCTGTTTTTCTCTCTCACTGTACCTCTCCCCCTGTTCTCTCTCTCTCTTTCTCTCTCTCTCTTTCTCTCTCTCTCTCTCTCTCTCTCTCTCTCTCTCACACACACACACACACACACACACACACACACACACACACTGTTTCAAATTAATAAATAAAATCTTCAAACAAAAAACAAAATAAGGAGACAGGTAATAGAATATCACAACCCTACCCAATACAGTGGAGAGTTTAAGCTTTGGCAGTAGACACAGCCTCCTGATATGAATGACCAGAAACACGGTCTAAGAGGAAGCAACAAAATATATCCTTATTAGGCTTCTTTTACTTTGTTTTCCAAAGATTAAGTAGTCCAAAATGTTCTCCTCTAATGCTTTCCTACTTGGACTTTAACATTTGCAGCAGTGTAATAGTAATCAGCTTTAGTAATCAGCTTTAGGTTTGGGTTATAATCAAGACTCCCAAGCTGCTCAAGAATTCCCTGAGAGGGGCCCCTGGGTGGGTCAGTCATTAAATGTCTGCTTTAGCTCAGGTCATGATCCTGGAGTCCCAAAATCCAGTCCTACATCAGGCTTCCTACTCGGTGGGAGTCCTGCTTCTCCCTCTCTCACTCCCCAGGCTTGTGTTCCCTCTCTAGCTGTGTTTCTCTCTGTCAAATAAATAAGAAAAATCTTTAAAAAAAAAAAAAAAAAGAAAAAGAAAAAAAAGAACTCCCTGAGAGAATTAATGTATTCCCATCCATCTACTCTTTCAGTCTTAGAAGCTCTGTATTGCACCTTAACTTTCTTTTTCTTTAAAGTCCAGAAGATGCTACATTCTCTTGTCTATTATGCCTTTTTTAAAAAGCAGGTGTCATCATGAAGCATTTCCCTACTGATTTTTTTAAAGAAAAGGTAATTTAATCAGCATATCTAATTTTCTGCTCTCTTGCAATTCATTGCCTCTGATGCCATCTCCTAAAAACACCTTTTTCTCCCCATTTAGTTCAATTTCTACAGAGCTGTGGGGAAACTCTATTATGCTAATGATGAGGCAGATAAGTGGTTTACTTAAATTGAATTAGCAAACACAGCCAATTACTCTGCAACCACTCTGAACTTAACAAGAAAATTCATTATCAGCACAGAAGAGATAAGACCTACTTTTTTTTTTTTTTTTTTTACCCTTCCTTGGAGAAAACTTCATCCGTGCCAAAAAGGTCCCATCAAAAGGATTAATGGTCGACTGGTTGAAGTCAACTTCCCTAAATTGAAAGCTGGCATAATAAGAGAGTTTGTGATTCAGCTTGTCTCTCAATTAGAGGCCTATAAAGTTATAACCCTAGAAGGTAGCTTTAACTATGAGAATTATGTCCTAAAATAACTACCCTATGCATTTATCTGTAAAAGCCAAGCACTGCTTCTTTTTTTAAAGATACCATTACACAGTTCCCATATTATTTTTTAGTTGCCCAGGAAATAAAATTCACAGATTATACATTATAATGTTGGTCTTCCAGTAGGAATACAAGGCAACAATCTTACATCAATTCATTTTAAAAACATTTGGTGAACATAAATTGTATGCCAGACCCAAAGCACAATTGCTAGGGGCTAAGAATACCCCAAAATGGGTGCCTGGGTGGGTCAGTGGGTTAAAGCCTCTGCCTTCTGCTCAGGTCATGATCTCAGGGTCCCTTGGATTGAGGCCCGCATCGGGCTCTCTGCTCAGCGGGGAGCCTGCTTCCCCCTCTCTCTCTGCCTGCCTCTCTGCCTACTTGTGATTTCTCTCTCTGTCAAATAAATAAATAAAATCTTAAAAAAAAAAAAAGAATACCCCAAAATGAGCAAGCTGTAGTTCCTTTTTCTTTTTTCTCTCTCTTTTGTTTTTTTTAAGCTGTAGTTCCTGCCCTCCAGCATCAGCTGTCCAGGGGGAGGGACAAATCTGTAAACAAATATAAAATAATGATATGAAGCTTACAAAATGGTCACACAAATGGTGACAGGAACCTGGAGGAGGATGTGTTAAATTCTATGCTCTATGGTATAAAGGAAGGATTGGGAACATTGACAGAGAGACCTGATGGTAGGCAAGGCAATAGAAGTCAGAATTTTGGAGAAAGGAAAAAGTATCAGAAAAAGTCCAGAGTTGTGAAAATGTGTGATTTGATGCATCTTTTTTTAAAAGGACAATCAAGAAACACTGTGTGGAAGTTTAGGGTAGGCAGTGAGGACATGGGGAGACAAGGATAGGCAAAGATGCTACCCAGGTGTCTACTTTAGTGATGGAGCATGAAATTCATAATAGAAACATATTATCATATAAATTTTAAAAAGACTACATAGCATCATTCAAAATGCTTAACCAAGTGATATCTATTGCCTGATTACCCAAACTAAAGACTTAAATTTATGAAATGAGAGCTCACATCACACTGAAACAGACATGATTTTGTTGCTTTTGATTCCAGGTGATGCTTCTTTCCCTAATTCCTGATTGCTTCAAACAACTATGCCTTCATTTATTTCCTTCAAATAATATCTCATGAAATTGTCCCAGGGGATGCAAATGTTTCCTATCCTACCAACCAGAGCTGGACTGACTTGGAAAAATGAATGAAAGCAATCCCGCTAAAGTGTAATTTACATAAATGCTAGCTTCTCAAACATATTTATGGACTGTACTAATATAGCAGAGCTGTTATACTGTTGGGCTATTTGCTATTTTATAGTTACTCAAAATCTTGATTTTTCCATTTTCTGGCTTAATAGTTTCAGCTAAGTCTTTAAAAGAACACTATTTACCCAGATATTGATTCTCAAGCCAGGAATTTGTCTGTATCCACATGTTCTTCCTTATCACCTTTCTTTCCTCCTGAGACACAACTTCCTACATCAAGTTCAGACAACTCTATCTTCCCGTGTCCCTCCACTTCTGTCCACCTTCACTTCTATTTCCTTAGCTCAAATTACTTACATCCATTACCTGTTAACCAGTGTTCTAAGAGATCTCTTTCCCTCCAGTCTCATCTCTTCAGTCCATTTCCCATACTGTCAACAAAGCCTGAAATTATGCCATTCTACTGCTGTTTCATTCTCATTGGTGGCTTCCCATTGCCACCAGAATACAGTCTAAGCTCATCATAGAATGTACCACCCTTCTCTGTACATGTTCAGATTTTCTCTTCAGACTCATCTGTCATGACTCCCTGTGGCCATTTCTTCTTACTCTCTGATTTTGCAAGTCTAAGACACTTCCACCAGCATACCTTTCAACCAATAATATCATTACCAGATCTTTCCTTGCTTAATTCCTACTTATCCTTTAGGAATCAGTTCTGTAATTAAATGCTCAAAGAAGTATTCCTTTTTCTCCCAAAATAAATAAATAGACTCCTCAATATAGTCAATTTTATCACAACCTATGGCATTTAACTTGATGCATATACTCTTGGGGCCTTATGAACTTTTGAGGAATAAAACTATATCTTTCTCATAAAAATATACCCCCAGTGCCTACCACAGTGATTGATGCATAGCCCCAATGTATATGTGTATCCACTCATGAAATAACTGTTAATTCATTTTAAGTAATGGGTTTGGACATAGTACTTACCCTTTATACATAGACACAACCCCAAATTCTTCTTTATAGCTCTGGTCTCTCACTCAAATGAAGTTTTACAGAATACCTTGATTTTTGGAGGGAAAGTTGAAGAAATATTTTTTGATATCTTGGAAACCAGTGAAATGCCAGATATGGGTAGTTTTCAAAGTTATTTTAGCTTACATATATATGACTTTGACAAAGTCATCACAACCTTTGCTATCCTGAATAATTTTTGTAGCTCTGAGCAGTTAGTCCTTATCTCTTCTCAGCTGTAAACAGTGCAGGTTCCACTTTCTGGAAGTCAAATTTGTCTCTCTTTCTAGCCTGACTTAAGTTCACACACCCCCGCCCTTTGCCTAATCATTTTTCTCCTGTCTCAGAAGTCACCAACTCCCATGATTATTTTAGGCTTCTGTGTTAGCCTTTGAAGTTCAGTATCTTATGGAAAAATTAGAAAATCTGTCCTTACCATAAGTTTCTTTTACAGTTAAATAAATTTTGAGCTTTAGACAACCACATAATCCCAAACACTAATTTTAATACCATACCATAGTTAGGATGTAGAGAGAGAATGTTCTTATAGTCCCAACCAACTATTCTCAATTTTTTTCAGGTAAGAGAAAGATGTTGCCACCACTTGGTGTAATCTTTTCACTTAGAAAGGCTGCATTAATTCTGCCAGATTGTCAGGCCACCCTTTAGGACCAGTAGCAATTTACTCATCGATAGCTCAGAGAACTGAAGTAGAGGCTGTGCCTCTAGGAAACACCTAATCTCTTGCTACTCAAAGTGTGGTCTACAAACCAGCAGCACTGGAATAATCAGGAAACTCATCAGAAATGCAGAATCTGGGTGTCTTTGGCTCAGGTCATGATCATGTGCATATAGATACACACATATATATAAATACACACACATATTATTTACATATGTCTTCTATGTATAAATAGATACATAAGCTTTTTATATAACATTTGGATCTGATTGAGTTCATCTATTTTTTACTTTAAAAGAATGGGTTAGGGGCACCTGGGTGGCTTAGTCGTTAAGCGTCTGCCTTTGGCTGAAGTCATGATCTCAGGGTCCTGGGATCAAGCCCCTGAATCAGGCTCCTTGTTAAACAGGAAGCTTGCTTCTCCGTCTCTCACTCCCTCTGCTTGTGTTCCCTCTCCTACTGTGTCTCTGTCAAATAAATAAATAAAATCTTTAAAAGAAAAAGAAAAAATAAATGCAGAATTTCAGACCTATTCCAGACCTAATAAAGTAGAACCTGCATTTTAACTAGATCCCCAGATGATTCATAAGCATATTAAAGTTTGAGAAGCAGAAAACTAAGGATTTTCCCTGAGTAACAGTGGTGGACTGAGTCTTCCAAGCCACCGTGTTAGAGGGGATACATCACAGCTTCTCTATCTGTTCTGTCTCTGATCACCATCCCACAGTAGCAATGACTCCATCACAAAATAAAAAAACCATAGAAATTTAGTTTATTATTTAATATTGCAGAAGGTTGGAGAGCTTGCCAAGACTGAGTGAAAGGATACCAAGTAAAATAAAAGAAAAAAAAAGATTGATCAGATCTGAAGTACTGAATTAATGATCACTGAGCTCTATAAAAGAAAATTCTGTTCATGCCTTCAATCACCCACAAATGTATTTTAATGTTTGAGTAAAGGGATATGAAAAGAAAGTATATGACCAGAACAGTCTTTAATTTTTTCATACCCAGAATATAATTTTTTTAAAGATTTTATTTATTTATTTGACACAGAGAGAGAGAAATCACAAGCAGGCAAAGAGGCAGGCAGAGTGAGAGAGGAGGAAGCAGTCTCCCTGCCGAGCAGAGAGCCCAATACTGGCCTCCATCCCAGGACCCTGAGATCATGACCTGAGCCGAAGGCAGAGGCTTTAACCCACTGAGCCACCCAGGTTCCCTATAATTTTAAAGTCAGGAAAAATCAAAACTCAAAGCATATCTGTTTAAAAAGGTGATTTTTCTTTATAAACAACCTTTGGGTGGTGTTTTATTTTGGTAGGGATACCATGACAAAATGCCACAGCCTAGGTGGCTTAAGCAGCAGAAATTTATTTTCTTACAGTTTTCTAGGCCACAAATGTAAGATCGGGGTGTCAGCAGGTTTGGCTTCTCCTGAAGCCTCTCTCCTTGGCTTGCAGATGGCCACCTTGCTATGTCTTCACGTGACCTTTCCTCTGTGCATACAAATCGCCGGTGCATCTTTCTCCTCTCACAAGGACACCAGGCATATTGGATTGAGGCCTTATCCTCATGACCTCATGTAACCTCAGTTATCTGTTTAGAGGTTCTGTCCCCAAATACATTCACAATCTAAGGTCTCCTGCAGCTTAATGCTTCAAAATGAATTTTGAAGAAACACGCAACCTAGAACAGTGGTATAAGATGAAATGAGAGAGCATGGTAATAAATCCTCTGAAGATGAGATAAGTTAAGTATAAGATTCATTCAATATAAAATAAATATGTAACTTCTCCACATACACAGAATATTAGGCTTGCTGCAGTGCAGATGGAAATAAAATCAGAAAGCCTTGGTCATTTCCATATACCTAAAAGAACATTCTAACCCTACCTGAATTATGAAATGAGATTAGAAAGTATTGGGTAAGTTTCCTTACTTCAATTTTAGTTTTTCCATATTTAGTATAATTATTAGTATACCCTAACAGAAACTATGCATAGATATTCCTAGACTTTATGTATCTACAAATCAATATTTTTTCTGAATTGGATTTTTAAAAATGATTACAAATAAATATTATCTAGAATCTTTGTGTAACATTTTGCGTTGACTCAGCATTATTCATTCTATTATATAGACATGGACTCTGGCCTAAGGTACTGATGGATCTCAGCTTTCTGAGCTATTTGGGAGTGAGTTTGAAATCAAGGCCAGCTGAGAATGGAATTTAAGTGCCATGCCCACGTCAAAGGACTATTGGGTGGTTTTGAGCACCAGTATCTCAGACAATACAGTCTGCTGGGATGGTTGTGGCTGTAGAAATCCTGGTGACCAGAAATAACTGGCATCAGGAAATCAATAGCAATACTGAGATCTGAATTCTTTCCCTAAAGGGCTGTGGTCCATTTCACTGATAAAGGAAATAGGAGCCAGGTCTCCCTAAAAGAGGGGCTACTGAGTGCCAGAAGTGGAATCTGATTTGGGCTGATTCCCTTGAAGGTGCCATATCACAGAGGGTAATGTGGAATGCACTGACAAGGAACAACTATTAGAGGATGGCTATTAGAGAAAACTGAAGATTCCACAGGCCTGGAACAATGATAGTAATTCCAGGACTAATCACCCGTGAGGTCTCAGATGCTATTATGGGTTAGATTATGTTCTCCTCACAAAAGATATGCTGAATAGGACACCAGGGTGGCTCAGTGGGATAAAGCCTCTGCCTTTGGTTCAGGTCATGATCTCAAGGTCCTGGGATCAAGCCCCACATCAGGCTCTCTGCTCAGCAGGGAGCCTGCTTCCCCCTCTTTCTCTGCCTGCCTCTCTGCCTACATGTGATCTCTCTGTCAAAATGAATAAATAAAATCTTAAAAAAAAAAAAATGCTGAAGTCCTAAATCGCAGTAATTTGAATCTGACCTTAATTGGAGACAGAGACTTTATAGAGGGAATCAAGCTAAAAAGAAATAATTATGGTGATCCTGTTCTAATATGACTGGTGTCCATATAAAAAAGGAAACTTTGGACACAGAGACTCACATATTGGGGAATGCCATGTGAACATGAGGAAGGCCATGTATAAGCCAGGAGTGAGGCCTGGAAGAGATATTTTCCCTAACAGCCTACACAAAGACCCAACCTTGGCAACCTTAATTTCAGACTTCTAGCCTCCAGAGCCATGAGACAAAAAATTTCTGTAGTTTAAGTCACCCAACCTGTGGTATTTTGTTATGACAACTTAGCAAACCAATATAGATTTCTCACCTAAGACAGAATAAACCATCCGCTTCAATTTGCTTTTGATGATGCAGGCCCTGGAGGAACTAACTAACTCACATTAAATGTTTAATTTATTTGTGGATATCATGTATTATAAAGAAGTCACCTACCTGTTAATTCTTATTCTGAGACATCCTCTATATTTATTTAAATACATGATTATTTTGACAATCAATGGTTCTTCCTCAGAGTATGTGTATTCACATTACTTTGAGTATAAGATGATACTCACCATCTTTCATTATTCTCCTTTATCTTCCTCCTATATTTTCTCTTCAGGTTTGACTTCTATTTATTGTTTTTATTCTCTTCACTTGCATGTATGTGAGCTTCCTGAAATGAGATATTTTTTTTCTTTCCTCTCTAGTATCTAGAACAGGGCCCAGTCCATAGCAGACACTGAATAAATATGTTATATGAATAAACACATTTTTGATCAAACCATTAATCTTTGACTGTCTTGACCCATTAATCATTCTGTCAGACTCATAGCAAAGTGTATCGATATATTGTTGTCTTCTTTTGCTATTGATAGTGATATGATGAGGTTGATTTCAAAGGTAATAAACAAACAAATGATTAGAATTCTCTGAGAAAGAAAGTAATACTGGGGTACCTGAGTGGCATAGTCATGTAAGCCTCCAACTCTTAGTTCCAGCTTAGGTCATGATCTCAGGGTCATGATCTCAGGGTCTTGAGATCAACCCCCTCATCAGCCTCTGCACTCAGTGGAGTCTGCTTAAGACTCTTTGTCCCTCTCTGCCCCTCCTAAAATAAATATATAAATCTTTTAAAAAAAAGAAATAAAGTAATGCTAACAATAATAACAAGTCAAAGTAATAGGGAGAACTTGAAAATGGTTTTTTGGGGAGAGCTATAAATTTTACGAGCGTTGTTATTCTTTCTGCTATGCCTTCCCCATCTCTCCAACAAATATTTTTGGTGTTAAATCATGCAATGTCCATAGTAGTCAAACTGTGGAAGCTTCCAAAATCTTCAACAGATGAATGGATAAAGAAGATTCAGTTTATATATACAATGGAATATCATTCAGCCATCAGAAAGGATGAATACCTACCTTTGACACTGACATGGATGGAACCAGAGGGCACTGTGCTAAGCGAAAGAAGTCAATCAGTGAAAGACAATTATCATATGGCTTCACTCTATGTCAATATAAGAAATAGCATGAGGATCATAGCAGAAGGAAGGGAAAACTGAATGGTTAGAAATCAGAGAGGGAGACAAATCATGAGAGACTCTCGACTTTGGGAAACAAATTGAGGGTTGTGGAAGTGGAAGGGGATAGGGTAAAAAGGTGATGGGCATTAAGGAGGGCACGTGATGGGATGACCACTAGGTGTCATATGCAGTGATGAATCATTGAACACTACATCTAAAACTAAAATAATGATATGTTGGCTAGCTGAATTTAAATTAAAAAATCATTATTTAGTGCTACATTGTGATATCTATGAAAATATTGTCTATAACGAAATGTCATGTTTTACTGTAACTATATGATATTACTTACTTTTATTTCCCACTTAGTTCTATTTGCATCTATTACAAATTCTTCCTATACCTTCCAGTAGCCTCTTAGTACAATTTTCAACAATGTCAGTCACATCAGGCCATCTAAAGTTTGCCACGTTCTTGTGCATATAACTTGACTGGAGGTCTCCACTCTTCACTCTCCTGCCCAGTTGCCAGCATAGAATGTTCTTTGTTTTATCCTTGCAGTTCTCTTTACCTTTCCTCTAGGCTGAATTTCCAGGTTCCTAGATTTCTTGTCTTTTCCTTTCTCCATTTATTCTTCAATTCTGCTGGAGCAAATACCCTAATAATTTTGTTAGATTGTAAAATGGCATAACAGCAAAAAGCCTGGTGATAGATAGCCTCCAATATATGTGTCCTTTGAGTCAGACCATACCTAGTAGACTGATCACCTTCATGTCTGGATGACAGATTAGCATTTTTTTGTTGGTCTGAAATTCCATATTTTTACTCTGCTTTGTTGGATCTCCTGGTTTCATATGTTGTAGCCCACTGGCTCTTAGTTCACTGGCTTATTTGTAACATCAAAAGATACTTTTTGAAAAAAATATATAGTTTTTGGTAACTTACAGGCAAAAGGTACAAGAGAGATACACATCTTGAAACTTGCATATTTGAAAATATTTCTGGGGAAGTGGCTACAGTCAGTATCATTAAGTATTTTATCTGAGGCCATTGATTTTTCTGGAGACTTTCTTCCATCTCTTGCCAAGGAGGTAAAGTTCTGTCTTCCTGGTTTCTGGGAGTTGAAAAGAAGGAGGGTAACCAAGATGCAGCACTGAGTATGTATAAGGGTACTTAGTGTCTTAATTTTCAATAGGAAATCCATAGCTTTAACTATTCCACAGATGCCCAGGACAAAGATTTTATGTTCTCTTCTATTTAGAAAATAATGTTCATTCCCTTGGGGTGCCTGGGTGGCTCAGTTGGTTAAGCAACTGCCTTCGGCTCAGGTCATGATCCCGGAGACCCGGGATCGAGTCCCACATCAGGCTCCCTGCTCTGCAGGAAGCCTGCTTCTCCCTCTCTCACTCCCTCTGCTTGTGTTCCCTCTCTGGCTGTGTTTCTCTCTGTTAAATAAATAAAATCTTTAAAAAAAAAAAAGAAAAAAAAAAGAAAAGACTGTTCATTCCCTTATCCTGTTAACATTGGAGGGAATCAATCATTCCAACACATGTAATCTAGGAGAGATTTAGAGCTCTACCACTTATTCAAATAGTTTTCACCCAAATCTTCCTTTCATTAGTGTCCCTCCTTTTCCAGTTAGCTTTTTGAAACTTTTTGGGGAAAAAAAAAAAAGAAATTGACTTTGAGCTTTCCCCTGCTTACTTAGGGTTTGTTTTTTTAATTCCTCTTTCTTCATCTGCTTTTGAGTTTCCAAAATTCAGTTGCTGTTTCTCTTCTTCTTTATTTGCACCTTAATATTTATTTATTTATTTATTTATTTATTTATTTATTTATTTATTGTGGCTTAATATTTAAACAAAAAAAATTTGAAGCATTTGTTGTAGTTTAATGATGTAGGACTTAAATTGAATGTTTATGATCAACTTGCTTAAGAGCTTAAGAGCTACAGTATAACATCAACTTTATCTTAATATGATTTGTATATTTTAAAAACTTTTTAAAAAAGATTTTATTTATTTATTTGACAGAGAGAGAGAAAGAGAGAGAGAAACATGAGCAGGGGGAACAAGAGAAGGAGAAGTAGGCTCCCCATTGAGCAGGGAGCCCATTTCAGGACCCTGGGATCGTGACCTGAGGTGATGATAGACACTTAACCGACTGAGTCACCCTAGGTGCCCCTAAAACTTTAATTAATACACGGACATGTTCCAGTTTCCT
Organism: Spilogale gracilis; assembly: GCA_004023965.1. Lineage (NCBI taxonomy): Eukaryota > Metazoa > Chordata > Mammalia > Carnivora > Mephitidae > Spilogale > Spilogale gracilis. The sequence goes on from PITA01000177.1 coordinate 288,860, forward strand.
GTGGTAAAGATTATTGTGTTTATGGCTATCATTTCATACTGTCAAACATCTAGAAGAAAAATTACATATTCATAATTTTTCTATAATTCTACATGGTCTGTGTGATTGCGATGTTGGCAAAATTACTGGATGACTAAATGAACACTCACTTTTCACCTGGGTAGGTTGTTCTAAGTTAAATGAAGTCTCTGTTCTGTGATCTCTTTGACCTTCATGTGAATAAAAGTGATGTTATCAACTACCAATGCTTCTCTCTTGCCATAGCCCAGGAACCTGATGTTTTCATCTCTTTACTATTAAACTCTTAATCCTTTATTTGCAGAAATAAATGACTGATATGAGATAAAAGTGTTACTTTAATTTAAATTTGCATTTAAAATAAGCTTACTATGAAATCTTTTTAAAAAATCCAATAAAGGGCGCCTGGGTGGCTCACTGGGTTAAAGCCTCTGCCTTCTGCTCAGATCATGATCTCAGGGTCCCGGGATGGAGGGCAGCATTGCGCTCTCTGCTCAGTAGGGAGCTGTTTCCTCTCTCTCTGCCTACTTGTAATCTCTCTCTCTGTCAAATAAATAAGTAAATAAATAAATCTTTTTTTAAAATCCAATAAAAATTGAAGGCAGGTAGTGGTCTTATTGGCAAAATTCCCTCTTTGCTTCTATAATCATGACATCTAGATTAGTCTTCATTTGGTATACTCAGTGTGTATACTCGCAAATATAGTAACAGTGAATGAAATAATGGGTAAGGTTTGCAAAATTTAATACAGATATTCATGTTCCCTCTTATCAGCTAATTATGGAATTTCATCCATAATACTTCTGAATCAGTCATGCCATTTATTCCTCTTCCCTTCATTAGCTTTAGAAAAATACTTTTCTATTAACATTGACCTTTGCCCCATTTGTCATCTGTTTTGCAATTTCTTTAATTCCAAATATATCAAAGGGATTTGAGGTTTAATGAAGAAGACACAGGGAGTTTTTCATCTCTCAGAAAAAAAAAAAGTCATAACCTCGGTACAGCAGTAATGTTCACACATTACACAAACTTAGTACACCCAATGAAAAATATTTTCTCCAAGAACTGTAAAGGAGTGAAGTGAATGAAATGCAAATATCTCATTTGTACTCTTCATTCTTTTTCTCTAGATTTATATAGTTTTAACACTCTTTTATGTAAGAGAAAATTAGTTTCATTTTTTTTAATTTTATTTATTTATTTGGCAGAGAGAGAGAGTGAGAGAGGAAACACAAGCAAGGGGAGTGTGAGAGGGAGAAGCAGGTTTCCTGCTGAACATGAAGCCAATGCAGGGCTCAATCCCAGGACCAGGATCATGCCCTGAGCCAAAGGCAGACACTTAATTGACTGAGCTAACCAGGTGCCCCAATTACTGAGTTTTAAAGATATTAAAAGCATTACTTCAGAAATAGCACCTTTATAATATAATAGCAACTGTCTAAGCAGATTTTCCACACAGCTTCCAAAAAAAAGAAAGAAAAGAAAGAAAGAAAGAAAGAAAGAAAGAAAGAAAGAAAGAAAGAAAGAAAAGCAAAAGAAATCAAATACATAAACAAGGAGAAGAAATAAAACCAACCTTAATCTTAACATTAGAATAACCAGGAGACAGAAAATGGCACAAAGTCAAATTATATGAGAATGTAGAAGTAAATATCAGAAGGGAGTAGAGCTGATTTCTTAACCACATCAGAGTAGAATCAAGATTCTACTGTGGAGAAAATGGGAGAAGAAGAGGCCATAGAGGTGCTTAAACACAGATCAGTCACCCAGAAAGAGAAAGCTCTGTCCTAATGGCCTAGCTATTGAGAACATGTCTGACACTTTGTGGGTCAGAGAACCAGCTACTGGGGAATCGAAAAGACATGAATAAAAGTATGTGGAGCTAGACAAGACACTGCTCTAGAAGTCACTGCCCCTAGGAGAAAGTGGTGTGAGTTAGGAAGAGAAGGCATCCCTTAGCACTAGCCTTTCTCTAAAGGGGAAAAATTTAAGAAACAAAACCAGAATCACATATCAGAAAACCTTTACTCTGCAAACAAACAAGCCCCGTCAAGTAAAGAAATTGCACTGCTATACACAGACCAAATGTGTACTCATGAACGAGGGCATTTGGCAAGCCAACCAAACACTTCTCTTCTGTGTATGTTATCTCTTATAGCTAGTACAGGAAAATAGAAGACATTTTAAATTGACCAGGAAATGACATTTAATGTCCACTCACAGTCACTAAAAGAAGAAAACAAAAACATCAAAACATTTCAGTTGCTGAAAATTGCCTTCCCCAAAACAATCATACAGTACACGAAATTATAATACCATACTTTAATCTGAATTAAATACCTTTAAGGAGGCATTGGAAAATATGAAAACAAGTTTAAATAAAAAATTCAAAAATCAGAATAAAAAAAAAATTTTTTTAGAGATTTTATTTATTTGACAGCGAGAAACACAGCGAGAGAGGGAACACAAGCAGGGGGAGTGAGAGAGGGAGAAGCAGGCTTCCCGCCTAGCAGGGAGCCTGATGTGGGACTCGATCCCGGGTCTCCGGGATCATGACCTGAGCCGAAGGCAGTCGCTTAACCAACTGAGCCACCCAGGCTCCCAGAATAAAAATTTTTAAATAAAATAAGACTAGAGTGAACTCATAAAGGAAATTAAAGGACAAGAAAAAATATTTTAGAAATGAAGACTAAATTATAAAATGCCCAAGGAAAATGATAAAATTGAAAAATTTATTAAATTTCTTTTATTAAAAAAGAAAAAAGGGGGAAGAAAAGAAAGAAAATGTAAGAGGCAATTTAGAGAAGCAGATAAAGATCTAATGTCCATGTAGAGTTTATGAAAATTTAAAATAAAACATTGGAACAAAGCTTAGTATTATACACTAAGAAAATTCTCTGGAAATAAAAGAAAACCAGAATCTACTTATTGCAAAACTTGGCATATACCTCAGCTAATTGTTTCAGAATAATCAACTCTAACACTTATCCTAGCAAACTTGTTTGACTTAAAAAATGCAAATAATCCCCTGAGACTAGCAATGAAAAGATAAAATCACAAGTAAGGAAAAATCAGGTCGCTTGGCGTCAGACTTAACAACATGGTAAGAAAATAATATAATAGCAACTAAAGGAAACTCCAGGAAAACATCATGACGGAAAACTTTTATATCTAGACAAACTCTACTTGAGGAATAAAGACTATGGTTAAGTAATTAATTCAGGGAATACAATATTCTTGAATGCTTTCTGAAAGGATAGGCTCTATTTGACCAAGAACTGATGGAAAAAAATTAAGCAAAAAAAAAGTTATTGTAAACCTTGAATATATTTAAAGGTAGAACTATGGCTAAAACAAAAAGAGAGCATAGGTAGAAGAATAGTATATAATGTTATGTGTTCTGATGAGTAAAAATAATATAACTCAACAGGAGAAAAACGGAGAAGAAAAAATAGAATAACATATTTGATCATTGCACATAGGTAGATGTTTAATAATATACAGTTAACAAATCAAACAGTAAGGAGAAAAAGAAATAAGTGTAGTATAACTATATTTAAAATAATGACAGTAGAATGAACATTGTAAATGTCCTTAATTAACAAAAATATAAACTTAAAAATCAAATAGTAAAAGATCATATAGAGGGGAAAATATAATATAAATATATAACATAATAAATATACTAAATATAATGTAATCTAGTGAATATAACAAGTTAATATGAGAATTAAAATTGTTTCTATATCAATAAATCTATACAGGTATAACACACTAGTCAAAGAAACATTTTCACAATGGCTCACAAAGTAAACCTGAACTCAATTCTATAAAAATGAAGCACACCTAAAAAAAAAGTGATTCATAAGGGTTAAAAATAGAGATGAGGAGGGTATATCAATTAAATAACAAGAAAGTCAGAGTAGCAATTCTTTAAAATGTCCACAGTAAAGGAAAAATAGAATTCAGGCCTAAAGTTATTGAACAGGGCAGAGTCAGACACTTGATAATTTGCAATAAAGTCATGTTTGTTATGAATACATATGTATAAAGTAACATAACAATCACCTTCATAAAGCAGAAATTCAGGAAGCACAAAGACTAGACAGGTATCCATGTAAAATGGAAGATGAGGCTCTCAATTTAAGACAAGTCATTTAGGAAAAGAGACTATAATACTATGAAATGTGAAAAATGTAAACATAATAATTAAGGCAAATCTTATGAACATATATCAAACAGTTACATTAAAAATAGAGAATACCTTTTATTTTCAGGTGCATCTGGAATACTCAGAAAATTAGTTATATATTAACTTGACAAAGAAAACCTCTACAACTTTCATGAAGCAAAAATAGTAACCGCATTCTCTAATCACAGCATAATAAAAATAGAAATTAACAATAAAAATATTTTGGAAAGCTCTTCCTAAATTAATTAGAATTATTTTAAAATTTACAGACAAAGTATAAACTAGAGTATGTCAGTACCAAAATGATTTTTTTAAAAAAAGACACTATTTGTGGGATATAGCAAAGCACTGATCAAAGAAATGTTCTAGTCCTCAAACATTTCTGTCAATTAAAAATGAAAGATTTAAAATAATCTTTTAAATTTGAGCTCAAAACTCTAGAAAAAGAACAATAAAGGAAAGCAGAACAAAGGAAACAAAGTTAAAAGCAGAACTAATAAGTAAATCAAAATGCTATTTAACAAATCATTAGAGACAATCCAACAATGACTTATCAAAGGGGAAAAAAAAGAGAGTGTGGGCATAAAAACAGGAAATGACAATGAGGGAATAATTATTCACACAAAGGAAATTTTTAAAATATTGTGGATTAGGAATAATTACATCCAGTTATGCGGTTGCTATGCTTTCAAATATAAAGACATCTAGTTTATAGCCAAAAGCATAAAATGTCCGCATAATCAGTCAGTATATGCCTAATTGAAAATGAAATTCTGCAGAATTTAATCGGTTGAATTTATTTATGTATTTTTTTACTTTCTTTTTTTCCCCAAGTTTTAATTTATATTCTAGTTAGTTAATATATATGGTGAAATTGGTTTCAAGTGTAGAATTTAATTTAGTGATTCATCACATATATAAATTTCAGTGCTTATCATAAGTACCCTCCTTAATACCCATCATAATTGATTAAATTTAAAACTGCCCTAATTGCAATTTATTCTTAAACGTCTATAGCTACTGGGTTGGAAATTCTATATCTGTTTTTTTATTTAATGTCATTCCTCCTTTTACCCTCCTTCATTTGTGTTGTGCTTGTTATATGTATTCCATCCATATTCTTATAAATGACCCTAGATAATGCTGTAAGTTTTGTTTTCAACAGTCATTGATATGTTTAAAAATTCAAGAGAGAAAAATTCCCCATTACATTTACCCAGATATTTACCAAATCTGGTATTACCAACTTTGACTCTTTCTTTATTTCTAAAGTTCCAAATTCCCTCTGGGAATATTTCCCATCATCATAAAAATTTCCTATAGTATTTCTTTTAAAGAAAGAATACTCATGACAGACTTCTTTAGTTTTCCTTAATCTAAGAATAAGTTTATTTCTCTTTTATTTCTGAAGGATATTTTCAATAGATATAAGATACAGGTTGAAAATTTTGTTTTCTAGCACTCTATATTTTTTTACTATATTTTGGTTTTCATAGCTTCTAATGAAAAACACCCGTCAATTTTATATGTTGTCCCCTGTTAGATAATGTGCCATTTTCCTCTGGCTGCTTTTAAGGTTTTTTTTTTTTCATTTTAGTTTTCAGAAGTTTGATTATTATGTATATGGATATGGTTTTAAGTTTATCCTATTTTATATTCAGTAAGCTTCTTGAATCTGTTTTGTTTTGTTTTTAACCAAATTCTGGGTACCTCTAGCTATTGTTTCTTCAAATATATTTTCTGCATCCGCTTTATCCTGTCCTTCAGAGAATCAAATGACAGAAATGTTAAACATTTTACTATTTCCCACAGGTCCCTGAAGCTCTTTTCATTATTATTTTTTTTCTTTCTAGTCTTCAAGTTTAATAAATTCTATTGATCCATCTTCAAGGTCACTGAATTTTTCCTCATTCATCTCTATTCTGCCATTGAACCCAGCTAGTAAACTTTTTATTTCAGGTTTTTTCAGTTCTAAAATTCCCATTGGGTTCTTTTTTTTATAATTTTCTACATCTTGGGGCATAGTAATAATAGCTGCTTTGAGGTATTTATTTAATCATTTGAACATCTGCTTATTTTGAGGTTTGTGTATTTTGATTGACTTTACTCTTGCGGATTGACCATATTTTCATGCTTTTGTGTGTATTGAGAAACTTTATCCTAGACATTTTGAATGATATACTAATGGGACTTTGGGTCTCCTTGAAATATCTGTAAAACACAGATCAACTGTTTGTTTAGCAGGCAATCAACCCAGTGATGTATAGATCCCCAATTCTATTGCACTTTCTAAGGGGAGTATCAGATCAGTTTTCAAAAACCTTTACTATGCTTTTTGGATCTTGCCTTAATTCTTGTTGGACAGTAATTTACATTTTAGTTAATTTCCAAATGTTTTATTGTGATTCTTTGGGTGTGTTCCATACATACATAGCCTGGAGGTGAGCCCAGGACTTGTATCAGTTCATGCACAATCACCCCCGCATTCTCTGACTCTTAGGGAGGGGCTTCCTCGCTAGTTTCGATGACCAGAAATATAGGTCTTTCTCAGCTCTCCCACTTTGCAAAGTAATTGTGTACAAATGAGTCAGCCTTTGGAGTGGAGCAAGGAGTGATAAGGAAAATAATTAATGTGAGTTCGCTCATGTTCTGCACAACAGGGATCACTTTTCCAAGTTTCTCTCCGTCAAGGGAAGGATTTTCTTCAGGGCTTTGCCCACATCTTTACCACAACAACACAGCATCACCGTTCCACAAGTGAGGCTGACCTCAGGACAGGGCTGCAAAAGAACATGGAGAATAAAAACAAGAATTCTCCCCCACATCCCCTAGTTTACAGCAGCCCTTTACCCCCCAGACCTTCAGCCAGAAAGAAAATTCCTCTTGGAGTTTGCTGTGTGCACCTGCTAAACAATTTGTCAGCTTGACCTCTCTTGCATCAAAACAAAGAGATAAAAAAAAGTGGAAAAATATAAAAACAGCAAACTGCTTGCTGCTGTATGGCTTATTCTTCAAGTTTTGCCTTCTTGCCCTAATCTGCCTGCTATTCCTTACTTTTCCAAATTCTCAGAATTTTTTTTTTCCCAGAACCTTAAATTGAAATCAAGAGCAGTAGGCTCCAGTGGGCTTCCATCTTGGTTGGAACTAGATATCCAAATCTTTTGCTCTTTAATAACAAAGTCACTCTTCATTGCATAAATAGATCAGTTCTAAAATTTAGGGGTCATTCGAGATGCTCATTTTAACTTCAAATCCTTAAAATCTTTTCCCCACAAATTATAGATTTGAAAACCTATTCAAATCACATAAAAAGACTAATCTTAATTTAAATGAAAATAAAATCACAAGAAAACACACACTTTAGTCCAGTGCTGGGTGAGTCTCTATTTTAGAGATAGATTTAGCAGATGATTTTCATACAAGAGCATAAAATAATTGAATCATACAATTTCTCACTAATTTTGTTTCTTTGTTCACTAAAGAAATTTTTGGCATAACTTCTCTTCCCTTGTATAACTCTATTCTTATATAGTAGGTTTTTAAGGATGTACTTATTTTCAAGAGTTAATTAATGTTCTAGGGAGGATACAAAGATCTTCAAGTATCTTATTAAAAAGGCTAACCTCTACATTTGTTATTTCTCACATATTTATACTCTATATTAAAAGGAAATGAAAGCATTAATTTTTATGCTTCAGATTGATATTTTTATTCTTGTCCAAGAGAACAAAGCTAATATCCTTTTCTGGTTGAGTTATTAAGAAATTAAAAAATTCTTCTAGAGGATATTGCCTGGCTGAAACATAGAATTTTACAGTATATTGAAGGTAATAGCTAGATCATAACACATTCCATAGATGCTGAGAACCTCTTAAGTGTAATTGAATAATTTAATTAAATAATATATGTAAAATATTTCATGATTTCTGAAGTTCCATAGCAACCTTAGTTATTATTTTTATCTGCTAGATTTATAATTAAGCATCTGCTTTAACGCCCAACGTCCTTTCATTCCATCACACACTATATCTGTTTGCTTGTTATCTGAATTTTCCCCTTCAGATTTGATCCTTCTAATTGTCCTGTGAGTTCCCACCATCAAAAACACAAATATAATTATGTCAATACGCGGCTTTAAGCATTTTAGTCACTCTCCATTATTAACAAACTAAATTCGAAGGTCAGTAATATGTAAATGATGTTTCATCATTTGCAATCACGCATATGCCTCTTGTTCTCCAGACACCTAAAATACTTGCAGTTCTCAGTACATCATGTGCTCTTTCAAACCTCTTGAGTTATCGCATCCTGTTTCCATCTGATTATTCTGGTGAGCCATTATTTATCTTTGAAGATACATCTGTCATGTCTTCCTTGATGGCCCCAGAAAAAGCTAGAAAATCCAACTTTCCTTCCTTTTGCAAAATGTAATTTTTTTTCAACTTATAACACATGCTATTCTGATTGGTTACTTTTCTCAAGACTTACTTGAAACAAACTAAACATTGAAATCATATTAGTTGAATGATGTGACAAGGGAGGAAGGTAGGAAAGAAAGGAGGAAGGAAGGGAGGAAGGAAGCAAAGGAAGGAAGCAAGGAGGGAGGGAGGGAGAGAGAGAGAGGAAGGAAGGAAGAGAAGGAAGGAGGAAGAAGAAGGAGGGAGGACAACTAATAAGCAACAAGAGTACTTTGAACCAAGCAGGTTGTATGACTAAAATACTCGATAGTCTGTTCCTTTATTTCATTTTACTATATGGCAATCAAGTAGTAAACCCTGCTGTGTTAAAAAAAATTTTCTTTTGACTCTAAATTTGACACATTAGGTTCTGTCACTGCTGAAGAGGGCTAAAAAAAAAAAGGTGTTTTCACCAACAGAGATTGTCATTGTTATGGAAATTGTATTTTCATTAAAAGAATCAAGTGCCCTGTGTTGGCCTTGCTGCAGTCATCACAGAGCTGTGACATCTGTCTGGGCTGTGAGATTTCAGGGTTTTAAAGGTTACATGTTTCACAATAACCTTTATTTACTTTCTTGATCAATGTTTTAAATGACTTCTAGTATAGTAAATATCTTTGAGGCAGGCCTTACTTAATATGATTTCTTACATTCCTTGACTTGAAATATGAAAAGGAGATTTTGCAATAGATATTCCATTTATAAAGATGATGTTACAGATTTTGTGTTAGTCTATCCAATACCTTTTCTATGACAATTCTTATGAGAAATTTCTCTGGACATTGTATAAGTGTTGGTTTTACTTCTCTGAAGCAATAAGATAGTTTTTATCTTTTCATTACCATGCATTGCATAACTAGTAACATTTCTATCTTCACACTGACTATTGAAAAACTTGTAATTAAATTTGGTAACTACCCTTAATAGGAACATAGACTTCATGGCTTGTGTTTTGTATATAACTACATTCTGGTTTGCATAATTCATTCCCATCTTTGCTTTTCTTTTTCTCTTGCCATTTTTCAATTCATTTATTTCTGTCTGTTTAGAAATTCCAACAAAAGATTATTTCCAACTAGGGTAGTAGAACATAAGGCATGCAGAGTCTACTTTTTTTTTAATCAGTTCTGTTCTGCATGTTGAATGGTGAATTAGAGTGGAGTTATCACATGGAAAGAAAGTAATTAAAGGGACTAAAATACTCAGACCTTATCAGCATGAGGCCCAGGATCTTTTGTGGTCATTCTTTGTACTTAGCTTTCTGTTCTCTGGGTTATTCCTGTAATATATGCATAAGCCCAAGATAAATGCATCAGAATTTTTAAGAGTTCTTTATCGGTGATTGTTTCATTCTAGTTAATTTCATTTATAGAGCAGAAGTGATTAATGAGTATATTCTTCTATTGCATTTTCTTCTAATATATTTTGTCAGTTTTAGTTTTTATACCACTACATATTTCTCAAGTTTACAGTGATTGTAAAATCGTATTGTTAATAAATTTAAATCACCATTGTGCTAATGTGAAATAGGTGAAAAGACATCTAGTAGGGTACCTGGGTTGATTAGTCTTTCAGCATCACCTTCAGCTCAGGTCATGATCCCAGGGTCCGGGAATAGAGCCCCATGTTGGGCTCCCTGCTCAGCGGGGAATCTGCTTCTCCCTCTGCCCTTCTCCTTGCTTGTATTCCCTCTCTTGCTCTCTCTCTCTCTCTCTCTCTCTCTGTCAAATAAATAAAATCTTTAAAAAAAAAAAAGACATCTAGCAAGTAACAGCAATGACCTTAATCCCTTGAGTCATGTCATGGTTTCTCTGCCATGAAGTTGAAGGGATTTTCTTCTTTGGTCTCCAGGTATCATCTCATGGTTTGTGTGGGCTTCTGGGTAGTCATATCATCTATTAAGAATTCTCAGTTTCTGGATCACTGGAAATTCTGGTCTTATTTCTAATATGCTTCATGTCCTCTTAAATCAAATAACATTTATTTGTTATATTGTTACTGAATATGATTTTTCCTCACAGAGAATTCTAGGTTTTTATATTATTCTCACTTATTTGTGGTATCTAGTTTTTTCTAGGTGGCTAATACTGCAATGTGGAAACATAGCAATAATAGTGGATATGGTATTTCCCTGGATCCTATTTGGGTAAAGTATCTTTCTAGATAGATACACAGATATATATGTATGATATAGATCATAGGCATATATATATAATCAAATAATTATATATAAATTGTATAACATATAAATATATAATATATAATATCTTATTTATATATTATATATGTATATATATGATAGTCCCTCAAATATTTCTTTTCATGTAAAAACTCCATTCTAATTCAATATTCAATCACTTTATATAGAGAGAGATAATAGATTAACCTATCTGAAGCATAAACTTTGATTTTGTTACCTTTCTGGTCAAACGTCTTTATGGGCTTCCTATTATTGTGAAAGGATATTCTATTACTTACTCAGCCTTTCAAAATTTTCTATCCTCCATGATTGAAGATGCAGCTAATCCTAGTAGTTAAGAGCCAAAAGGTTGATTCTAAAGTCCTGGGTTTGACTCCTAGCTCTGAAACCTTGGAAAATTTATTTACTCTCTCCATGTTTCAGAATTCTCATCTGGAAATGAGATTGTCATAATGCCATAATAACATCTATTTCTTAGAGTTGTTAAATGAAGAAAGAGCTCTCAGCAATTCTTAGCGTCTAAATACTTGCTATTATTTCCTGGATCTCATGTACCTTTTCAAAAATTTGTTTCATTATTCCCCTTCAACTGTTCTATCCACAATAGTGAAGTTACTTTTTTGTAATTTGTAGGAAACAGTGTAATATAAAAAACCAATCAGAATCAGGTTGGAATCCAGATTAATGCTGAATAATACTATCATAGGGAAGTCTCTTAAGCAATCTAAACTCTAATTCCACATCCTTAATATTTATCTCACAAGGTTATTGTGTGGTTTAGGAACAATGAATGTATATAGTGAATATCATGGTCTGTATTACAGTACTCATGAGTGATGACTATTGTTAACATTGATAAATCCATAAAAGTCATATCTTTCAGCCTCTATATTTTTGCATATGTTACTGTTGCATAGAAGGGCACTCCCCATCATTGTCTCTCTAAATCTGATCCACCATTAATCTTAATTCAAAGGCCTTCTTGCCTCATCAGCTGATCTCTAAATCCCTCCTATGAAAGGAATTTCTTCATCTTCTAAAACCTGATGGTATTTTATTAGTACAGAATTCTCTTTTACACATGCTTTCTAAGTTGTTTTGTGTTTGTGTTAGCTCATTATTGGATTAAAAGATTCTGCAGGGTTGATGTGTCTAGTTCATCTTTTTGTCTTGTATTTACATATATAGAATAGACACTCAATAAAGTTTTCTTGAATGAAAACACAGTCATTCATTCTAAAAGTAAAAAAAAAGAAAGAAAAGAAAAAAATTACACAGAGAAGCTCTGTTGTTGCTCTATAATCACATGAACCACAGGAAAGTGGATGTGTGTTAGAGATAGGGCATAACTGACTCAAAGCTTCTTTTTAAAAACTAATGTCTAACATTTTAAAAATTATGGGATTGGGGTGCCTGGGTGGCTCAGTGGTTAAGCCTCTGCCTTCAGCTCAGGTCATGATCCCAGAGTCCCAGGATCGAGCCCCGCATCAGGCTTCCTACTCGGTGGGAAGCCTGGTTTTCCCTCTCTCCTTCCTGCTGCTTGTGTTCCCTCTCTGGCTGTGTTTCTTTTTGTCAAATAAACAAAATCTTTTTTAAAAATTAAAATTAAAAATTAAAAATTAAAAGTTATGGGATTAAATATATTTGAATAAATTGATTCGCATTTGAGATGATCAATCTGCTAACTGATACAGCAGTTTGACATTGGTTAGAGCATTTGTTCAGGAGCTATATCACACCACTTGCCAGCTATGCAATTAAGAGTAATATGTTTAATTTTGTTCTCAATTTCCTCCTCTAAACATGTGGGAAACAACAGAAGCCATCTTATGGGGTTATTGTTGGGATTAAATTTAAAAATGCATGTAAATCTTTAGCATAACACTGGCAGAGTAAATAATTAGTGAAGCTCGGATTTATTTTCATTATTATAGCCAAGGTAAATTCATTAAAAAGTTGCAGTTCCTCATGTCATTGGGGACACTACTACTTTATAGTACATTTGAGCCACCATCCCCTAAAAGTGGGTAAGAAACAGGCCATGCTAGTGGGTCAACTATACCATCTCCTGCAGACATGTGATATTATACCACAGGATGATGTTAAATTAGATAGTTTTAATTCTTATTGCATATTTTGAGTGTTTCTTGAATGACATTTTTTAAAAATTTTATTTATTTATTCATGAGAGACAGAGAGAGAGAGAGAGAGAGAGAGAGAGAGAGAGGAAGAGGCAGAGGGGTGAATAGGTTGCCTGCTGTAGCAGGGAGCTCAATGTGAGACTCAATCCCGCTTAAACAACTGAGCCACCCAGGCGCCCTTGAATGACATTTTTAATTTGGGGACAGAATATAAATAGACATTCCTAAAGTTTGAAACAAATATATGCTATTACTCATCTTCAAAGTTTCTGGGTCACTTTTAGACAGAAGTACCCTAAAGCAGCAGAGTAAACTGCTAAGAAGCAATTATTGTTCACTGCTACAGATCTGCCTGACTCAGGATTTTCTTATATTAAGAAATGATCTTGTTGCAGGAATAATAAGACTACAACTATTATCCATAACCCAGCATTTCATATTTTCATGCATACAAGCTGCTTCATTTGTTTTCCTCTCCCATATGTAATGTAGAACGCATACTTTACACATACATACTCTGTGTGTATGTGTGTGTGTGTGTGTGTGTGTGTGTGTGTAGTTTGCAAAGTCCTGCTGTAAACTTGATTGTGATAGAATCAAGATGCTAAAAGAAAAAAAAAAAAAAAGAAGAAGATGCTGAGCTGGACTATAGATTTCTAGGTTCTCGCCATTATAACTGAAGTCATGAAGCTTGTGTCATATACCTAAGACTCAGAGAACAGATGGGGTGTTGGAATCTCAGTCTCCTTCAAAAGTGTTTCTCCTTGGGTTTCTCCTTGAGACAATTCAACAATTAGGAGCATCTCTGCTAGGAACCATCTGGTGTTGACTTTTTTTTTTTTTCAGTCTGCCTCTTGATTGTTCACCAAGGCCACAAAGCAAAGGAAGCACTGATTTCTCCTAGACCGTCACCGCTTTAGCAATGAGCCAGTCTGATTTTCTGTATTCACCAGGATTGCACAGAGTTGTCTCAGAAAACATTCTACAGTTAAAGCGGGGGTTGTCAGTGTCTTGGTGTTCTTATAATTCAACAAAGTGTTACTTATTTCCTTTAAATGTATTCACTGATTTTACTGTGCACTTTTTTGTTTGCTTCATTTAATTTTTCTTACTAGAGGTCTGTTCATTCCATACTGACTTGTTTTATCAAGACATTAGTGGGTGCACATGGAGCCCCAGGACTGTGGAGCACTGAAGCTTTCCCATGTGGGAGGAGAAAGTTCTCTTGTATTTGACAGCACACAGATCTCTGGCCGGCCCGTTAGGTTTTCATCCACCCCACGTGAGAGCACCAGCTAAGACAGGGGAGCATGGACGTGTTTGTATTGACGTGAGCAAGTTCTTTGTCCTCTTCCTACTTCAGAAATAGCTAATATCTTCCAGGTGCTATGGAAAATAGAAGATGGAGATGTGGTGGGAAAGAAACTAAGAATAAAAGGGAAAAAATAAATAAACAAGGCTTTCAAAATTATATAGCCACTGAGAAATTTCAGGCAGGAAAAAAAAAGATGTTTGCAAATCATTAGCATTCATGTAATAATTGCCCCCCAAAACTGGCTGATTTCCCTAAATAATTGAAATTTGAAGAAGTTGTTAGAATAAGTTTATTGTATGTCTATTATATCCTCCAAATATAATTCCCGTAAACATCAGAACCATTTCAACTGTTTTTTGCTGCATCCTTAGCACTTGAAGGACCTTCTGATAGACACTATTTCCTCAGTATTGCCACATCTAACCTGTGCATGCAACTAGTCATGCAGAACCCCCCCCCCGCCCACCACTTGGTAGAGTCCTGACAGGTGTAGTGCAATCAACTGCATTCACAAGAGCAGTCATGGCTTATTTTTATTCCTATCTTCATAGAAGATATATGCAATTTCAGTATAAATAAAATCATGTGTTGAATTTCATAAATTATACAGCATGATTCCACATATTTTGAAAAATTGATATGTTTCTAAAATCTATAATTGATATTTATCATTATCATCATTATTATTGCTGGTAACAGATCAGAATATGGGATCTAAAGGTACAGAACTTTGATTTGTTGTACTATTTTACAGTCTAAATTTGGAAAGACTAAGTAGTTCAGATTCTACATGGATTGGAGGCCTCACAATTCCTGAGGGAAAGGATAATTAATTGTAAAATCTATTCATGACTATCAGTGAAAGCAACATTTTAATAATCAAGGAAATTTCTAGGGTCTGTTACATAGGAAGCAATTAGTCGATCTTTGAATAATGAGTGAATAACTCTAAGCTCTCATCAAGGCATCTGTCTATGACTCATTCTCAGATGTTGTACATGAATTTCTCTGAGAAAGGAGAGCCAGTTTTTGTCATCTTCAATGTATGACTGAGCTTTAATCATATAACAAGGCTGATCTTTGCCTAGCCTTCAGTGTCCTTCTTCATATAGAATCTAAAGGTCACGAGCAAGTTCTAATTTATTTGTTATAATAATAATAAGTAGGAAAAAACCCTCTAGTTTTCTCATTAAACACTATTTTCACAAGCTATGAAATAAGCAGTTATTTGATGCAATTTTGTAAAGTTTTAAATAGGATGAAGAAAGTATATTATAGAATAAAGTCTGGCCCTCAGCTTGTAAATTTAGATACTGATCTGGAATCCAATATCCAAGTCTCATGTTTTAGAGCTAGGAGAGAGCTGGAGATGTATTAGCATTTGATATAGATTCCTATTGTAAGCATATTGATAATTAGAATGTATGCAGTCATTTACAGCCTTGTGTTCTCACATACCTCATCTCATTAGATCATGTGAGGTAAGGAAGTTATCATCATTGTTCAGAGGACCACACTGAGGCTTAGAGCATACATACTTCCATTTCGACGTGACGATGCTGCTAAATCAGAACTAGCTTTGAACCAATGTCTTCCACTGCTGGGTTCCTTGCTTATTGAAACACCAAGGTGCTTTCCCCCTAAAGAGAAGTCTGCTATTTATTGTCACCTATCTGATCTAGTCCTGTCACAGGAAAGACAAACTAATTTGATTATTTTGTCTGCAGAGCAGTCTACTGTCACCACTGCCAAAAAGCACTGGATGTTATAAAGCAGTTGGTTTTTCCTGGCCTTCCCAGTCTAAACCCCTCCTTCCCACAAGAAACTTGGTCACATTTCCCAAAGGAGAGGATTACAACTCTTTCCTTTTCTAAACACTGTTGTTTTTTTCTCTTCTATTCCTACCACAATTCAATTGATCAAAGACCAAGCATTCTTTTCAAAAAAAAAACAAAACAAAAAAACACACATTTAACAATGTTGGCATATCCCCCAGTCCTATGATAGTGCCAAGCAGTGAGATTTATGGTGACATTCAGCAGGTTCTGTTTGCCTAAGGGTCCATTTGGAATTGCAACTGAACTACAAATATTTTAGCAGGGAAAGACCAAGAAGCAAAAGCTCTAGAAATGACAAATATATTATATATGACTCCCAGGCTTATATATAGGCCCCTGGAGATAAAACCAAGAATTAATCCACATAAGCATTCTCAACTATAATATCAGAGAAAATAATAACTGTTAAGTAGTTCTTTTTTGTCAGAATACAAAATAGATATGACCAAGGCTTACATTGTTTCTTTCCTCAGCAAGTTTACACTGTCTCCAGTTATAATGTGGGGCTGTTAAGTACTGCAGGCTGATTGGGTATCACATATAGGAGGACTTGCCATCATCATCGAGGCTGAGTTTAGATCCCAAATCTTTTTCTTATTCGTTATGTAGCAGTGAGCAAGTAACTTCATCACTATACATGTAGTGTCCTCAAGAGTAAGTTTTTACTATGCCATAGTGAGAATTATATAAAGCAATGTAAATGAATCATTCAATATAGGGAGTGGTACATATTCTATTCATATATATATATATATATATATACACACATATATATACATATATATGATATATATGTGTATTTCCTACTAGTTATGCTTTTTTGGTTAAACCCCACAGCCATATACAGATATCCAGTATTGTGAACTCCAAAAATAAGACCCTAAACTCTTACTACTGACTGACTTCGACAGTCTGTGCAAGTAGGAAATGGTTTCGCCATATGTATACCAACTTGAAGCCACCAACACTACAAACAAGATTCAGAACATTTCTATACTTTCCAGAAGTTTCCTCATGTCTCTTTTGCTCTGGTTTTAAAATTAATTTCTACCCTCTTTTCTTGAAATACTTTTGTAAGAGCTTTGTTTTATCTGCTGTTTGCTGATTATGTTGGGATGATGGCAATTCTTTTTTAGACTCTTCATTGCTAAAACTGTGGGACATTATAGAGTCATGTCAACCTGGTTATGATCGCTTAATTTCAGACCTCCTTAAAAAAAATTCTAACCAAGGGGCTCCTGGGTGGCTCAATTGGTTAAGCGACTGCGTTCATCTCAGGTCATGATCCCAGATGCCCAGGATCAAGTCCCACATCCAGCTCCCTGCTCAGAGGGAAGCCTGCTTCTCCCTCTCTCACTCCCCCTGCTTGTGTTCCCTCTCTGGCTGTGTTTCTCTCTGTCAAATAAATAAAATATTTTTTTTAAAAATTCTAACCTGTAAGTATACCTCATTTCCAGGGTACCAGAAAGTCTACTAGATTCCTAATAGAAATCTGCATAAATTAGCACAAAATTCTCTTTCATTGATAGTCACCAACATCTGTAAAGGCAATTTGCAATCCCTTGTATCCTTCACCCTGTGTAAATAAAGGCCCACATTTTGAAAAATATCTCCGCGTTGCTATTTTTCAGCCCCGCCTGGCCAGCTAACGGAGCTCAGATGTGCTTTTTAGTCTGCCTATAGCCCAGATCTTGACATTGTCAGTCAGTCATCATTGGCTGGCAGCCTAGGGCTTGTCACTTAATTTTGGAAACCTCTCTGTTGGCCAAAATTTGCAGATACAGATACCTTCAGATTTCCATGTCCTCAATTTGATCCAAATCTGATTTTTTTAGGCAACTATTCTTCAAAGATTAGGGTTAGGGTTACAATAGAAATTTTAAATTTTATGTTTCATTTTCTTTTTGCTTTCAGTTGGCATCAAAGGTAGAGTTTGAAATAGTTTACTCAGCCATTACTTTGCTACCAAGTTATATTCAGAATGCGGACTGAAATTTGATTCCCTTTAGGAATAATAACTTCCTTTTCTCTTAACCCCTTACCTCTTGTACCTTCAGAATTTAGTATACAACTGAGATATTTCTTTAAATATCCCTCTTTATCAGTGGACTGTGAATATTGCAAAGTATAGAATGTTGTTTATTAAATTGGTATTCGGGGACCTGAGTACAATGCCTCATGTTATACATAAACTTTTCTTAAATTCCATTTTGATAAACCAATTTAAGCAACAAATAAGTGATGGAACAAAAAAATTTCTCTTGTGGACCTGATGGAGATGTACCTGTTGAAAGATAGCTTAATTATGCAAAAACACACCTGTGTTCAAATAGCATTGATTAATAGAGTGATGTCAACTTGGAAGAGAGAGAGGACTCTAGTGTGTGTTACAGTCACTGTATGTGATTCTGATTTCTCAACACTTCTTAACTTTGAATTTGATAAATTAAGGATGGTTTACCTTTAACACAAGGGCTGATTTAATACAGAGCTGGAACATAACCATACATAGTACCAAGAAAATTTTAAACAGTTACATTAAAAAGAAAACATAATAAAACTATGTGACCTTTTAAGTCAATTTCATGTACATATATGAGCATAAAACACAGAAAGTTGTACAGAACCTTGTGCGTTTCATCACTGTATTCTGAGAAAAAAATACTTTTTCATACATTACTATATTTTCATTTCCCACATTTCTACTATGTAAGTATTATTTATGTAACAAATACATAAAAAGAAACATGACAAGATATCTAAATAAGATGGGATAATGACAAGTAAAATTAATCATAATGAAAACAAAAGTAAATTCCTACATTTATTCCTGAAGTGCATTATGAGATCTTAAAGAAGGCACATATACAAGCATAGTATGAGCCAATGGTGTCTATATACAGTGTGCTGAAACAGAGCCTAAAGTTGTAGGCAATTTCCAAAAGTATGACAATCAGATGAAGAAAAATACTGCATTTTATTATCTTCACTATTGATGATGCCTAGAGAAGAATTGTTGGTTTTAGTTCTCAGTATTATATATATATATATATATATATTTTTTTTTTTTAAGGCTTGACTTATTTATTTGACAGAGAGAAACACAGCTAGAGAGGGAACACAAGCAGGAGGGTGAGAGAGGGAGAAGCAGGCTTCCTGCCCAGCAGGGAGTCCCATGCGGGGCTCGATCCCTGGACTCCGGGATCATGACCTGAGCCGAAGTCAGCTGCTTAATGACTGAACCACCCAGGCACCCCCTGTATTATATTTTGAAACTATATTAACAAGCTAGAAAGCACCCACAGTTAGATTACAGGAAAACTGAAAAGTGTAGAAACAAAGTCAAATAGGAAAGGTATTGAAAGAAGAAACATGACAAGAAAGACCTCATGGGAACATGATGGTTGTCAGACATAGCTAAAGGGCATTGTGCTGAGGAGGAACTAGAAATAGTAAGTAGACTTCCTAATGCTTGTGATTCTTTGCCTTTTCTCTTGGCCCAGTATACTTAAGCTATGTGTCTACTTCCACCAGTAACTGAGACTTCTGCTGGTAGTAATTACCACCTGAAGTGGTAATTTAGAATCTCTACTTGTTGGAGCAATTGGGGTGGGGTGGGGAACAATTATAGTTTGAAAAACACAACTAAATTATAAACTGACACATTGTTCTCAGTGATTATAGTGATGGTGTAATTTCTACTTCAATCACTAAGATTATCTGCTTTAAAAACTCATTCCATGCCAAACTTTCTGCTGAGTACTTCACGTAAATTATGTCATTTCATCATAAAACCCTACAAAATGTAAGTATGGTTTTTGCTCACTTTGCAGATAGTGACACTAAAGCTTAGAACAGAGATTTAATATCTTAGAACCGATAAATTCCAGAGCTGGAATGAAAACTTGGAACTATCTGAATACAAACCTTATACTTGTAAACATTATGCCAAGGCAGGATAAACAGGGTACAATGTGGCTGAATATTATGGATTTTCTAACTATGAAACAAGGCATAAATTAGGTAGAAATCCTTTTAAAGTAATTACAGGAAGAATTTAAGAAAACTGCCGTACCATATGACTCTGAGTGAAAGGTAGATTTATTCCTTTTTCAGTTAGAATGTCTACATTGTCTTTAAAATGAAGGTATCTGAGTCTCTCACAGAAGAGACTCCAGGATTGATATTCCAATCTGATGTACACGCAATATTCTAAAGGAATCAGTATTAAGTGTTCTATGTCTATATCCATGTATTTATCTTTACAAGAAATGTGGGGGTTCTGGATGAGCCAACACACTGCTGACTCCCAGAACATCTTTCGTGAGCTCTCCCCCATGGCCCAGTTCCTCATAAGGCAACAGAGTGAGATATGCCGTCACCTGGGCATACCGGAAGGATTGCACTTCAGGAGAGAAACACACCCTTCATGGGAAGGTGAGGGGAGTGTCCCTAGGTTTTGTTATCCTAAAAGGTGAGTGAGTCCAACCGAGTTGAGTCTCTAACTCTCTCTGGAGCAATTCAGTCTTTAGTTTCTTCGCCATTCATTCTTAAGGCCCAGCATGTGCAGAAAGCTGAAATGGTCAGGGAGCAACTTGGTTTACTGGCTCCAGCATCTATCTGCTTGCTGCTCTGTCATATTTAGAGTATCAGGAAGGTTTTGCCTTCTGGGTCATGAGAGTTTTCTTTCTTTTTTTTTTTTAACAAGATTTTATTTATTTATTTTAGAGACAGCATGAGCATAACTACGGAGAGCAGCAGAGGAAGAGGGAGAAACAGGTTCCCCACTGAGCAAGGAGCCCTCTATGGGACTCAATCCCAGGACTCAGGGATCATGACCCAAGCCACAGGCAGCTGATTAACTGACTGAGCCACCCAGGCACTCCAAGTTTCACATTTTCACCTGTAATTTCCCCAACATCAAGAAAGAACCAAGTGGAACAAACTGCACATATGGCTATCTCTTTCATTACAAAAGAAAATCTCCCCCCAAAGAATCCCAGTGGAGTGTCCTTTATAACATACTAATCATAACAGGGTCATATATTCATTCCTAGAGCAATCAATGTCAGAATGAAAAACCTATAGCCACATTTGATTTAGATCAAATGTAGGGAAAATTGGCATTCAGAAAAAATTAAATCTGATTGCAATGCTTGTTGTATAGGAAGGTTGGCTACAACATTTAAGATTTCTTCATTCATTTAACATACATTCATATGGCACCTGCTATGTGCCAAGCATAGTGAGGCAGAAAAAGAACCAAAATGAATGAGACAGGATTCCATCTCAAGGAGCTCACAGTATGGAGACAGTGACAGGTATTTATAAATCTTAAAGTGTACGTGGCTGCATTACATAAAATAAATAGTAAATATTATCTTTTTAAAAAAAGATTTTATTTATTTATTTAATAGAGAGAAACACAGCTAGAGAGGGAACACAAGCAGGGGGAGTGAGAGAGGGAGAAGCAGGCTTCCCGCTGAGCAGGGTACCTAATGTGGGCTCAATCCTGGGACTCCAGGCATGACGTAAGCCGAAGACAGATGTTTAACCACTGAGCCACCAAGGCACCCTTTAAATATTATCTTTTATTTAAAGAAATTTTTGTCAAATTGGTTTCAAATGTGAATATTTAGCAATTGACTTATTGTCCTTTATTCCTATATTGATGACATTTTAATTTGACTATATAGTGTGTAATTTCAAACAAAAAATCTCTATCATATAAATATTATGTAATTATTTAATATTTCTTTTTTTAAGATTTTATTTATTTATTTGACAGAAAGAAACACAGTGAGAGAGGGAGCACAAGCAGGGAAAGTGAGAGAGGGAGTGGGCCTCCCGCCGAGCAGGGAGTCCAATGTGGGACTCGAAGTCAGGACTCCAGGATCAGGACCTGCGCCAAAGGCAGATGCTTAACAACTGAGCCACCCAGGGACCCCTAATATTTCTATTAAATGTTAAATATATTAAATATTAAACAATTATATAATGTAACAAAGCATTGGTAATTATCTGAAGAAATAAAACAAATTCAGTTTCTATTGCATCAATGTATCAATTTGTTAACAATCACAATTATAAATTCAAGTAAAGAAGACAAAAATAATCAAGGTACCCCTTACATTTTAATGATCTCAGAATATAAGTTACAGGGGAAGACTGCAGAATGTGCACATGTAGAAATATTTTGAAATAGAAATGCAAACACCAGTGAGTAAATAAATTATTGTACTTTAAGTGTACTCGGGCATTTTCTGCCAGAAAGTAGGAGAGGGGTTAAATGATTTCACAAAGTCCCTGAGTATTTGATCTGATGATTTACCGTAAATAAATAATGGATTTCTTTTGCTTCCTAGATAAGATTGATCATCTATTGATAAATTATGCTACTTTTTAAGAGTACAGAAGAAAATGCATGATGGAAATCAGTTATTGATTTTTGATGTTACAAAATGTAGTTGAACCTTAAAGCAGGTTTGAATTTTACAAATTTAAGCTTTCCTGCCCTCAGGCAAACACATATTTTGAACTTTAATATTTCATCATTTTTTTCATGCCTGCATTTCTCTTTATATTCATTTTTTTAACTTTATTAGTGATTTTGCCAAAACAGGAATTGCAGGATTCAGAAACAGCATCAGAAACAGCCCAAAAAGAATGTGGTAAAAAAGCTGGTGTCACTTAGCAGTTGGGATAAATAGAACATCATATTTTGAAGTTTGGGGGTTTGGAAGAAAATGGTTGTCCTTAGTTATCTTCAACTCCTTATTGTAATGTTTGGGCACAGCACATCTGCAATTTCAACAGGAGATTCATGACCTTTTTGCCTCATTTTTTTTTTTATGCCTGACAACCACATAATAGTAATAGTGTGAATAGTATTTTAAAGTTTATTGAGTTTACTAGTTTTAACAGATTTTTTTTTTAGTGGAGCCTTTAGGGTTTTCTAAATATAAAATCATACTATCTACAGATAGCATAGTAAATATAGAACAAACAGTTTTACTTCCTCCTATCCACTTTAGATGCCTTTTATTTCTATTTTCAGCCTAGGACTTCCAATACTATGTTGAATAATAGTGGTGAGAATGGGCATCTCTGTTTTTTCCTTGATCTTAAAGGAAAAGCTCAGCTTTGCACCACTGAGTATATTATTGGTGGGCTTGTCACATATGGAAAGAGAAGAATATATTCTGTATAACCTCTATTTCTTCATTTTGTTTGATTCTGTTTCTAGGTACTAAGCTAAAGAACTGTCTTTCCCAGTCTTGAAGGACTAGAATTGTGTAGATGAAACTTGTTTAACTTTTCCGAACCTTTCTGTTGTTTCTCTTACCTTTGTGATGGTCTAAGCAGCTTTATTTATTCTTGCTAGGTCCTGGTCACTGAGGAATTGCCAAATCTTATGAATGTTCCAAAGACGGGAATCTCAGTCAGCCCCTGGTTTGAGGCTGATAGGAAGGTAGACCCTCAGGCAGCAGGGTTAGACCTGTTAGACCCTCAGTTTAACAAATAAATTATGCAATAGACACAATCTTGTGGGACCGCAGTTGTAAACCCTGTTGCCTTTCAGATCCTTTTGGCAACAGTTGTGCAACCGGGGCTCCAGAGTGTGATCTTTACTCTGGGAGGTGTCAATGAGCCCTAACAAGGGAAAGCACAAAGACGGCATCTCCCAGCCTACTTTCCCTGAGAGCACCTCCATAGCCTCCATCTGTGTGATAATTCTGAAGTAGGTCCCAGCAGGCTAAAGCACAAGTAAATAGGTTTTTTCAAAAGATGGGGGTGTGTTTTGGTCAGATGACGCTGCAGTAGCCTGGGGGGGGGGGGGGTGATAGTCTACCAAGAGCTTTCTCTCTAGTTTTTCAGATCTATGGGGTCCGGAAATGTAATCCTCCCCGGCCACCCAAGCCAGGCACTCAACAAACATCCCCTTTGTGGATTGTGTGCATTTGCTGGCACCCAGAGATGGTACAGGAGCAGGGTGTTCAGCCATCTGCCTCTGGCAGGCCTCTAGAGCAGCACAGGGTGAGTACTTGGCCTCCATTTCAAGCAAGACCATTGTGGGTTTTAAGAGTGGGACATGCAAGTTAGGGGGATAGTACAAAAGTGGCAATGGCCCGTGCTCCCATCTCCGTTGGAGGAGAGTCCTAAGAGGCTCTTGTCTTCCTGCAGCTGCTTTAAGATTTGCACAGGAATCTCTTCGCAGATTGTTCAGGCACTTTTCAAACTGCTGCTCTCGTGCTGAGTCCCAAAGAGCAAGTTAGTCTTGTGTGTAAGCCCTTGAAGAGTGGAATCTCAGTTCCCTACAGCCTCATGGTTCTCCTGCATGGAAACCCCATTGTCTTTCAAAGGCAGACATTTCGAAGGCTTGTCTCTCTGGTGCAAGTCCTAAAGGTTGATATGCCTGATGTGGTACACAAACCACTTACTCCTCCAAGAAAGACTCTATACTTGTGCCGTGGTGTGGTTTGGGGCCTTTAGCTGGACTATGTCTTGCCTGTGCCACCTGTCTTCATGTTGCCCTTCTATCCATTGTTGTGAAGGACTGGCCAGCTAGTTTCCAGGCCTTTTTCAGAAGGAATTACTTCACATGTAGCTGTAGATGTTTGTGTGACTTCTAGATCTTCCTACACTGCCATTTTGCACTGCCTCCTTTTGTGACTGACTTTTGTGTGTTAACTTGGTATCCTGCTACTTTGTTGAATTCTAATATATATTTTAAATTCAGCATTTGAATGCAATATTTTGTACCAGCACTATTTGCTAATGTGCTTGTGAAAAATTAGATCAGCATCACTTTACTTGGTTATAAATTGGGAAGGAATCTAAAACAGTAATTTGAGTGTTATTACATGAATGTACTATGCAATTTTATCATTATTCTTCCTATTAGCAGACAATTAACACTCTATGTAATTGCACTGTTCAATCAGGATGGCAATGAAATGGAATGGCAATGGAATGGAAGTGTGAATGCAGAGAACTGCAGTTTCTGTTAAAGACTCACACATTAGATCTGCAATTACTGCTATTTGGTGATAATCTAGTGTCATAACGGACCACTTACTCAAAAGTCAGAAGAGATGGTTTCTGTTTAACATTTCAATAGAGTTTAACAAATAAGATTTGAGAACCTATTATATGCTTCCACTGAATTAGGAATTGGGTACTCTAAAAATAAAACAAATATAATAACCTGACCTCATGGGTCATGTAATATAATACCATTTAACAAATCCTAGAAATTTGATGTGTATTACAAAGACTAAGTAGTAAAACTTAAACTGGAGACCAACTCCAGTGGTCCTGGAGTTTACAGAGATGAAGTGATCTCTAGAGGGTCATGAAAGGCCTCCATGAGGAACTGATATTTAAGCCAAGGTTAAATAAGTAGGATTTGGAAACCAGTGCTAAGAAAAATAAATTGAAAATATCCAAAACAAAACAGAACATTTAATAGGAGGCCAGAAATGACCAGGGGACATGATGTCTGTATCGCCATGCTCATGACTTCAGTCTTCAGTGCTTTCACTTTTTCCTTCTATCCACTCATTTCCTAGGTGTTGATATTTCTGGTTGAATCATATTAGTATACTGATGATACCAGGAATTAGATATTCAGACCAGATTTTAAATTTTTAACTCAAGTCTCATAATCAACTTCCTACTCAACATTTTTACTATGATGTCTAATCTGTACCTCAAATTTAGGCAGAAAGTAACCAAACTCTTATCTCCTCATCACTGTTCATCACAATAAAACTGTGATAAAATTCACCCATTTGCTTGGCAGGGGTGGAGACTAGAGGCTTTATTGACTCTTCACTTTTTTTTTCACATTGCATATCCAGTCCATTCTGTTGGTTCTATCCTCAAAATATATTTTAACTCTGACAACATTTTGCTACCTTCACTGCTGCCATCTTCCATCAGCCACCATCGGATCTCTTCTGAAAGACTGTAGTAACCCTCTATAGGTCTTCTAGATCCCCCTCTTGCTCTACTCCCATCTATTCCCCATAGCATATAACTGGAAGTCATATTACAGTAGCCTTCAGTTAAAACTACAATTCCTGAAGCGCCTGTGTGGCTCAGTCATTAAGTGCCAGCCTTTGGCTCTGGTTATGATCCCAGACTCCTGGGATCCAGCCCTGCATCTGAGTCCCTGCTCAGCTTGAAGCCTGCTTATTCATCTCTCACTCTCCCTTCTTGTATTCCCTCTTTGACTGTGTTTCTCTCTATCAAATAAATAAAGTTTTAAAAAAGAAAAAAAAAAACCTACAATTCCCCATTTTATCCTCTGAATAGAAGCTAAAAACTCTCATCCCTGAAATGGCCACATAGTCTACTTCTTCATTCAGGCTCTACTTAGTAGTTTTCTTTTCTGAGACACCTCCTCTCCACTCACAACCCCAAATAGCATATTCCGTCACCCTTTATACAATTATCCTGAGTTTATTCCTATCATTTTGTAGGCCCCTGACATTAGGGAATTTTTGTTGACCATTCTTTTCCCGGTATCTAAAGTGGTGCCTGATACATGATAGGCACTCAATGGTTTTTCTTCCAGTAGAATGTTTTACCTTGATATCAATGAGCAAATAAAATCATCTAGTAATAGTTTCAACTGGTCTGTAATTATACTTCAGGAGAGAAAAAAAGTACTGAGGTTCCTTCCCCAATTCCTTATTAGTTGGCTGGTTGATCAATATTTTTATCCCTCAACACATATTTCTAGAGATCAACTATGTGTTTCACACAAATAGGTAGCAGGATTTCAAATATTTCTAATGAAGAAAATATACAGTTTTTACCCTCATGGGCTATAAATTTAACAGGAATAGGGATGAACAAATAAATAATTACAAAATTACATAAGAAGTACTGTAACAGGAATATGTCCTGGATAGCTTTAAGA
The DNA here is from genome assembly GCA_004023965.1 of Spilogale gracilis. Lineage (NCBI taxonomy): Eukaryota > Metazoa > Chordata > Mammalia > Carnivora > Mephitidae > Spilogale > Spilogale gracilis. The sequence continues at coordinate 315,954 of PITA01000177.1, forward strand.
ACAATGACCTAAAGGAAGGTATGGAAGTCAGAGAAGATTTTAAAAAGAAAAGTTTTGCATGCTGCTGTTCTCCTCAGGAGAGTTGGCTAAGATTCTTTCATCAACCCTCTTTGACATTTCAAGGGCATCTCTTAAATCTGAGTTGGAACTGGCCAATACTTTCACTGGTTAGGAAATGATTCCAAACAGAGAGAAATGAGATTTGTGAAACAAAAACAAAAACAAAAACAAAAACAAAAACAAAAACAAAACAAAACAAAACAAAACAAAAACAAAAGCAGAGATTCCAAAGACAGGAATGACAATTAAAGAAGCGAGGAACACAAAAGATTTGCAACTACAATGTTCAGAGTTGACACATACCACATAGGATTTATTAAGAGAATTCCCAGAGAATGCATGCATACTTATATCAACCATTATTTAAATAATGTGCATTATTAATTATACTACCATTAAAAATCTGTCATTGCAAAACAAGTTTTAGTTATAAAACAGGTGTAGATGAATTCTTTAGCTAGAAGAATGAGGTAATGCTTCCTTTTTTAATGATTCAGCAGAATCTAATGCTTTTCTCCCTTTTTTTCTAGTCAACATATTCTAAAATCCTTAGCAATATCACTACCTCATGTGATTGCATAAAAACTGATGGTAACTTGATTGTTTTGGCTTCTTGCTTTTTCATTTCTGTTTAGTCTTTTTTTAAAAAAAGTAACTTCTTCTGACAGCTCTGCTGAGAGGCATAGAATCTTAAATAAATGAAGGGGACTTAGGAAGCTTACAGATGATTTTTAAAGAGGTTGGAAATGTAGCTTCACAATCTTTGTGTGCAACAAAATAGGCTTATTCTAGCCAGTTCTGAGAAGAGAATGAGGAAGTACTTTCACCTTGGATATCCAGTGAGTCCTGTATAGGACTAAAAGTTATATTATTAGTCTCCACCTTTATTGCTCTGTGCCTGTAAGCTTTAACGCCTTCTAGAAAATTAAATTTTGAGTGCGACCTACTGCTTAAGATTTTGTAAGAAATGACTACTGACTATGAAGACCTTTGCAATAATGCAATGTTATTTCAACATCAAGCCTATGATGTTATTGTTATTGTAATTATTATTATTATTAACTATATTGAAAATTTAAAGCATCTGCTTGTCTTCATTTTTCTTTTGACTTTTATGTATATCATTATTCATTAGCTCATGTATCAGAGTCTAAACTTCAGAATGAAGAAGAAAAATCTAACAGAACAAAGTTGCTTTTGAAAAATGGTTTTTTGAAGGATAAAGGTGATAGTTTTCTTTAGATGATTTTAAAAATCTAGACTACTAACAGAATAATTATTACAACAAAATCCCTCCAAACACTTCCACAAAAATGTATTCACATTTCCACATACAGAAGACAACTGAAACTTGCTCAAAGTTATGAATTTGCACCAGACAGTAGAACACAGGGCTCTAAACTCTCAAATAAGAAATGATTTTACCATTGACTTATAGAAGCAATAAAATATTTAAGACAGCCAACTTGATAATGACAGGTTATCTTGGTTTGACAGAAACTCATTTAAAAATGTACATTCCTGGGGCGCCTGGGTGGCTCAGTTGGTTGGGCGACTGCCTTCGGCTCAGGTCATGATCCCGGAGACCCGGGATCAAGCCCCACGTCGGGCTCCCTGCTCCGCGGGAAGCCTGCTTCTCCCTCTCTCACTCCCCCTGCTTGTGTTCCCCCTCTGGCTGTGTTTCTCTCTGTCAAATAAATAAAATCTTAAAAAAAAATGTACATTCCTATATTCCTAAATGTTTAGGCAACTTCTATAGCTTTCAGCAAATATTAATATGCAACCAGTAAGCTCCCATTTTATTTTATTTTTTAAGATTTTATTTATTTATTTGACAGAGAAACACAGCTAGAGAGGAAACACAAGCAGGGGCACTGTGAGAGGGAGAGGCAGGCTTCTCACCGAGCAGGGAGCCCAAAGCAGAGCTCGCCAGGGACTCCACCTGAGCCAAAGACAGATGCTTATCGACTGAGCCATTCAGGCACCCACACACCCCCCCTTTTTTAAAGGTAAACTCCCATTTTAATAGAAACTAAAAATTCTTGTTCAGTCAACATTTGGGCTCATGATGCCTATAAGACAATGGACCACCTGATTTTAAAGAGTTCCTTTTTATTCAGGAATATCACTTAAGCTTTGTTGGTTCGGGGTGTTCTGTCATTAATAAATTTCCCATGGTTTGTTGTAGATGAGTTGTTACTTTTTCTCAGATTGTATCCATTCAATGGAGATTTGGCCTGGAAAGTGGGCTAACATAGCAGATAGAATTTGATATCTCATCTTAAGGTTGTATTAATATACCTTCTTCCTTGTGACATGTTTTTAATTAGAAATTAAAAAAAAATAAAAACCTTATATGTCAGAGAGCATATATTTGCTTTAAGCTGAGGATGACGCTACAGTTTATTATTGAATCTGGAAAGTTTGAGACTAACAGGAGGCATTATTAATATTTATCCTGGGACAATAAGCATTTATTCCACCTACAAATAATTTGTTAGTACCAGTAATCATTGAAGAAATGAATGGACTGATTGTTGCAGAGTTGTTACTGAGGCTCAGCCTCCAACTGTACAAGTCACTCAATGTAAGGTGTGTCACCTGAAGCATCCCTGTGACCAAAATAGTAATTAATATCACTGAGGGAAAGTTAATTATTGATGGGAAAACTGTGTGGGGAGCCCAGAGCCAGGCTGACGTCAACAGTTGAGTAAGAGCTCCTGAACTCGCCAACCTGGGCGTTTTTGCCCGGGCTAGGCTAGAGTTAATAGTTTGAGTGAAAATCCCGGTACCCACCTATCTGGGCCTCTGCCCTTGAGAAACGAAGGCCAGTTAATCATGTTCTGATATAGACATAAATATGTAGGCAGGTGCTGTACTCCCTAAGAGCACTAATCACATTTACAGGCATGTGCTGTGCCTCCTTTTATCTTTGGCCTCCTTAATACAACCTGTGCCTCCTTTTATCTTTGATGATGACAAAGAGAATCGTCATCATGGGGTCTGTTACCTGTAATTGGGAAAGAGATATGGGGAACTGTGGGGTATGGATGGAAATTATGAAATTCTTGCTGTAACTTTTCTATTATAAATGTTTCTGCATGATTGTGTACCGCTCAGTATATAATGACTTGTAGCCCTGAATAAAATCGGCATTGCTTGGATACCATCTACTTTGTCCCTCCTGTTCCCATCTCTTTTGCTCTTCGTCTCCGTTTCACCATCTCCTTACCCTCTCGTTCCTGTCCCTGTTGTCCCGCCAGTTGCGACAAAACTGAGGCCCAGAGAAGTTATAAACTTCTGCAGGGTCCAATAGTCAATGTTCAAAACTAGTTCATAGACAAGCCCTGGTTTATTTAAAGTCTCTGTGAATCATCCTTTCTAAACCTCAACTTCCCCATTTATAAGATAAATAAAAATGGGTAAGAGTAAGCAATTTATAAGGGCTTCAATATTCGGATTCAATAATTCTCTTTCTATTTAGCACACAATAAAACATCTTTAATCTATACTTTTACAAATACAGAAAAGAAATCTGAACCACCTTTTGATAGAACACAAATGGGCTTAAATTTTCCAGTGAAGTTTCATTTTTTTGGACATAATAGAATGATTATGTGTTTAATTTGGTATACTGACAGTTTTGATGATGCTATTTATAAAGATATAAAACAGTTGATTTAATTTAGAATGTGGAGAGGTAAACATTATTTTAATGCATGGACATAGTACCTTAAAGGATCTCTTGAGGATTCTTTTGAGTTTACTTTGCTTTTAGAATAACAAAATTCATTGTCATTTTAGATTATTTTAGTGGCATCTTTCAGAGAAAATGAAACAAAATGATATACTGCTATTATTTAATAGTTGATATTATTTACCCTTGCCTCCCTATATGATAATGGAATTAATGAGGTGACTTTCTTCCCACTTTCTATTGTCACTCTATTGTCAGTTTTATATCTAGAAACTTCTTATTCAGGAGTTTCCATTATTTTACCCTGTTTTATATAATTTAATTTCTTTAATGAACATGTATTCATTGAACCCTCTATGCTTGTCACTGTTGTGGGTGTTGGGAAACAGCAATATATAAAACAAAAAACTGCCTTCATAGAACTTGTGTTCTACTTAATAAATGCTCACTTCTTAATAATAATTAGAGACACAATTTTATCAACCAGAAGTTTACCTTCTTTATAAAATCTTTCTTGGGAAACCTGAACCGTATCTATCTTTTTCCTTCTAAACATTTATACTTTGTTTGAATTAGAACATCTAAGCATACTGGTTTTGCCATCTTTCTTAGATACATATTTTAACTCTCCGGCCAAATAAACTCACAAGGATGAGACTACATATTAAAACTTTATACTCCCTTTAGCAACGACCAATTTTGTGCTGCTTCTGTAGGTTATTATGCATTTCTTTCAGGTCCGTATCTTAAAGTTAAATGTTGGGTTCAAAGATAGGCACATTTCAATTATAATACCATCCACTGACCCTGAATATAGCTATACAAATTCCTACCAATTTACTTTCTCTCACCATAACAATCAATAGGTACTAATAGGTTCTTATTTTTCCTAGCATTAAAATATATATATATCATTTGAATTGGCACTTCCCTATTACTTTTCATGTTTTATCAGGTGTTTGTATTTCTTCCCCAAACATATTTTTATCTTCTCCTTTTTCTGTTGGAGTGTCTCTGGTTTACTTGTTGATTTAAAAAAGTCTTTATTCATTTTAGACATTAACGCTTTGCATTTAATGTTGCACATATAACTCATAGTTTGTGACTTGTGTATATTGTGACAAATAAAGACAGCTAAGCTGTCAGCAGAACAATGCTTTGAATAGACCTGTTACCCATTCCTTCCTTTAAAACACAGTTCATATGCAAAGAATTACAGGACAAAGCAGCTTATTTTATACATCCATTTAAACCAAGGGGCTTTCATAATGTTTTTCAGGAGTATTGAACCCTTTTTTGGAATCATGTCAAATCTATTCTTTAGGGTCAACATCCCACTTGATAGATGAGATAAAGTAAGAATTGGTCTCTAGTTTAAAGAAAATCTAATTACAGATACATCTCCCTAATAATTGCCCTCCAAACTAAGTAGCATCTTGCTCCACCTCCTCTTAGGCCCAGTTGTCAATATAGCATTTTAGTACTTCTTTAATGTAATATGTTATCAAGGAATTATTATATTTTAGGAAACCCCAAAATTACCAGGTTCTTTCACAATGCATTTTTCAGATCAAATTGCTATACTTTCTTCTCCTTCCAAAGCTCTCCTGCCCAAGTGATCATGTAGTATCTATTTCATGGATAGTTCTCTATCCTTATGAGTTAACTCCCTACTAATCCAATTCCATATCCTATTAGAGTTAAAAGACACTTGAGTTTGTGTCCACACAGCCTGAGCCCATACTTCTGTATCAAAGCCTACCCTCCCTCAGATCCATCTAGAAAATGGCAAGGAGTGAGTCAAGCGAGTATGACTTTTATTCAGTTTCCCAAAATTGATGCCACCCAGGTCTTGTCTTTTCTTGTCATGTCTTTTGTCTTTTCTTTTCCTTCCTTCCTTCCTTCCTTCCTTCCTTCCTTCCTTCCTTCCTTCCTTCCTTCCTGTTCACCTTTCCTTTCCTTTTTCCTTTCCTTTCCTTTTCTTTTCTTCTTCTTTTTTTTCTTCTCACTCTCTTTTATCTTATCACAAACAATTCCATCTGTGACTCATGACTTCCTATGTAGCACTGCCCAAGCAAACAAAACACAAGTTCTACAGTTGTCCATGAATAAGAGCCAAGCTGAACTACCAGAGCTTCAGGAAAGAAAACACAACAAAGCAAGATGTAATGCACAGCATCCCCTCCAGTCTAAATCTCTTCTTCTGCTGTATTAAAAACCCATTTTTATATCTTTTTTATCTAGGTGGTTAACTAGAAATTCACTCTTGAACTCATAACTTGTATGGGTCTTTTTATGGACTTTGGAAGAAATATTGGAAACTCATATTGGCAAAATAACTTTTAGTTCATACTTGAAAATGTGCATTTTTGTTTCAGCAATATAGCTATTTTATGTACTGGCAACGTTTCAACTAGCCATAATCATTGTTTTCTCTTGATGCTCTAACGGTCAGAATTTATCCTCTAAAAGCTCTTTTCTTAGGTTGACCAAATTGTCCATATTTTAACTCTAACCCAGAAATTACTGAGAGTCTCACTGTCTCTGAAAACAAAATGTCCCAGCATGATCTTTATTTTTCATATACCAAACTATGGGACCAATTATTCTCCAAGTGGCTGTCAAAAGAGAGTGCTAGAGATCCAAATCTAAGCAGTAGTGAAGGATAAATCCTGATGTTAGGCAAATGAACTTAGAGGAGGGAATACTTAAATTACTTTATTAATGAAGTAAGAAATCCTTTTTTATTGTAAAGGTCATGAGTTCATGTTGATGCTTCCATTTGACCGTTACTTTAAAAAACTCTCTTTTTACTTGATCTAATATGAAGCTTTCAAAATAATCTTTCCTGTTTAGAATATTTTATGACTGAGGATGCTATATATTGTCAAACTAAATTATGTTATTAAATTCTAGTATTGAACCCTGATTTTCACAATGCAATTTTCATTTCTATTTTTCTCCCTTTCCAAGATTTCTGAAATTGATTCGAAAATTGTACAAATCCTGATAATCTTTGTCATCTGTACCAATTGAGAACATAATCAAGATTTCTGAGATTTCACACACACACACACACACACTGCTTCTATTTCCCCAATAGAAACAACTCTAAGAAATTATAAGGCAGGGACACCTGGGTGGCTCAATTGTTAAGTGTCTGCCTTCAGCTCAGCTCAGGTCATGATCCCAGAGTCCTGGGATCAAGTCCCACATCAGACTCCCTGCTCAGCAGGTAGTCTGCTTCTCCCCCTGTCTGCTGCTCCTCTGTTTGTGTTCTCTCTAACAAGTAAATAAATAAAATCTTTTTTAAAAAATGCCATTGTTTTAAAAAAAAGGAAATTATCAGACATTAAAAGATTCCCCATATACCAAATGTTAATAAAAATACTACTAATAAGGGGCACCTGGGTGGCTCAGTTGGTTAAGCGACTGCCTTCGGCTCAGGTCATGATCCCAGAGACCGGGATCAAGCCCCACATGGGGCTGCCTGCTCGGCGGGAAGCCTGCTTCTCCCTTTCTCTCTCCCCTTGTTTGTGTTCCCCTTCTGGCTGTGGTTCTCTCTGTCAAATAAAAAAAAAAAATACTAATAATAAGCAGAGAAATGTAAACCAGACTTGGCTCTTAAGATTTTGTTTGAAATACCAGTGTATCTTTGTCTAATTCATTCCTACTGTTTCAATTCATTTTTTTCATAATTTTCCTCTGTTTTGTATCATTATTTTAAATAAAATAAATAAAATGAAATAATAAAATAATAAAATAAATAAAAATAAAATATAATATAAAATAAATTAAAATTAATAATTAATAATTAAATAAATATTTTATTTATTTATTTGACAGAGAGATAGAGAGCACAAGTAAGCATAGCAGGCAGAGGGAGAGGGAGAGGGAGAGGGAGAAGCAGGCTGTCTGCTGAGCAGGGAGCCTGATGTGGGACTCGACCCCGGACCCTGGGATTAAGACCTGAGCAGAAGGCAGACACTTAACTGACCCGGGATCGAGCCCCACATCGGGCTTCCTGCTCCGCCGGAAGCATGCTTCTCCCTGTCTCACTCCCTCTGCTTGTGATCCCTCTCTCGCTGTGTTTCTCTGTCAAATAACTAAATAAAATCTTAAAAAAAAAAAAAAACTTACACTCTGAAATCATTTTCCGAATATTTAAATATTTCAAGAGATACTCTTAAGCACTTTGCACATACTGTTCTCTCTTCATGGCCCTCTCTATGACCATCTACTTCCTACCCTTTATCACAGAGGCTTTTCTTGTGTCCTTACCAAAACTTAGGTCTTAATCACCTCACTATTGTATTTATTTGTTGCTTTGTTTGTAGGGTGTCTATTGCCCCACCAAATCATAGTTGGAATTTCAAGGCTGTGAGGGAAAGGCTGCACCTCCAATGTTACTCACCCTACCCCAATACAACACAGATACATAGTAGATGGTCAAGATATCTTTGTGAATGGAGATGCCTAGGTGGCTCGGTTGATTAAGTGATCACCTCTTGATTTCAGCTCAGGTCATGATCTCAGGGTCATGAGATCAAGCCCCTCATTAGTGTCCCCACTCAGCACAGTCTGCTCGTTCCTCTCCCTCTACTCTTCCTTAACCCCTCTCCAAAATAAATAAATAAAATATTTTTTTAAAGAAATATTTTTGAATGAGTGAATGCATAAGTGACCCTGGGTCTTCATCTTATTAGTCCCATTCTCAGAAACCTTTAGTGCCACTCTCATGACTTCAAATGCTGGGGCATACTTACATCAGATTGGTTTTGCACTGATCTCTATGAACCAAAACACACTCTCTTCTTCTTCTCCCAAATTAGTTATAATAACAGTGTAATTTTAGGGACCTTCCAAGTTCTTACCTTGGTATAGGTAAATTCTTCTATGTAAACTGATAGGTATTCAGGCAGATGCTCTTGTAAAGGAGGGATTTATTCATTTATATGTGGGTCAGTATCCTGGCTACTTTATGAATTAATGTTGTTATTGGATTGAGATATGTGTGGCTCTGAGGATTTAGCTCTATGTGAAATTCATTTCATTTCAAGGTACAAAATTATTGATGTTCACTATGTACCATGTAAGGGGAAGATTTTGAGCTACTTTGAAGTAATGTCATGAACCCTGCTTTCAAAGAATTATTATAACTTGCTTTACACAAACTTTGGAGGAAATAACTAAATTTACTTGATGAAAAAGTTTTTTTTATTTCTCTAAGTCTCATTTAAAAGCAGCCTATAGTCCACAGAATATTTGACTTTACCATACAGATAAGAAATACATTTTCATTTGAAGAAAGAACTTTCTTTAATAGTCTCCAAGGTCATATAAGACTGGTTCCTGATTCATCTTGATGTTCTCAGACAGAATAAAGTGATTTCATATTTAGTTCTTGATGTGCCTGTTGGGATATATTAAAATGTAGTAATATACCATTCATTCTTTGAGTATACTATTAGAAAATTTTATTTATGAGGTCATTGGGTTTAACAGGACTTAAAGAATTTACTGTGACATGCTAAGTACCCTCTGAGTTTCTGGAAGAATAAAGTCCAATTTAGTCTCATGATCAGAACAAACTTCCTCAATCAGAATTCCATTAGGCATGGATGATAACCTTCTTATAAAAGGCAATGAAAGAAGTTCTCTGGAAGTTCACCTCTAGAAGTTCAATGAGTAACAGAAGACTAACTTCTAGAAAATATAAACAGCAAGCTGTGGGGAAATAAAATATGTGTCAATAAAATCAAAGTGCTATGGGAAAATACTGTTAATATCACAAATGTATTTTAATAAAAACAGCATTCAGATAAAAATAGAAGGTATTTTACATAGTCATTAAATTTTCACAAATTACATTTCTATGCATAATGAGGAGTATCAAAGTTGTTAAAAACTTCTGAGATATATTTAGCATTATTCTTCCATCAGTAATTTTTAACAGGCTTTAAAAATGAATTTGTATCAAATGGACATCTGTGTGATCATAAAGTATTTTTTTCTAGAAATTAAAACTTTTAAAACTCAAAGATGGCCTTCTAAGGACCATTATTTGAAAAACATTGCTTGGCTAGAGTCTTGCCCTTCAAAAAGATGGCAATACTAAGATTAGAGTGCTTGGAGAATGCTTTTTACATGCTTATCACTAAGCAAATGCTAGCTGAACAGAGCTTAAAATCAAGTTCACTACATTAATATCCAGTCTGAGTGGTGCAGTCTCCAAGCTACAAAATTTTCAAAAGCACTGTTCAACAGCCAAATGTAATTAGAGGATAATTCATTCCATTTTTCCTGAATCTCATCATGATCATTAGAGGAATACAATGTACAGCATTACTGCTCCTGCTATCTATCGAATAATAAACGACATCAATATCAGTAGCATAAAAACTGGTTATTTTATTATGCTCACAGTTTTGTGGGCCAGAATTCAGATGGGGCAAAGTACAGGGGGCTTGTGTCTGCACAGTGACTTGGTTCTCACCTGGCCTTGGGCTAAAAGCTTCCTCATTGTCTTACTTGATGTCCAGGCTGGAATGACTAAATCCAGGCCTAGCTAAGGTTGTTGACTGGGGTGCCAACTTGCTGTTTCTGCATGTGGTTGGCTTTCTCATAACATAATGGTAGAGTTCTCAAAGGTGGTATCAGACAAATAATTTTAATAATAGACTTTTCCTACTAAAAGCCCTTCTGAAAAGTATTAACCTCAGTAAGAGAATGGGCTCCAGAAGAAAGTTTTGTGTGCAACATCAATGGTGAACAAATTAAGTCAGTACAGAGAGTGTTGCGGAAAATCTGAGGCAACCAAGGAAACTCAAATGGCACCTAGGGGGAACACAGCTTTGTTATGCTGGCAGGCTCAAGGGGATCATTTCCCAAAGACTGAGCGCCTGGCAGAGTTAGGGACAAGTTTTTATGGTTATGGGTGATGGGGCATGGTAACAGGATGTTTTCATAGTCTCTCATAGCCAAATGGCCCTCTTCGTGCAGAGATATAATCTATATAGGAGCACCCGAAGAGAGTGTTAAATCATCCCAGGGAACTTGTGGTTGTTTTGGGGTTTTTTTGTTTTTTTTTTTTTTTCCTTGACCAAATGGGAGGGCCATTTGGTCTTTTTTCCATCAGGAGCAGTGAGAAGGAATGGATAGGGCAGATAAGGCAGGGTTAGGGCCGGGAGGTTTTCCCGCCTCAAGAGTAGTACATGTAATTTAACTAGTAACATCAATACGTGATAACAATTATCACAAAATTTTGTGTTAAAGAAAAAAATAACAAAACTTCTTTTTAAAAACATTATGGAATGTACAAGAGGCTCTGTGTGTGGATACAAAAGGCTAACAAAATACAGTTTTTAAATAACTTTTACTAGATATGAGTACTTTAAGAAATTTCACCATAATGAAATCTTTCAATAGGGAAAATTTTACAACATTATTACTATGGAAAATGTTTAAGTTGTTAAAGTTTATCTTTATGTTTCAATTTGAGTAGGGTTTTTTTCCCTATCTGTTTTAACTTGATATTGGTAAGGACGTATATATTCTTTCCTATTAACTGCATATTGACATTTCCAAAGTATTTACAATCAATGCATTTTAAATATGAGCTTTCTCTGTTGCCTGAAATCAAACATATATTATATAAGAAAAAGGGAAGTGTTATATGTCAAAGTGGTTAAAAAAAAAAAAAGAAAAAGAAATGCGTATAAATCATGAGATTCATTTCTCTAAAGGAAAGTGTAAGGACCTATTTAGCAGTCCAAGCCACCTGTTGTTTACTCAGAAAAACAGCTCCAGGAAATATGGGCAAACAATTCCTGGAAAACAAAGGTGAGCCAGGTTGGGGGAGATGCCCAGTTAACCCTCTTAAACTCTCCATGGGGGGAGGGGAGCAATGGAGATGCAAATTAAGAATGAATAGCCAGTTACTGGGACCAGGTGGGAATGCCCAAATGCCCTCAACCTCCGGGTTCCAGGAGCAATGGAGATGCAAATTAACTCAGGTAGCTACATGACTCAGGTCAACTTGTGGTTTGGGGTTGCCCTATAAAAACCAGCCTGTAAGACAAGGGGGTTTTTCATTTTCTCCTTAAAGGCGACCCTGGCCCAGGCCAGTAAAATTCTGATGCTTGGCACAAAATAAAGCTTTGCTTCATCTTCACTTTTGTGTCAGCCTCATTCCTTTGAACACAGACACTATTAGAAAGGTTTTTTTTTTAATTATGTAAAAAAGAACTTTAAAGATTAATATAAAAGTGCAAGGTTGCATCCCAATGATGAAGAAATAACTGGAATCTGGCTGGCTTCATATGTACCACAGTTGAGCTTTGAGTCAGCTCAGTGGTCCCCATAAGCTCAGTTCCTAAAATTGAATTGTGGTGATCCTCATGCCCACAAGAATTGATAGAAGGAAAAGAAAATCCCCAATGGAGAAAAATAACAAGAGGGTCAAATAATTTATAGAAATTATCAAGAGAAGTTTAGCATAATAAAATAATAAATCTAATAAATCTTTAATAAAAGATAAAAGTTTGGCATAAAATAAAAGGCACAAAAGGAAAGAAGACAATATGAAAGAGAATAAACATAACTAATAGAAAATAAAAAATGGCTGACAGGGAATCCATACAGTAGAATTCAAGAACCAGATCAGAAAATACACACATGACACTACCACCGCCACCATTACTATCAACAACTTAGCTAGCTATGATTTTTTTATTGAAATCTATTCATGTAATCAAATGTATCAACAGATGTAAAATGGATATGTTAATCTCAAGAGTAGGGAAAAAGATATGCAGTAAAATGTGAATAAAATTCAATGCCATTCATTTTTTAAATAACTCATTGCAAATAAGAAATAGAGAGTACCAGCAAAAATAACAATAATAATAAGCATACCTAGTGAGAGAAGTGAGAATTCTCTTTAAATAAAAACAACAGCAAAAAAGATAACTGCATTCATTGTTTTTTAAGTCACTTCAAACTTGAAGGATTGCCTAATGCAATACTAAGGGAAATAAATAGGAGATAAAAGGATTTGAAATTTAAAAACATTTTCAGAGATAGCAAGCTCTTGGCTTAGGGGAAAATAACTAAATTTTAGATTCTATAACGTGGACTTGAAGTGGCAAAACTAAACTGTTTGATATCTTAACCTGGTAACCTGTTATCCTATATCTTTCAGGATTATTCCACTAAAGTTATAGTTTTCAAAAAATTTACTTCACATTATTGTACGCAATGGTCACTTGTCTATATTTCAGATGTATCTTAGCTAAAATTAGTGAATGTCCTAACTCACATGGTTTGTGAAGCCTGCACATTTGATACTATTTGACCCTTAAACTTTTTTATATCTGAGCATAGAGAATGAAGAAAGGCTGTGCATTGTTGCTTGAGATTATGTACATTTAAACCAAATTTGTATTTACACTGCCACTATGGCAAATGAGTGAAAAAAATGTTAATACAGTACTGAATTTTTAATTTTTTTAAACTTCTTTTTTTAAAAGACTTTATTTATTCATTTGAGAGAGAGGGAGAGAGTGAGGGGAGAAGCAGAGGAAGATGGACAAGCAGACTCCATGCTGAGCATGAAGCCCTATTTGGGGCTCAATGTCATGACCCTGAGATCTCAACCTGAGCCAAAATCAAGAGTCTGCCACTTAACTGACTGAGCCACCCAAGCACCCATTTTATTTCTTTTTTTATCAGCTTATACCAGTGCTTGAAAAATCTCAATGGTGGGGATTTTTTTTTTAATGGCTACATGCTTTCTAATAAACTGTTAGATAACTTCAAAAAAAACATCTAGGTATTTATCCAAAGGAAAAAAAACACTAACTCAAAAAGATATATTCACTCTCATGTTAATTGCAATGTATTTATAATAGCTAAGGGGTGGAAACAACCTAAGTGTTCATTGATGGATAAAGGGATAAAGGAAATGTGTATATAGACACACCAAAATATTATTTAACCATAAAAAAGGAAGAGGGTACCTCCACCATTGATGGGAATGCAAGCTGGTGCAGCCACTCTGGAAAACAGTATGGAGATTCCACAAAATGTTGAAAATAGAGGTAGCCTATGACCCAGCCATTGCACTACTAGGTATTTACCCTAAAGATACAAATGTAGTGATCCAAAGGAGCACATGCACCTGAATGTTTATAGCAGCAATGTCCACAATAGACAAACTATGGAAAGAACCTAGATGTCCATCAACAGATGAATGGATAAAGAAGATGTGGCATACACACACACACACACACACACACACACACACACACACACAGATACTATGCAGCCATCAAAAATAATGAAGTCCTGCCATTTGCAACAATGTGGATGGAACCAGAGGTTATCATGCTGAGCAAAATAAGTCAATCAGAGAAAGATAACTGTCATATGCTCTCTCTGATATGAAGAATTTGAGAGGCAGGGTGGGGATCATGGTGGATAGGGAGGGAAAAAATGAAACAAGATAGGACTGGGGAGGGAGACAAACCATAAGAGAGTCTTAATCTCAAGAAACAAAAGAGTTGCTGGGGAGCCGGGGAGGAGGGATAGGCTGGGTTATGGATACTGGGGAGGGTATATGCTATGGTGAGTGCTATGAATTGTGTAAGACTGATGATTCACAGACCTGTACCCCCGAAGCAAATAATACATTATATGTTAATAAAAAGGGGGGCCACCTGGGTAGCTCAGTCATTAATCATCTGCCTTTGGCTCAGGTCATGATCCCAGAGTCCTGTGATTAAGCCTCACATTAGGCTTCCTTCTCAGCAGGAAGCGTGCTTCTCGCTCTCTCACTCCCCTGCTTGTGTTGCCTCTCTAGATGTGTTTCTCTCTTCAAATAAATAAATAAAATCTTTTAAAGAAAGAAAGAAAGAAAGAAAGAAAAAAGAAAGATGGTAGAATGTACTGTAATATTTCAAAACTAAACTACTTTTCAATAATTAGTATTATATCAAGCAGGTTCTCTGACAGCATAATTAAGCTAGAAACCTTTGTTAACAAGTTAACTTTTGTTAACTATAGTTAACTATAAACCTTTGTTATAAAGTTAACTTTATACAGTTGGCAGTTTAAAGTTGTACTGTTTAGAAACTGATGGGTCAAAGATTACAATGGAAATAAAATACTTAGAATTGAATTTTATTTTTTAAAAAATGCTATATATTAAAATGTGTGGGAAACAAGACAAAGTCAACCAAATAGAATTGACCCCACTATTATCACATAGAATTGTGAAAGCTATGCTCAGTACAAGGCTAACAGGCTGAGGAGGCAAACAGGAGCTGAAATCCAGTCACTCTCTGCTAGCCACATCTTGTCCCACTCTTGACTAGGGGGAAATGTTTTGTTTTGTTTTTAATTTTTTGCAATGTTACCATTTATGGGTTGATCGATAATAACCAAATTGCAAAAGTGAAATGGATAAATGTTTGGACTAGAACTTAGAAATCAGAAATCTAGAACTAAAAATGTACAACACACTGAGCTGACTTAGAAGAAGAAATGGATAAACATGAGGAAAACTTGTAGGTTTACGACAAATAAATCTGAACTTGATGCAAATGATTACATCAATTTTTGTAGTATCTAAAGCTTGTATGAACCTGCACTGTAGTTACAATATAATTTGAACTTATCAGATGTTATTTTGGTCTAGTAACTTTAACTTAATCTCAATTTCCTCATTTATAAAAGGAGATCTCCTGATTATATGATCTTTAAGGGCAATTCTGATTCTAAAATTCTGTGACTTGCTTTTCTTTTGAAAAGGAAAAATACTTGAAGGCAAATTTTGTATCTAAACAGAAAGATTCCTTCTGAGATATTTCAGAAATCAATATCATATGTCATATGAGAAATGTCTAATGTCTCATATGTCCAATGTCAAATGAGAAAATTGCTTCTTGTGGCCAACTAGTATGTATTTTTTTTAATATTTTATTTATTTATTTGTCAGAGATAGAGAGAAAGCACAAACAAGGGCAGCTGTAGGCAGAGGAAGAAGCTAGGCTCCTTGCTCAGCAGGACTGGATCCTAGAACCCTGAGATCATGACCTGAGCTGAAGGCAGATGCAACTGACTGAGCCACCCAGGCATCCCCAAATAGCATGTATTTACCCAAAAGACCTAATTGCTTGCTTTTGGAATTTCAAATACTAATTGATTTTTAATTATCTCATAAAGATCAATAGAAAGCAATACACAAATTATAGAGGAGACATTGATCTCTTAAATACATAAAGTAGGAAAGTTCTAAAATATTTTCGATGCATAATATTATAGCATAATATTTCTAAATGTAGTGTGCATACTACAGTTTACAATTCTTATTCTACAACTTTTTGTGTATTTAAAATTATATATATGATATTATATATAATATCAATGTTAACACACTGATAATTTTATAGAAATTGCTTAGGCCTTAACTCTTAGAATGATTCAGGGCACCTGGGTAGCTCAGTCATTAGACATCTACCTTCAGCTTGGGTCATAACCCCAGGCTTCTGGGATTCAGCACTGCATCAAGGTCCCAGTTAGATGGGAAGCCTGCTTCTCCCTCTCCCACCCTTTCTGCTTCTGTTCCCTCTCTTGCTGTGTCTCTCTATGTCAAATAAATAAATAAAATCTGGAAAAATAAAAAAAAAAATCTCCTAGGATGATCCTATATAAAGAAATTGAATTAATTTAAAATAAAATTAGAGATTTCTGGTCTAGAGAACATGGCATAGATTTGTTTTCTCCCTGCTACTTCCCACTAAGTACAACAATATGTCCTGGAAATAACATATGAAGCAACCACATGAAGATTCTCAAAGATGAAAAGAGGAAGATGAAGCAGGCTCAGGCTCACACTCTGGCTCTCTAGCTCTGGCTCTGGCCCTCTTGCTCTGCTTCTGTCTCTGCTTCTGTCTCTCTTGCTCTCTGTCTGCTTTTGTTTCTGTTGCTCTCTTTGCCTCTGTCTCTCTCTCTTTGCTTCTCTGTTTCTCTCTTCACAGGCTCTCTGCCTTTGCCTCTGGCTCTGCCTTTGTCTCTCTTGACTGTCAAGTCTTTTATTATTCAAAAGTGAGGAAGTTGGGGAATGCAGTTAGGTTAAAGTTAAACGAAGTGATTCATTGCAGGCAGAGTCAAGCCTTTCTAAGAAACCAGCCTTTACCATTAAAAGGGAAGTTTGTGAATAGACTCAGTTTCATAGTTGAGCAGGAAGAACAAAAGGCAAGTAAAGATGGTGTTGATGACCGAGACATTAGCGTAACTCCAGATTCTTGGTGGGGGAAAGCCCAGAGGAACTTTCATTCACATTCACAGGTACCTCCACCAAAGTTTCCGGTGGCTTGGGCATGGCGGGAGGGGTGGATCACGCACCGTCCCTGACACACAATAACTAAAAATCCAAAAAGAAGAGTTAAGAGAATACTCAAAAAAATGAAGGCTGAAAAAGTCCTTTCAGGAAAACTTCAGGAAAAATTTGTCAGAAGACATAGGGTCAAGGAGCTGAGTAAATCCAAACAGGATAAATCTAAACAAAGCTACACTAAGACACATCATGACTAAACTTCTGAAACCTGAAGACAAAAAAAAAAAACACAAAAGAGGACAGAAATGATGCGTTACATATAGGGAAACACTAATTTGAATGACTGCCCATTTTCTCATCTAAAGACACTGAGGCAAGAAGAAAGCATAACATTTTTCAAGTGCTGAAAGTGAGTATTGTCAACCATTAATTCTATGCTCAACCATAGTATACATCAGAGAAAAAGGGAAAATAAAAGCATTCTCAGATAAAGGAAAATTAAAGAATTTGTCACTAGAGCACCTGGGTGGCTCAGTTGGTTAAGCGACTGCCTTTGGCTCAGGTCATGATCCCAGAGTCCCAGTATCCAGCCTCATCAGATTGCTTGCTCGGCAGGAAGCATGCTTCTCCCTCTCTCACTCCCCCTGCTTGTGTTCCCTCTCTAGCTGTGTTTCTCTCTGTCAAATAAATAAATAAAATCTTAAAAAAAAAAAAAAAAAGAATTTGTCACTAGCAGACCAAACTTTAAAGAAGGGCTAAAGGAGGTTTTTCAAAAAGAAAGGAAATGATAAAAGAAGAAAACTTGGAGCATTAGGGAGGAAGGAAGAATAGAAAGAGCAGAAATATGAGGATATGTAATATACTACCTTCTTGAAATTTCTAAAACATATTTGATGATTAAAAAATATAATACTCTCTAATACTAAAGACAGATATTTTAAGATAAGTAAATGCAACAAAAATGGAAATAAGAATTCCACACTTTATTCAAAACTGTAAAATGTTGGTACCTAGTAGACTATGATAAATCACATGCATATATTATAATGTTCAGAGCAACCACTAAGAAAACTATACAAATTGATACAATCAAAAACACCATAAATATATCATAATGAAATCTTAAAAATATTCAAGTTACTCAGAGGAAGTCAGATGTCTTTCAACAGGTGAATGTTTAAATAAACTGTAATATATCCAAGGCATGGAATACTACATTAATACAATAAAGAAGAATGAATTATTGGTACATGCATTAACCCAGATAAAGCTCCAGAGAATTAGACTGAATAAAGAAAACCCAACTGCAAAAGGTAGTATTGTGTGATTCCATTTACATAACATTTTTAAAATGACAAAATTTTAGGGATGGAGAACAGATCAGTGGTTGTCAAGGTTTAGAGGGAAGGTGAAGATAAGTGTGGTTATAAAAAGGAAATACAAAGGATCTTCATAATGATGGAAACGTGCTGTCTCTTCTGGTGGTGGATATACAAACTCATATGTGTGATTAAATTGCAAAGAACTAAATACATATACACATGCAAAAGTAAGACCAAGGAAATCTGAATAAGATTGATAGATTATTTCAATGCTAAAATCCTCATTATGATATTATACTATAATTTTTCAATATGTTATCATTGAGGGTAATTGTGTAAAGGGTACACAGGAACAAATGCATATGAATCTAAAATAATTTCAAAATAAAAAGCTTACTTAATAATATCCAATTAGAAAAACAAATGAGTTGCAAAACAGGTGGTATTTCACTGTGGAAAATATCCTGAAGATGGCATGTGACTAAAGTCTAGGCCCCTGAGGTGGGCAGTGATTAAGAATGTGAGATATGGAATCCTCCAAATGTGGAATCCTCCAGATGGGGGCTTATCTGCCAAGCATCTGTTTTCTAGGCCTGGCCTGTGTTCATCTCTCAAGTGAAGGATGTGGGAATGGGAACTCCACCCCACCCAAGTAATATCAAGTAAAGTGATGTAATATTAACAGAGTTAGTGATTAATATTAACAGATTAATTAGCGATCCTGAGCAGGGAAAATACCAAGGATCCTCTACATATAGAGAAGCTCACCATAGGGAATTTTCCCAACTTCCCCAAAAAGGATATGGGGTGCCAATCTCTCTTTTATTCCAACATTGTATAAGAAGGGATGTTCCTACAATGGATAATTTCAGTCTTCAGTCATGATTCTCTATGGGAAGAAGAAACTTTTGAGAATTGAACACCATCACATGAAGTGGGACTTGAGGCAGAGGATAATTAACCATATTTCATGGACTGGATCATGAAGCTGAAGAGTCTTATAATCTTTCTTATTCTAGGATTCTGATTTGGTCACTATTAATTTCAGCCATACTAAATGAAAATGTTAAAGACAGGCAGTGTAGTAGCTCCATTTGGAAGGAAATACTAAATCAGGAAATTACTTTTGCTTTGTGTACTAATATATCAGATATACTTGTAGCTGTCTGTGGTTTATGCTTTCTAAACCTTGAATATAAAATAGAAATCTTTTCAAAAAATTGTCTGAAATAGTTATTAGTCTGTAAAAACATGAGAATTTGCCTCATTACATTAAATTCCACATTGAAAAACTTACTAATTTGCAAAGAGAGTGCCTAGCAACAAAAAGCCACCTATGAGTCATAGATTTTACCTTCTGAGTACAAGATATGTATATTATGACTCTTGATGATTAGTACAAAAATTATGGATCATTATAAAAGGTGTCTACTGTTACCTTCTGGTAAGATTACAATTAGATATTTTACCTAATTATTTAAAAGAATATACTTTACTTTATAAGGCAAGTCAAGCAGAGCAATTGATCATTAATGGAAAATTAGCACCTTTAGAAAAATGTTGGCCATTAATTACAGAGCACTAAATTCATGAAATTACTTTTCTTAGAAAAATTAAGTAGAAATAGCTAAGCATGCTGAAAAGAATTTTCACCTGGTGAAAATACCACTTTACAAAGTTACTCTTTACTTCAGTCATTTTTATTTTTCTAAATGAATAAGTATGAATGTTAGTTCATTCTGCCAAACAAAAAACTTCTGGCTAAGAAAATATGTTTTAATACATTTCTTTCATTGCTTTATGTTTCTGAGAAAAGACTTTCCATATTATTTTGAGATTATTCTGTGTGATGAGAAGAAAACTCTGCAAGTAAATAAAAGCAAATTATCTGATACTCATTTAAGTCCTATATAAGAGATAATGTAGTTAAGAGCATGAATTTTAGAATTAGACAAATCTAGAGTAGAAATTTCACTCTGCTTTTGGTTATTTGTGTGACTTTGGGCAATTTATTCAAATTCTCTGGACTCATTTCCTCACCTAAAATATGTGATACAGGATCTATACTGTAGGATTGTTGCACAGATAAAATAATATGTCAATAAAGTATTTAAAGTGTTTGGCACAGCGTCTAGCTTACGGTGCTAAATAAAATGATGGAAACAGTGGTGGGGAAGATTGGTTGTAGTTACATTCAAAAACTCCAATTGCTTAGATGCACAGCTTCAGTTACTAATTGAATTTAGCTAAGTAACCCATAAGTAGCAGTTAAGGGCAACACATATTTTAAAGAAAATTGGTTAATCTTCTAAACGTTTAAAGTATGAAGAACAAAATATTTTAAACATATTCTATTTTAGCACAATGTTTGCTGAAGGACACAGTTTAACATATTCTATACTTTCAGAGAACATTTCTTAGTTCATATATTTTATGTATTTTAATCATCTCTAGTCATGTATTATTATATGCAGCTTATCACATTAATAATTTTATGGAAATCACTAAGACTTTAATTTTTAAGGTGAGACAATATAAAGAAACTGAGACAACTTACAATCAAATCTGAGAAAAATATTGTGTGAATTACAGAAGAGATTGTATTTACTGGATATAAGAGTATTGTCTATCTGATTACTTTAATATTTATATTCTTTTTATACAAAATATAGAGAACATTATGGCAAGATTCTTGGCACCCTGGTTCTTTACCAGAGAATCACCACTTCTGTGAAGCATGATTTGAGAGTCAGAGGGTTGGGAAAAATGAGCCCAAACTTTGACAGAAGAAAGGACAGGACATTCCCTTTACTTCTGTTGTGTAAATACAGGAGTGTTGTTTTCTCAGATGTATGATGGTCTGCTCTCCAGAACTGTACATTAAGGCTAAAGAATTACAATGTGTCAATAGCAGACCATTCTTCAGAGCCAGCCCTAAGCAAAATCATGAAATAGATCAAGTTATCTTTGCTACTTTCCCCTCCTTCCTAATAATTCCACTCTCTACCTGAGGCATATTTCTTTCTAGTCCCAGTAGAAAAGGCTCTCTTTACTGTCACTAATTGAGAAAGTAAGATAATTCTCCTTAAAATGTCAACTGTTCAATAGTTACCTCTTCCAGGAGTATTATAAAGATTCTTGCTGACCAAAAGTATCTTTAATTCCCAAAGAAAAACATTTTTAGAAGTGCAAGTTAGCATTATCATGAGAGCTTATGTATTTTTGGCCAGAGAAATTGTCTTAGTATCCCTGAAATCTTACAATATATATTGATAAAGCCACATCTAATAGTCCCTCTTTTTTTTCATATATTTTAGCTTATTTTCCATCCTAAGCAGACAAACCCCCCCACACACACACATTTTTATGAAAGAAAACAAAATAATAGGCTCATGTCTAAAAAAGAAATACCCTATAAACAAGTTGTTATTTGCTCTACGAGACCCAGAGATATCTCTATACTACTTCTGAAATAATGCAACATAGAAGATTTGTTTTCCTGAGACTGTTCTGGCAGTCAAAAGAAGAGAAAAGTCTCAAGAGGTGTCTTGGGGAAATATAGTGGTAGTCCAAAATTTGAACATAAAAGTTATCATCTTTATCTTTAACCTGTATTTAAATTTTCCATAAAAGTGTCTCCTCTAAGTCCTTCACCTTCTGCTCACAATACCACATAATCCTACTTATTCTCAGAAGAAAATAAAAACCTTTTGATTTAGTGTCGCTGCTTGATTGTTTACTCCTTATTCTCATGACTGTCTTCAAAGAAGACCTTCATAATCATTACAGCCATTCTCAACTTAATATTCTGAAAAACATCTGACACCACTCTTCCAATTTGTTAAAAGTAAAATTTGAATCCAAGAGATTCCTGAGGGGAGTGGGCTTGAACTATCAGTAGGGTCACTTGAAAGAAAATGTAGTATGGAAGCAAGGGAAAACTGGAAATATATCAATCTACACAAAAACAAACTGGCCAGAATTTAATCACTTCTACCCTACCTTTCTGCCAGAACTAAAAGAAAATCAGTCAGAGACCCTAATTTTTCACACACAGTCACTAGTAGCCAATAAAAATTTATCAGGGGGACACCTGGGTGGCTCAGTTGGTTGGGCGACTGCCTTCGGCTCAGGTCATAATCCCGGAGACCCGGGATCGAGTCCCACATCAGGGTCCCTGCTCGGCGGGAAGCCTGCTTCTTCCTCTCTCACTCCCCCTGCTTGTGTTCCCTCTCTGGCTGTGTTTCTCTCTGTCAAATAAATAAAAATCTTAAAAAAAAAAAAAATTATCACGAAAACCAATTTAAGAAAAACAGGGGAGAAGACCAGACAACAGAACAAGGATCACAAAGTATAAATACTTAGAGTCATGAGACACAAACTTGACAATGAATGTGATTAATGGTTTCAAATAACTAGAGAATAAAATGGAAAATATCATCAGAAATTTGGAATTAAGATGCAAGAAATTCTAAAGCAACAAAAATATAATCACAGAAATTAAGGTTTCAGCAGATGGGTGTAACAGCTTGTTAGGCAGGGAATAATAAATGAAAATACAGGTCAATAGACAATATTCAATCTGAAGCACAAAGAAGAAACAGTGACAATATGTGGGAAAGAGCCTATAAAAAGTACATATGGGATTTCATGAAAATGTCTAAGATCTATATTTATAGGTTGTAGAAAGAGAGAGAATGGCGCAGATAATGAGCCAGTAGTTTTGTTCAGAAGAGAGTCTATACTTAAAGAATCTGAGGAAAACTGATTCAAGCCGAAGGCAAAGAAAAAAAATCTTCAAAGTAGCCCGAGAATTGTTCAAGTATTTTCAATAGAAATAATAGGAATAAAAACCTCTGAACAGAAATAATGGAAGCCAGAAAATAATGGAATGGTATCTTTAGAGTACTAAGAGAAAACTACAAACCTAGAATTCTCCAAACACACATACAGGAACACAGACACACTCACATACACACACTAGAGTGAATTTGGTATCTGTTTGGAGGTAGAGGTTGATGAAGAATTGTGAGTGTTAACAGGTTTCCCATTTCAATTTTGAAGTGAATGTTGAGAGCATTTCTTTAAATAGAAAGAAGAAAATGAGAAAGATTAAGAGCTCAATTTTTGACACCAAGGCATATAATTAGATATCTGTTTGAGGAAAGAGATCTAAGACGAATCTTGTAATTGTCCATTTGCATGTAGCAATTGAAGTTATGAGATTTGATGGAAAACATGGAAAGTAAAAGATAACAGGGGTCTAGATAAATTTAAACGGTAGGAGAAGTTTAAAATAGTCTGAAAGGACTAGGTAGAGAGGAAGTCAGGGAAGAGCCATAAAAGAAGCAAGGTAAGACTGTGAGAGTCAGGGTTCTCCAGAAAAAGAGAATCAGTAGGACGCATGTGTATGTATATCCATCTCTCTGTATCTGATAAGGGAAAATCTATTCCCTAAGATGTCCGACCAAACCAAGGCAATTCCGCTTCCGGTCTCAAAGTCCTTCCTGATTCTTCTTTCCTATCCTGTTTCCCACACACAACAAAAGTACTAACTATGCAGAAGAAGGCTATAAATTACCCTCCCTGCTTGCGCTGGGGGCTCAGACCTTTGGAGAACTGTCTCCTCTGAGCCCACCGGTGTTAATAAACTTCCGATCCCCCAAAGTTTCCCCTATCTTCCAAAGTCTCCGAGCGCTGCTTGGATCCAGTCCCGGTTCCACAACATATTGATGGGTATGTCTGTAATCAATCATATCACTTGGATCCAGTCCCAGTTCTGTAACATATCAATGGGTATGTCTGTAATCTATCTAGAGATATTTATTTTATTTATTTATTTTAAGGAATTGGCTCACACAACTGTAGAGGCGAGCAAGTCCAAAATCTGCGGGGTAGGCAAGCAAGCTGGGGACCCACGGAGGAGTTGCAGTTTGAGTCTGAAGGCAGTCTGCTGGCAATTTCTTTCTTTTTTTTTCCCAATGAGAGGTCAGTCTTTTTTTTTTTTTTTTTTAATTAAGATCATCAACTGATTGGAGGTACGTCTATATTATGGAGGGCTATCTGCTTTACTCAAAGTCTACTATTGAAATGTTAGTCTGATTTTTAAAAATAATGCCTTCACAGAAGGCTTAGCCAAATTGACAAAATTAATCATCACAGGGACCAAAATCAAAATGTCTTGGTTTGAAGAGCATTAGAGAAATAGGACAGGAAGTTTTAGCTACTCTTTTGGAAAGCTTGGCTGTGAAAAGAAGGGAAAGCAAGCAAGAACAATAGGGTTATAAGGCAATTGTGTATAAAAGTAGTATGTTGTTTAAAATAGAAAAATGTCATATGTATATCAGGAGAGAATATTCAGTAAAAAGAAAGATTGGTGATATCAGAATAAGGGTATGTGTTTTGGGGCCAGACTATTCAGACAGGAATGAGACCCTGAGACTAGTATAAAGATTACTCCACTTTTGAACAGGAAATCAACAAACTTTTCATAGTTCAGTACACAGGTTTGTTTTTGTTTTTAAGATTTATTTATTTATTTGAGAAAGAGAAAAGCTATAGTATGGGGCGGGGGGAGAACAGAGGGAGAGAATCTTTAAGAAGACACCCTGAGCTTGGAGTCCCTAGCAGGCTCCATCTCACCACCCATGAGATCCTGACCTGAGCTGAAAACCAAGAGTCAAAGGCTTAATCAACTGAGCCACCCAGGTGTCCCTCAGATATAGTTTTAATATTTTAAATGTAAAATATAATTAAGCAGTGACTTCTGCTGGTTTTGTAACGTGCTAACTTTGTTAGTTATATAAGAAATTTAATGATGATCTGATACAAAGAAAAATTAGAAAACATAGCATTTTATGGCTATTGTAATTACAGGTAGGAAAAGTCTTCAATCAGAATTACACAGAGGTCAGGAAAAGTTTCCTGCAGGAAACAGTTTACATTGTACTTAAAAACATATAGAAGTTATCTCAGCAGGGAGAGGAGAATGTAAGATATGAGAAGGATAGAGTCTATACGTATTCATCAGGATAATGGTAACTTTCGGGTTCAGGAAGGAGTTTTGTATAGCTATATTATAAGGAAAACTAGTTTAATCAAAATAGCAATGTTATTTTAAATTGTTTTTAAATGTAAAAACAGTAAGCTCATGTGTTTGCTAAGTCTTCTTTTAAAAATAAAGCTCAAAGTTTACTTCAGCATAAATTTAAGAATATATATATGTAACACAATTATTTTGATCATACACTTAAAAACTTTTAGATGAAATTTTGTTCCATAACTACTTTTGAGCTTTTATTATGGATCTAAGAAAGATGGTAGTCAAAATATATTGTACATAATGCGAAATGCCCCACAGAAAATAGACACAGTCGTAGACCTCAAGCAACTTAAATGCTATTGAACACAAGGCTTACACACATTATATATGGTTATATTATGTCTAAATATATATTGCTAACTTTTACAAAAGTTATAATTTTTTTAATTCATCATTTTCCTTAAGAATTTGTCATCTAAGAGGAGAGAAAAGACAAGTGTATAAATAGTTTTAACACCTGGTAGAGGAAGATAAGAGCATGAAAGAGGTACTAACAGAGGTCGATGGCACTCAGGGGAAAGAGAAATTACTTTTCAGGGTAGAGAGGAGGGTGCTTATGAGGGAGAGTGCCATTTGAGATGGACCTCAAGGACTGAGTAGAATAGCAAAGTGTGGGGTGCTGTGGCAAATGAGAAAGGTATCCTATCATCTCACTTAGTATAAGATAAGTAAAAGCAGGGAGTCTCAAAAACGGACTAGAAAGCCAGTGTAGAATTGCTCAGTGACTGAAATTTAGTATCTATATGAAGGAATAGTGAAAGGATGCTGTAATGGTCCCCCCACCCTCAAGAATGTCAGAGCAGACCCTCCTCCTGTTATCTAAGCCCAGCAACGGGGCAGGCAGTTACCTAGCCCCCTCAAGCCCGCAGAGACCTAAAGAAATTCCATAAGACTGTAAGCATGCAACTCATCACGTACCCCTTGCTAACCCAAATTAGGACATATGTTCCCCTGTAAAGGTGGTTGGGGAAACGATTGGCTGCCTGCGTGCAGACCATGGCTGTAGTGTCTTAAACTAATAGGCTATCAAGGTGCAGGCTTTGTTGTAACAGATACTGTAATCATATATAAGGTCATCCCCGGAAAAACTCGGGGCTCTCAGCTGCTGACTGGTTTGGGGTCAGGCTGTGAGTCCGAGCATGCTCGAATAAACCCTTTGCTTTTGCATGGAACTGGTCTCTTAGAGTCTTCCTTGATAGGTGCGGCATTCTAAGGCTCCCAGCCGACTGCCCTCTTGGGTGATGGACTCTTACAATAATTAAAACTAAAACTGGAAATATTCTTTGAACCTATATCGTCAATGACATAAATACCAAAAAGAGAAAAACTTTTCCTTAATTTGGTAAGCAAGAGTTACCTTCAAATAATTTTTATGTAGGGAAAGGTGAATTTTTTTTTTTTTTTAAGATTTTATTCATTGGGGCGCCTGGGTGGCTCAGTTGGTTAAGCGACTGCCTTCGGCTCAGGTCATGATCCCCGGAGACCCTGGATCGAGTCCCACATCGGGCTCCCTGCTCTCCCTGCTGGGCAGGAAGCCTGCTTCTCCCTCTCTCATTCCCCCTGCTTGTGTTCCCTCTCTGGCTGCGTTTTTCTCTGTCAAATGAATAAAATCTTAAAAAAAAAAAAAAAAAGGATTTTATTTATTGGGGAGCCTGGGTGGCTCAGTGGGTTAAAGCTTCTGCCTTCGGCTCAGGTCATGATCTCAGGGTCCTGGGATCGAGGCCTGCATTGGGCTTTCTGCTCGGCAGGGAGCCTGCTTCCTCCTCTCTCTGCCTGCCTCTCTGCCTACTTGTGATCTCTCTCTGTCAAGTAAATAAAATCTTAAAAAAAAAAAAAAGATTTTATTTATTTGACAGAGAGAAACACAGCTGATAGAACCTACTTAGCTTTAAGAGTGTTAGGACTTGATTAGCCTGAGGGCAGCTGCGGGTTCCATAACGCCCTGGTGGGTTAGGCATCTACAAATCTAAGACCTCCTGGTGATTGATGCCTTTACAAGGCCTGTGTTAACCAAATAGAGGCAAATAGGTCAAGGAACCATCTGTGCGTCTTGCCCCAGTACCGGAA